>JAGXJF010003302.1:0-230697 GCA_019208055.1 Stipa capillata | reverse complement strand
AGGGCCATTCACCGAACGGCCACGTACATGGCTGACGGCCGGAGAGTGGAACCCCGCAATCGCAGCACGCCGACGCGCCGTGGAAGTGATCGACCGCCGGCCGCCGCCACCACCAGGAAACCCTGGAATACTGGCGGAGGCGGCGGCCTGGTCGGTGGCTGCGCCGATGCCCCTCCTCCGGCAGGAGCGAGGAGGCGGGAGGACGGGTGGCAGAGCGCGAGCGCTTGTTCTTGCGCGCAGCCGCCACCGACGGGGACGTTGCGGAAGCGCGCCACCTGAGTCCAGTACCTTGCGGCACGTCTTGCAGAAGTGGATCGCGGCTGCGCAGGCTGTAGTTGTTTGTAGTAGCAGACTTGGTGTTGGGCGAGTCACAGCGTGGGCACCTAAGCCCCGCTACGGAGGGGCAGCGGCGGAGCGGCGGTACCAACCCCCGTACTACCTTACCGCGGCCCACCGCATCGTCGCTCGCCGGGACACGCCGTCGGACGCCCTAGCGGATCTCAAGTCGATAACCACCACCTCGGCGACGGCAAGCGAGCTACTCAGTCTCTCAAGGCAACAGCTAGCTAGCCAGCCAAGTCACTCGTAATGCGACGAGCAGCAAGCAGCTAGCTCGCCAAGTGTCCGTGTAATATAAGAAGAGAAGTGGAGATGGAGATGCGACGGTGGAGAAGGGTTTACCCTGGAGAGGAAAAGTTACAAGGGGGTCTGTGCTGTGCGCTGTGAGGGGCTCTTATGAATGGCATCTCATGTCTGCACTACATGCATGGATTAATGGGAGGAGAAAAAAAGCGACGTCTCCCTCTCCCTGTAGATTGGCGCCTGTGATGCTCATCAAGTGCTCAGCCCCAGCCCCAGCCCAGCCCAGAGCCAGCCCAAGCTGCAGGACAAATAACTAGCCTGATGACGGCTAATGTTTCTGCTGCATGCCTTGCATGGCTTGGCCGGCCCACTCTCCAGCACTGCTGATGCTGCTGCTTCTACGAGGCTAGCTACGGCTAGCCTGTCCTATCCACCACCTTGCCGGGCGGCGTGCTTCTATACGAGCTGCTATAGGATCGCTGGATCTTATTAGTACACGGTCAAGGAGTACGTACAACCTCGTAGTTATTGTCTGCAGGGAGACGATAAGAAGGTGCATGCAGCCTGTAGCTAGCTGCCGTACGTACACACAAACAGATCAGACCGGAGATGCGGAGTGTGGGGAGGCAGGCGCGTCAGAGGCCCCTGGCACCGCTGTAACGACGCGCGCGCGCGCCGACGTGAGATACTGAGATGTTGACATGCGCCGATGGATAGGAGGAATTTGGCCGCGTGGGCGCCGGCAGGGGCGTTAAATTTGGCCACGAAAAATTTGTTATTCGTGCGCCAGTGAGGCGGTCAGTGCATGGACAAGAGAATCTCATGCGCGGAGGCCAGCGAATCCTGCTGAGGCAATTTGGCCCAACACTACTGCTATATGGGCCTCTATGGACGGACAATAGACCCCCTCTACTGACGGCCCCGGGGACCCGTCAGTCTGGAAATGTCAGTGGAGAGGTGCCCTCCGCTGATGGACGTGCCGCCCGTCAGTAGTATGCATGACTACTGACAGGCCCAACCTGCCCGTCAGCGGAAACCCTCCAGGGTTGGCCGGCGAAGTATCACCACTGACGGGCTCTTGTTGGGTGCCCGTCAGTGACGTGGCCACTTCACTGACGAGCATCTTATAAAGGCCCATCAGTAGTGTGGCCATTGTGTAGTTTTATTCAGCACCAACTTCACAAATATATCACAAATTTCACAAATATATCATAAGTTTCATAAATATTTACAAATATTTTCAGCACATAATCAAAAACTCATAATCACATAACACATTCGTACGTACTCACATAAAAGTTGACATAACACTTCACATAACCATTAATCACAGGTATGAAAGAACATAAGTATGTTTGACGAGCGACATAATAAAGTTGTTAAGTGTAGAAAGAACATAGTGGCAACTGTTCGTCAATTTCAGAAACAACGAATCTATCGATGCCCGCTTAAGTTTGGCTTCGGAAATTGGGGGCCGGCGTAGAATTCACCCATTGGATTGATGACTTCAAGGTTGATGACTTTGGCGAAGATTCTTGGATGCGGGCAAAGTCCTGACGCCAGTCATACAAGTGACTTCCCAGCTCACACCAAGCATTCAGTTCTTTTATCTTTCTAATGCTTATTCTTTGATCGGATCCAGCAGTCCATAGAGGCACAGGTGTAGTAGCCACATGTCACGCTATTTTTTGGCTAAATTTTGGAAGGAAATTTGTAATGGTGTACCATTTTTGTCGCTTTTGAATGTATTTTACTATATCCCGTGAAACTTGGCTTTGAAAAAAGCTATATCCAAAATATTAGTGATATTGCTGAAGTCCAATCTCTTGGTCTCGTCGGAGTCAAGGTAAAATGCCTTGACCCAGCATGGAATGATCAAAATGAGGACCCAGTGGTCGCTGCGTAAATGTGAACAAATGGACGTAAGCAGGCGGAGATATGTGCGTAAAAAACAAAAATTCCCACGGTGCTAAGTTAAAGGACTTACGGAGGGTTGTAGGGGGCTAGTAGGTAGTCCTTGTCCTTATGAACGATGAATGCATGCGTAAGGTATTCTTCAGAAAGACTCGACCGTCAGGGGTCGCAGCATAGCCTTCGTTCACAGTATATCGGATCGATTATTCCAATATTGGAGCCGCGTAGACGTCTGCACTCTTGGGCTTGGTAGAGAGCCATAGCCTGACCATCGTGGTGTCGAGCCTATAGAGGTTGTACATGTTGAAGAGGTCTTCAAAGTTCATGTTTGAAGGTGTCCTGGTCATTCTCCATGAAGAAATTGTAATCTCTTGGCACCTTGACCTTCCAATATTGGTAAAATATTTACGGATCTCTGGACATCCTAGGTAGTCTTCATGCAGCGCCTTCATGTCATCCGAAAGATTGTCCAACTCATCCTGCGGGAGCAAGTCTTGACCTGGACAGAAAACCTCTCGCTAGAGACCCATGCTCCGTGTAGATAATTTGGATGATGATGCTGAGAAGGATAAGGATTTCTTCATCTGCTTTGCTCCTTTCTTTCCTTCTCGCCGGTGCCGGCCCGTCTCTTTTTGCTTTTCTTCCTCCTATGTAGCGGCTCAGGACTCTTGCATGTCGCCATCGCTGCTTCCAGTGTTCCGGCTAGTGTGGTGGGAGAGATAATCTTCCCTCTGGGTTGATCCAGCGGGTCGCCTTGAGCCTCGTAGCGCCTTTTCGGTGGATCGTTGTTGGGTTCCTCCGGCGCCTCCGGGGACTGCAAAACCGGCTCCATGTACTGGTCCCCGACAAGATGGTCTTCCAAGTCTTTAAACGACGGAGTTGTTCGGCTGAGGCCCAACGGAGATCATCCGACTGATGGAAAGGGGTTTGCTGGACGAGGGGGCCATGCGAGGAGAGGCCGTCGCAGATAAAATAATTTTGACTCTTCGGCCACTGGATGAAGTAGTTCTTGCACTGGCCTAGCTTGGTCAGTTCCGCTTCAGGGGGGACAGGGACTAACACATCACTGTAGCCGTTGAGGACGAGGTCCACCTGTACCTTTGCATGGTGCTCCCGCATAGGAACACAGTGCAGGATTGCTCCCTCCGGCGTTGGGAAAACCTAGCCCGTGCGCAACCTTGACCTTCATGCCAGGAATTGCACCGTGAGTATGCATCTAGTGGCTTCCTGCGAAACAGAGGATAGATGTGCCGTCCTCATTGGAGTCAGGACAATGAAATCATGATTTACTATAATGACTCGTTTAACGGACGAAACTTACGGTGATGCTGTCGTCGGGATTCAGCGAATCGGGGTGGCCATCCAAGGCGGATGCGCAGCTACTCCATCCGGACGGCTGGTTATCGGGAAGCATGGTCGGACCGCCTTGCGCTGCGAGCACTTGCATACGTACCCACGTCTGCTCGGCAATCTCCCGCATTTGATCCCGCAAATTTTTTCATATACTCCTGACTGTCTCTCCTTGGGCGGCGGCGACCCTCGGGATTTCAGAGAAATACTTTGTCCCATTTAACGCCATCCCCGACACCTACTACACGGCCCCAATGCTCCGGTTTCTGTCGAGCCTTCGCCAAATCATCGTTCCACCTGGGAAGCTCGTGACGGAATCCTGTGAGCTTCCAGGCTGCTGGCTCAAGTCTGTCTGCAAGTTATATTACTTGATGAGAAGATAGCGTATTTGGATGCAACGTAATTAAGTAAGAAAAGACACTGAGTTTAGACGTTACCAGCCGGTTGGTCACCTCCTGGAGTTCCTCAGGCTCTATAATTGGTGACCCTATCACAGGGTCAGAGCTTGTGTGCGTCCTCATGTACTCCCTGGCGCGTGGCTCCCTGAGATGCGCGAAAGGAGTGCTTTCCCAGCCGCGCTAGTTTGGCGTCCTCTCTGGCCCACTTTGGCCTCTTCCCTAGGTATCCACGGCTGCCGAGCTTATGGTCTAATGTGTTCTTGGAGCGAAGCTCCTTCCCCCAGCGACTCTTCTCCTGGAATTCTGGACTCCTTATTTGAGCAACGAACTGCTCCCAGTCTTCCTTTTGTATCTTCGACCATCTTTTCCTAATTTTAGTATCCCAATCGTCGTCCAGGACTTCTGTACGTCATATCGCCAAGTCTTCAGAGCCCTAGCCATGATGCGAAGGGCTTGCGCTTCGACTTTGTCCTTGTCGGCGGCAGGAATCTGGTACTTGTCCCACAGTTTCTTCAAGAGAGCATCTCTGGTCGACTTAGTCAAATGGCTGAACTCTTTGCATGTGATCTTAACTTGTTCACGGACTATGCACCCGCAGGCGTTGCTGAAGGTCTGGGTGGCCTTATGTGGACTCGTTGGAACATCTTTGACGTCGTCGACTCGAGTAATGATATACATCTTGTCCGGCAACTGGTTGCCTTTTCTCCTTTTCTGAGACCTGGTCGGGGCCGGAGGCGCTACTTCCTCCTCGGGCGCTCATCCTCTTCAGAACCTAACTCGGAGCTAGAGTCATTGTTGGAGGAGCTGGAGTCCGAGGCAGGTTGCTCTTCGCCAGCAGTTTACGGCAGCCTCGGGGGCATGTTCTTTGGCCGGCTGGGGGGCAGGTCCTTGGCTGGCTCGGAGGCAGGTTCCTTGGCCTGCTCGGAGGCAACTTGCTTGGGCGCGTCCAGGGTTGGGGTGTCGATCGGTGCCGCCACGTCAAGGGGGGCCGTGCTGTCATTAACGGGCTCTAGTTCTCGGGTCGGCGACCCAGCGGGAGGAGTACTGGCGGCCATTTTAGAACTGAGATGAATTCTTTGTGCTCTATTTATTGTCAAAATCTTAATCAGCATAACCAACATTACCCCAAAATCGTATGTGCCATATTCTACTTCCTCATTTCTTTATAGCAACTTAATACTAAGGCATATTTAGCTACCTTTAACCGAGACCATGTGCAGCTAAGACATTAACTAAGTTATGCATGTATTTTCCCATGATTTCTTTACTGAGATTGTTAGGAGAGCTAGCCAAAGGTTAAAAGAGTTGGAAAGATAATTATGATCTAAACTTCATTACCAGCTAACAAGCACCACGAGTACTTAGGTACTAACTACCATACAAGGTTCAAAGAAGTTGTTGGTGTTTATCCCTTCTGTTGGATAAGACAAGGTGCTTCCCACTAGAATACTACAACTAAACATAGCAATCAGCCACTGCGAAACCAAACTAGTAACTCATTTTAAAGACGTTAAGTGTAGAGAAGAGGTATAAAGGTAAGTTCACAAAGCGGTATAAAGGTAAGTTCGCAAAGCAAGACCAGATCCTACATTTGCTTATGCCTGGAGAATTCTAGCACCAGGCACCAGGCACCAGGCACCAGGCACCAGCCAAAGCGCTTCATAGGGCATAAACGACAATACTTTGGGACAAAGCATAAATTGGTTGATGAGTTGATACATTGCTTCCAATTCAGATGACATCATAAAAACCCACATACATACTAGATACATGTGAAAGGATAAGCAGTTCTCTATGGTGTGAGATCATATTGTTGACCCAATGAACTCTGAAATGCTCTAGTAAGTGGGCAGACATGGATGAGCACTTGAACAGAATGCTCATCAAGATGAGAGGATGCACATCAGGCAAAGGAAAAAATTGCACCTTTCCTTCACAACATGTAATTGTGTTATTACGAGAGAAACATAACTAAAAATTTGAATTATCAATAGGAGCACACAAGCCAGGTCTTGAGAATTCTAGATAAACCTAACAACCTTGACAAAAAAATTGCTCATCCTCCTTTACAGAAAGCTCACAAACACAGGACACAAGTTCTTATTACTGTTGGAACTTATAGTAATATCACGAACATCGCTCCAATTTCCAAAGGCACCAAAATTGCAAGCAGTTGCACACAAAATTCAACTTGTTTTTACCTTACTTTCTCGTTTTCCCTCCCGATCTACAACAAGATCTCACTAGAATTATACCCTAATTTAACCAATCTACGACTCTAAGCATGCGGAGCTGAACAAAAAGCCAGAGCCACATCACCTGGCCGGATTCAGTCGAGCCACCCGGTTTGCCGGAGCATGGCGTCTCGCACCTGCCGCAGGTCTCGGCCCTTGAGCGTGCGACTGGCACTCGGGGAGGCAGGAGCGGCATCGGGGAGGTGGGGGCGGTGCTCGGGGAGGCGGGGCCGGTGCTCGAGGAGGACGGGGTGGCGGCGTCGGGGAAGCAAACCGTCTCGCTGCTAGTTCAAATGAACACGCGGGACTTGGCGTATTTTCGCCAAGTCCCGCGCGTGACTTATATATGATGTGGATTACCACTGACGGGCGCACCGTACAGGCCCGTCAGTGGAGGTGCAGCCGTCAGTGGAGGGGTATCTTCACTGACGGGCACCTGAAGGCACCCGTCAGTGGAGGCGGGAGGTTCGTTAGGGTTATGGTGTGTTACCACTAATGGGCGCGACATACCTAACCGTCAGTGGAGGTGCACCCCTGACGGGCTTTTGAAGGTGCCCGTCAGTGGAGGTTGGAGGTTCGTTCGGGTTAAGGTGTGTTACCACTGATGGGCGCCTAGTTTAGGGTTTAGGGTTTGTTAGGTTTTAAGTTTAGGGTTTTAGGGTTATGTTAGGGTTATGTCGTCGTTTAGCGTGGGTTAGGGTTTGTCGTTTAGTGCGAGTCAACAATATTACACATACACACGTACATACATACGGTACACACAATATGAAATCATGCAAACCAAAACATTATTATACATGCACACATAGCTCGCTAGGTTTCGTCGTCTTCGACAATCTTCTCATGAATAGTGACATTCTTGGTGGTATACGTTAGTCTTTCGGTGTGACTGCGTCTTATGTAGGGCTCAGCATCCTTAGTAGCTTTGCTCCTTTTGGTAGGGCGTTTATCAACAGCTTCTGGCTCGGAGTCCGGGTCGTCGAATTGGTCATAGTTCTCTTCGTCAACTACACCATCAACTCCGATAATACTCATTTTCCCATTTCTAACGACAAGGCGCTTCTTTGCCTTTGGGTCTTTTATGTAGAAGACTTGCGAGATCTGTTTAGCTAATACCCATGGCTCATCTTTGGCACTAATTGCTTTGACTTGTGTTGAGTCAACAGATGTCGGGGGAGGTAAAGTCACGGTAGTGAATTTGTCATCGTCGATATGGACATTTTTCGCCCATCTGACACGAAACATGGGGATCTTTGTGACGGTGTAGTCCAGTTCCCAAATCTCTTCGATAACACCGTAGTATATGTCCTTACGGTTACCGGTTTTAGCCTCCATCGTCACCCCACTGTTCTGATACGTACTTTTCCTGTCTTGAGCCTCTGTATAGAATGTGTATCCGTTGATATCATATGCTTAAAATGTCAGGACCTTACTCACAGGATCTTGTGACAACATTTTGACCGTCTCTTCTTCATCATTTGTCAGAGGCCGTTCATACCAGTAGTTCTTAGCTAGTTTGCGAACTTTGCGTTGTGCTATTTCGAGAGTCACGCTTCTCCTTTTTTCGGGTTTTCTTTTTTTACCTTTACCATGTGCATCCAAAGATAGGGATGCACCACAGTCAGGTGTTGCAACACCACGAGATGTGCTCTGTCGTCGTCACCTGATCTATTCGGTACTAAATTATAGACATGTAAAGGCTTTTGTCCGCATGCATGGCCTTCACCATCGAGCCTACCCGTGTGGCGCGAAACAGGAACACCGATAGACTTTTGATCAGCCAAGTAATCTGTGCAGAACTCGACACACTCTTCGGCAACATAGCCTTGGATGATGCTATCTTCCGGTTGTGACCTGTTACGAACGTAGCGCTTCACAACCCCATTGTACCTTTCCAAGGGGTACATGTTGTGTAGGAACACAGGACCTAGGTCCAGTATCTCCGGGACGATATGGATCATGAGATGTACCATGATATCGAAGAATGCTGGAGGGAAGTACATCTCAAGTTCGCATAGTACGACAATGATTTCCTCCTACAGTTTATGGCAACATGTAACCGAGATCGACTTCTGAGATATCGTGTTGAAAAAGTTACAAAGATTCAAGATTGTCTTGCGGACCTCTGGCTCCATGAGACCTCTAATTGCAACAGGAAGTATCTGCATGATCATCACATGACAATCATGAGACTTCATACCAATTACTCGGTGAGTCTTCATGTCAACTATTCTCCCGATGTTTGCCGAGTAACCGAAAGAAACTTTGACACCTTGGAGGCACTCCAAAAAGCTAACGATCTCTTTTTTCTCAGCATGTAACAAGTAGCGGGACAGTCCGTCTTGATTCTGACTGCACCCGTACCCAACTTGGTCGTTTGCTTGGTTGCCCATAACTTCTTTCTTATACCCAAGAATTCCATGTCAGCTCATGCCTTCGGTCCATCTTTTGTCTTGTCTAACATGTTGAGCAGGATACCAAGCAAGCTGTCGCACATATTTTTTTCAACATGCATGACATCTATGCTGTGACATGTGCTTAGGAATCTCCAGTAAGGCAAATTCTAAAATATGGATTTCCTTTTCCAAATACCGTCCTGCATGGGAACAGGCGGTTGTGTCTTACCCGGCGTAACAGGGGGCATTGTGTTCACGATGTCATAGATTTCTACCCCTGTCTTCTCCCGGGGCGCTGAACAGATCTCAATAGTATTATCAAACAATTCATTCTCTTGCCTCCATGGGTCATTCTGTTTCAGCCACCTTCGGTGGCCCATGAACACGATTTTTTTAGAGCCCTTTAAGTGTAAACTTGTTGTAAACTCTAAACACTTAACACATCCTTTGTATTCATGAACACACTGGCATGATTGATATCCGTACGCGGGACAGTCTTGGACCATCGTGAACAACAACGCTTTCAGATTAAAATATTCTTCTTGGTAAGCGTCCCAGACCTGGGCCCCTGGTTCCCATAGTGTAGCTAGTTCTTCGAACAATAATTGTTGATACACGTTCAGATCGTTCCCAGGTTGCTTCGGCCCTGAATGAGAATAGGGAGGTGTATATACTTTCGCTTCATGCACAGCCATGGAGGAAGGTTGTACATCCATAGAACCACGGGCCAAGTGTTATGTCTGCTGCTCATGTTGCCGAACGGATTGATTCGGTCCGTACTCATACCGAACCTGATATTCCTCGGATCTTTTCTGAAATCATCATATTGGGCGTCGATTGCCCGCCACTGCGAAGCATCGGCAGGGTGTCTCATCACGCCATCATCAGTTTTTCACCCCTCGACGTGCCAACGTATCAGCTTTGCCTCCTTCTTGTTAGCAAATAAACGCTTCAAACGGGGAAGAACTGGAAGATACCATACAACATTTGCTGGAGCACCACTCGTCACTGGGTCCTCATCATCGGCTTGGTTTCTACCCCACTTGAATCTGGATGTGTTGCACGTAGGACACTTGTAAAGCTTCTTGTGCTCCTTGTGGTAAATAAAGCAGTCATTCGAACACGCATGGAACCTCTGCACGTCCAATCCAAGAGGGCAGACAACCTTCTTGGCTTCATCGGTGCTTGTAGGCAACAAGTTGTTTTTTGAAAAAACTTTTGCAAGATAAGTCAATGTCGCATCGAAGCCTTCGTCCGAACAATTATGGGCTGCCTTGATCCTTAGAAGTTCCAGTGTGACCGACAGACGCGTGTGCTCTGGATCGGAACCGGTATACAACGGGGTTTGCGAGTCTTCAACTAGTCTCGTGAACTTAGCAGCCTCTCTTTCATCCTCAGGATCTATCACCACCTGCTCCACAATGTGAATGTCCTGCACCATATCGGCCAAATTGTTCCCCGTTCCTTCTTCGGCATCAGATTGGAAACTCCCCTCGTCTTCTTCGTCCTCTCCGTGTTTGACATCTTGTTGTAACACTTGATCTTCCTCCTCCTCACCGTGACATATCCAACGTGTATAACATGACATGAAACCCTTAAGCGCTAGGTGTACCGTCACCCTCCCTCTCGTATCGAACATTACCAAATTTTTACAATCGCGACACGGACAACAAATCTTTGTGCCACCTTTTCTCCTCATATCTCGCTCGGCGACATCAAGAAACTCATTCAAAACCACAGCCCAACTCTCTGTCGCCCGGTTGTCGTACATCCAACTGCGATCCATCGATCGATCCCTACGACACGAAACTAATCAGTTCGACGAAAAAGAACAAAACACTACGCCTCGGCTCAATGACCGGAAATTGCATAGCAACTATCGTCTCGGCTCGATGGCCAACAATCACATCAAATACATATACAAGATGAAAAGAACACTTTTGTATCTCATTCATCCAAAGAGAGCATTATTACCGAGCACTAGCGATCTTTTCGGCGAGGGAATGGAACTTCAGGGAGGAAGGAGAGATCTATGGAGAGAGTGAGAGGAGGAGGGAGAGATGAGAGATCTTGTTGGGTTGGAGAGAGAGAGAGCTAGAAATAGGTGAAGAAAGGGGAGGGTTTGGGAAGGAAAAGAGATCTAGATCTAGAAATCTTCTTGAGTTTGGGGAGGAAGCTAGAAAGGAGGGAGAGGAGGAGGGTTAGGGAGAGGGGAGTGTTTGTGGGTGGGGGGAGAGGAGGAGAGTTTCTGGGCGGTGGCGGCAGCAGCATATGGCGGCGGTGGCGCTCGCTGCTGGCTAGTAGGCGCGCAAGCACTGGTCAGTAGCGAGTGCCGCTGTTGGTTTTATATAGCCAGGTTACCACTGACGGCCGCTTTATTAGCGCCCGTCAGTGGTTCTGTGCAGGCACCGGCACAGCCCTGGAACTAACATCGCTGACGGACAGGCACGGCGCCCATCAGTGGAGACACCATCTCTGCTGACAGGCACATAAGGACCGCCCGTCAGTGAATGGAAACGTATCTATGGCACCCTTGGTTCATCTCCACTGACGGTCGCCTTAGCTGCCCGTCAGTAGAGACATCCTCTCCGCTGACGGCCGCTTAAGTACCGACCGTCAGTGAAAATAAGACATCATCTGTAGCACACTTTGTGTGTCTCCACTGACGGGCTGGTTATCGGCCCGTCAGTGGAGGTTCTCTCGTCCAGCCTGGCTATCTTCTCTGCTGACGGGCTGATAGGCATCCGTCAGCGGGGAGCCCCTCCAACGACGGTCCGGTGTGTGCCCGTTAGTGGAGGGGGTTCAGCGGAGGGTCAATCTGCAGTAGTGTGCAAATGGCCTCTCTTTTTTCAACTAACTGGATAAATAGTCTTTCAAGAAACTAATTTGTCTTCTGGCCCCTAGAGTCGGCGTAGACCTGATAGCACTAAGATCAGACATGTCGACGCCAAAAGGCTTGACGCCGAGATCGCTGTACAGGTTTAGTGTCATAGGTGATGGCGCCAACCCCTCCTTCTGAGATGACGTAAGGATAGGGTTTTAACATCAATGGCGTCAGCACCAGGCCATTTGAGGCCGACATATCTGACTTGAGCACCATCACGTCTGACATCGAGTCGGGGGCGAGAAAGCGAATTAGTTTTCTAAAGAAGCCATTTGTCAAATTAATCCTAAAAAAAGGTCATTTTAGCTAAATTTTACTATTGATGGGTTCGGTCTACTCGTTCGGTCATTTATACTGCGTGCACGTGCCGAGCAAGGACGGACGCGTGGGTCGAACTACTGATGCGATATAATGCTATTAGGCTAGGCTCTCTTGAAGTGACAAGTCTAAAAATTTCTTTTCTTGTTGGAAGAACTACTGGTCTAAATCTAAGTATCTAACGACACATTGGAGTAATGATTTGGATATAATTGGACCAAATATAATACTCCATCTGTTTCACTATATCTATAATCTTCAACCCATCGTATGTAAAGACCAAGTAAGCACTAATTATGAGAAAAAATAAATGAGAAATTTCTATGCATACTCCTATTAAATAATACAATACAACCATTTAACCATTGTCAAAATAATTTAATAGGGGTAGAGAGCGGATTCAACACAATAACTATAATCTGGATTTACTGAATGACAAACATATTAAAATGGAACATCCCGAAATTGAGGACAAATATAGTGAAACGGAGGGAGTATCTAAGTAATAGGGGCTTTTCTAAAACAACTTACTCCCTCTAATCAGAAATATAAGTAATTTTAGAATCTCAGATAATCAAATATTTTTAAATTTGACCATCAATATAAAAAGAGTTACCAACATAGACAAAAACAAACTAATACTACTAGATTTATACTTTCCTAATAAATAATTAAAAAATTTAAAGACTATATTTTTCGGAAAAATTAGTGGTCAAAGTGTCACTTAGAGGCCGTGTCAATATCTAAAACTATTTAGATTTCAGATCGGCGGGAGTAAGGAACAAGGGCATGTACACTAGTACACTTAAAGTGCGTAGTGCACACAATATGCCTCCCTAGTTCTCGCAATCTACAGACTAATATTCTGCGGTTCTTAGCGTGTACTTCTTTCTCTAGTGGTAATTTTGTGATTGAGCAAGAGTGTGTACATGGTATACATTTAGTGTTTTTTACTATGCACTTATAATTATATGAACACAAGGTTGAATAAAAATGATGGCTCATATAATTTAATGTGTGGAAAGTGATGACTTGGTGTTGAAAATCCAAATTCAAACAAAATTCACAAATAAGCTCCATTAAACCATATAGGAACCCTAAGGTAGGTTATTGATCTTCAGGACAGATGAAAAACAACATACACGCAACAAAGTTAGAACGAGCTTCCAGAAGTTGGATCTGTATAGAACAAAATGGACAAATGGAAGATGAGAGAGCATGTCAGTGACAGATAGGAGAGCTAGGAGAATCAGGGTTACTGAAATTTATTTCCTGACATGGGCATGACTTGCATAGATGAAATTGGGACCACATGTCATAGGGAGAGAAAAGCAGTCTAGGATTAGGGTTTTTGGGCTATCAAGTTTCTAGTCACAATAGTTGTAGATTGATAAAAAAAATATCGTAACAGAGTTTCGACAAATGGTTTGCTCTGTTTCACAGCAGATCGGCAACAGAAAATGGTTTCATGGCAAAGTTGCAGCGGCGTGGCGCGACAAGGTAACAATGACACACCGGCGAGTATCATGGTTCGATGGTCACCGTCCGGAGAACCTACCAAAAAGCAGCTAGGGGGTGACGGCACACATATGCAGTGACCTAGGTGGTCCACAATTGTCGAACAACGAACACGAGGAAGGAGAGACCACTGAACTATGACAAAGTTAGTGGGGTGTGGTTCACGAAGCCGACTTCAGCCAAAGGCTTTGGATGAGGAGGGGTAGTGCAGACAGTAATGTGGTTGGTTGAGCTCATGATTTATGGGGATGACCAGCGACGAAGATAGCTATGATAGACCATGTATTTATGCTCATAGCGTATGTCCACATCTGTAGCCATTTTTCATCGGAAACGAGTGATGATGCATTGCACTCAGCCACTTGAGTAGGCTTAACACAATTAGAAGGCGATATGGGGAAGGCTAAGAAGGGGATGGAGAAGGGGATTGCATTGGAAAAAACTTAGCCGTAGAGGCAAATTTTGTTGGTGAACCTAGGTGTAGAGACTCGAGATTCAAATTGGCGATGACGATGCTAGGGTTCGGAGATGAGGTGGTATACTGAAAGAGTAAGAGGGGCGGCAATTCAATAGGCATGGACACTGAGCTCGTGTAATGCACACCAAGGTAGGGAAAGGGGCAACAGGGGTGGCTACGAGTCCATCTCTAGCTTGCTCCCGATTGGGAGACAACTTGATAAGTAGGTGCCACTCGACAAGGTGAGAGAGGGGACACAAGGCAAAGCCGATGTTGGGGAGGAAACGAGATGCAGCCCAAAATAAGAGAGGGTAGAGGGAATTCCACCCACAAAGCATTTAGGAATTGAAAACCAATTTTTGTAGTAAAAGTGCAGAAAGTTCAAATGAGTTGAGAAAAATACCAATATAACACACATATTCTAAAAAAACTTTAAGAGGGTCACAATTAATTATGTCAAACCCAATAAATTCTGGCCACTAAATATTGAAGTTCTATTATTTAAATTAATCCCTTTTATTTTGCAAAATTTTCATTAAGTTTCAATTAACTCCAACAAATTCTAGAATTTTTCTAAATCTATTTTATGAAATCTTTTGCCAAGAATCTAAAAAAAAGGATCTTACACAAACTTGTTAAGAACAAGATTTAATTGCCATCAGTTAGTTAACAATTACCACGCGGAACTGTCCAAAAAAAAATTATAGTAATATAACACAAACTACATCTCTTTAGTTAAGCCATAGAGAGTGGATTTTCTACCCCGGGGATAGTTGCCCCCTTCCTATCCATACGTTCATGCCTAGAGATATATCCTATTGGTTTGCTTAGCTAACTAGTTGGATGGGCCAGCTTGCTTATTAACCCGTGGACCATGTTATTAGCCGTGACAAAGCCTCTTGATAAGAACACATGTCAGTGCCTTTTCTACAGATCAACTCGTATTCTACGGGCACAAATTTTCTCACTAACGGTTTTGTGTGTCCCAATTGTCCTTATTGTCCCTATTGTCCCTACTCACTCATGTACATGCTCAAACGAAGGAATCTTTCCCACACACACACACTCCCTCTCCTTAGTGAAGAGCAGCATGCACTCAGATGTGAAAATCTCTGCAGGTGGCAAGCACCCCTACATGAGTGTAGGGTTTCTTCAGTTAGTATCAGTGACTCGTGCATAAGTGTCTATGTAGACGAATGACGCGAGAACCCAAAAATATTTGTCTACCTTTATTACCAGAAGCCAAGTGCACTAAGATATCCAACAAGGCAACTAATTGGTCCATACACACATCTCAATGCACACAGCCTAACGGAAGCAAGACTAGGAGCAGCTACCTCCCGGGGCACCAGACTATGCTCCCTTCTTTTCAGGTTAGGCTTATACATAAGTTGATTTAAACTTAACTATCTACAGGAGCTCCGGTGTAGCGAAGCTTCAAAAAACTCTTGTCCTGTTCTTTTCGGCTTCTAGAATTTTAGCTTATTGTCTCTATTAACTAGTGTTTGTCCTGTTCTTTTCGGCTTCTAGAATTTTAGCTTTTTGTCTCTGTTAACTAGTGTAAAATCTGAAATATCCTGGACTTTAATTGTGTCTTGTTTGATAATATAGTTCTTTTTGACTGATTTAGCACATTCAAATAATTGTGTCTTGTTTGATAATATAGTTCATTTAGAGCATGAACCAAACACTTCATCATCGCAATCAATTACCCGGAGGCAAATTCAAACAACAGTTTGTTCAAAAAGAAGATTTCAGATGATAGCAACCATAATACTCAACTTCTCAAACCAATCATACCCTGCCCATAAATCTAGAGGCCATCATCAATGTACATCGTAGTAGAATACTAGCATGAATACTACAAACATTTCCGTTCGCACAATTTTCTTCTAGTTGAAATATGTAGAAAACTGCTGGTGGATTTGATCTCTGAATTTACACATCACTGCTATCCCTTGTGGTCTCATGCACATGCAAATGGCGGAGGAGGGCAGGGAGCTCGGGTTGGAGGAGGGCGTGCCGGGGAAAACCGAGGGAGAGGAGGCAGGCTGGCGATCTCGGGGAGGAGGTGGGCGGGTCGGGGGAGGACAAGGAGATGGGAGCAGCTGGGCAAGCGAGCTGGGGGAGGAGGTTGGCGGGCTGTTGATGCAGGGGTGCTCGGGGAGGAGGAGGGCGGGACGGGGATGCCGAGGATCTCGAGGAGGAGGAGGACGGGCCACGGGATGCCAAGGACCTCGGGAAGGAGGAGGGGACGGAGCATATGGGTCGGGGGCACCGGATCTGGCGCTGATAGAGGAGGAGAATGGCAAGCGCGGCAGTGGAGATGTGGGGGACAAGCGTTGTGGCGGTAGGGAGAGAGGAGATGTCGGGGACAGGCGTTGTGGCAGCAGGGAGAGAGGAGATGTGGGGAGTGGGCGCTGTGGTGGCGGGGTACGGGAGAGAGGAGATGCGAGTGCGGGATGAGGGCACGGTGGCAATATCTTTAATTTTCTCTCCAAGTTCAAGGTATTTCGGGACTATAAGCTCAGGAAGCTGATTGCTACCAACAAGAATTGGGGGGCTTAACCCCACCATAATCCCCTCTTTTCAGCTTATGACTACGTAAGGTCATAAAATCAGCCAAAAAGTTGAAAAGAAGGGATTTATTTGCCTTAAGCTGTGTGTGTGTTTTAATGACTCTTGTCCTTCTTTCTCAACTATGAAACATCGCATGCTATCAAAACTGATTTAACAGGACTTTCCCTTGAAACTCTTAACTTTAAGCATATAGAAAATTTTCACTGTTTCATATGTGGACAGCATACAATGGCATTCTTATTCCCGAACCAGTCCCTCTCCTTTTTTTGAACTTCCTCTTTGTTTGATATTTCCTGATTTCAACAAACTTTCTAGAATATTTCTGATTTTGTCTAGTTTTCCTGATATTTTTCCTTTCTTCTAAATTTCTGGAAATTTGGTTTTCTGTTTTTTCTATAAAGACTGTTTTATTTTTTAGAAAAAATTTCTGTTTAAAAAATATATTATTCTTTAAATATGCTGACTGGAGTGTCACATGTGGGAGAACTCTGCCCCGTCGTCCAAAAAACTGCATGTTTACATGTCACATGTGCCAAAACTGATTAGTTACTCCCATAAGTCAGCAGGAGCTTACCAGCATCTTCGTGACGTTCCTCAACAGCAGCAATCAGCATCCTCTGCGGACCAAATCACACACAGGGCGTTGTCTTTATGTGTGACCTTGTTCTTGAAAGTTGACACATTGGTTGGTTCGTAGTATTCTTCATCTTTCCAATAGCATCCATGTATTTCTTGTGACCTTCTCTTGCTGAGAGAGTTGAAGAATGGGGCAGAATATTGTTTGTTGAATTAGGTAGCGTCCCGGAGAAAAAGAGATATGTATGTTGTTAATTAGGGCAGATGGTACTGAGGTGAGAAAACAAATGTACTAGTAGCTGTACCTGTTGCCCATGGATTTGTGAAGAAGATGAAATCTTGTGGTACGAGAGATGAAGTGGTAGAAAGTAGTACAATGTTATGCGGTGATGTTCAAGGATGAAAAAGTAATGGTTTCAAAATTCAAGGGTCAAAGTTATCCGGTTTTAGAGTTGAAGGTGAAATGTAAAATCTACCAATGGTTGAGATAAAAAAATAAACTTTTTCTTAAAAAATATTGGAAGTATCTGACAGGTTACAGACCGTACCGACCCTGGTCGGTAAAAGAATCAGTTTG
Source organism: Stipa capillata (assembly GCA_019208055.1). Lineage (NCBI taxonomy): Eukaryota > Viridiplantae > Streptophyta > Magnoliopsida > Poales > Poaceae > Stipa > Stipa capillata. The sequence goes on along the minus strand of JAGXJF010003302.1, from coordinate 212,913 downwards.
GACAGAATTGTTTTCATGCTAATTTTGCTAATTTAAATGAAAGGCTAATTTAAATGAAAGCTTGATGCTCATAGAATAACAAAGAACTACAAACACTACCAGAATATGTTAATGTACCGAGTGTCTAAACTTTTACCGAGCGTTAGAAATAGAACACTCGGTACCATTTATTTCTATCCCGAGTGCGTAGGTAGCAAAGAACTGAAATGCTCAGCACATATATAATTTACCAAGTGTATAGTTTAAACACTCGGTAGATTCAGGACACTTGGTAGATAGCAGACTCAACGGTGTTTTTGCTCAGAGGGAACAGTACGCGAATGTTTTTTTCGTTACTTTCCCGAGTGTCTGTTGCGTTGGCACACGAGAGATAAATATGACACTCGGGAAATACCAATTTGTGTGGGACATAATTTTCGGCCCACATCTCGCGCGGAAAGCAGATATTTTGGCAGAATCCCCTTCCACGCAGTGCAGCACGTCATCTATCTCCCCCAAATCCCCTTCGCCACCTCCCCCAAAGCCCCTTCGTCCCTGCTGCACCGGCGTCCTCTCCTCAGGCCGTCTGCCTTCCCCACGCCCCACTCGACTTCGCCGGCCGCCTCCCAAACACCGTCGCCACCACAGCGCCATCCTCCCCCCAGGCCACCGCCCTAGTGCCATCGCCTTCCATGCCGTCCGCCTTCCCCACGTCACCCTCCCCACGCCGGCCGCCTCCCTAATGCCGTCGCCCCACATGCCGTCCGTCTTCCCCACGTCGCCGTCCCCCATACTGGCCGCCTCCCCATGAATCCTTCGCCTTCCCCACGTCACCCTCCCCTACGTTGGTTGCCTCCCTAATGCCGTCGCCCCCCATGGCGTCCGCCTTCCCCACGTCGCTCTCCCCCACACTGGCCGCCTCCCCATGAATCCTTCACCTTCCCCATGTCGTCATCCCCCCACACCGGCCGAATCCCCACCTTTCATGTTGCCTTGCCATCGACCCGTCTGTCCCTCCGCCGCTCTCCCCTCAAGCCATCCTCTTTGTGATGAATCCGCCCGTCTCCTCTGCCAGAGCCGAAGCTTAGCCGTGGACCTGGAAGTTGCTGCCCTAGTGACACTGCAGCCCTCACTTCCTCATTCTGTGTTCCTGACTCTGCATTGTCGTGGAAGCTGCATCGACTTCGAGCCAAGAACGACCATTGCCTTCGAGCCAAGGAGCTGCATCTAACAACCAGGGTATATATGTTGGTAGACCTGAGATTTCTAGAACATTTTGTTTATAATTGAAATAGAATATTGTTTAGTACAAGAATTTTACTGAATTTTCATATTTTTGGCTTTTCAGCTGGTTAGTGCCTCATCCCTCTCTTCTTTTGGCAGTGCCTGTTTGTGGAATGGATGCATAGGTCATTGCTATTCGATTTGTCCATTTGTGCAGTGCAATGCTACTGTGTTCTATGGCAGCGTGAAATCAAAGGTACTGATGAACTGAATGATGCATTAATGTGTCACTGAAGCTTACTCTTTTAGCAAAAGGAACATGTGTTTTTTGGGCAATACTTGTAACTAATACAGTTAGCATCATAGAAATGGACAAACATGGTTTATTGGGAAGTACAGAACTGTGACCAACCGTGAACCTAGTTTGATTGATCATGTAAAACATGAAAATTAAGTATGCATGTATTTGCATCCTTGTAGCCAAATGTTCTTCGTTTTTTTAATTCTCCTCCGAAGTATTAGTTTTTAACACACTTGCAAAAATTTACTATAGTTAATTCCAATACTGCATGTGTCATATAAGGTTTTCCTGGCTTAATCTAGTTGCTTATTCGTTATTCCATTCAACTTTGATCAATTAGCATATAGCTTTGCTAGGTCAAATTGATTCAAATAAGGTTAGATGAGACAACTCAAATTTTGCTTCTGTCCTAGAATGTTTTCCACTGACTATATTTATCAAATTATGTTTCCTAATATAAATGCTAGAAATCAGGAGATTTGGTGAACATCCAGTCCCTTCTATGCCTTAGCTTGTTGAAGTTCTATTTTGTTATAGAATTGAAGCGAGTCACTTATTTTTGCTAGGGATGATTTGAACACTTTCCAGTATCCAAGTCCATCATGAAAATGATGAACAACATTATTTTTTCGTTAGTAATTGTTCTCTAACAACTATGGAAATCGGTCAATAACATTAACATAGAACCTTTTTAGTGGTTCTGAAATCTGAATTGTTTCAAGGATGTATTACTGTTGAGTTGTGATGTCTCTATAGATCTACCAAATTAAGCTAGAAGTATTGCCTTCCACTTTCAGTTTTTATTCCTGTCCACTTCATGGTCCACTCGCATTTTGATAGGACCTAATAATGTTCAAGACATAAAAATGATTCTGCCTTGATGTCTTGTTTTTGCATAACATGATTTAAATTACTTTTGCACATATATTTTGCACATCAAGATGGCTGAGGATCATGGTTGGATGTATAATGGGTATAGAAACATAAATGACATTAGCCAAGAATGGATGGATAAAACAAATGATTTTGTGGATCAAGCCTTTGCTAGGAGCACGGGACCTAGTGGTGTGTTGTGCCCCTATAGCCGATGCAATAACACTCGGCCGCAACTTAGGGGAACCATGATTGCTCACTTGTGCAAGTATGGATTTAGGCAAGGGTACACCTTGTGGATCTACCATGGCGAGTCAGAACGCAGCAGATCAGAGGTGGTACGACAGCGCACCGATGATGGCTATGCGACTAGGATGCAAGACATGTTAGATGATGTGCATGACGCATATGTGCCACCTTTAGAGGAAGAGCCAGAGCCTACCACAAAGGCTTTCTTTGATATGTTGTCTGCAGCAAGCAAACCATTACACGGTTACACCGAGGTGTCCCAGCTTGATGCCATCACACGTCTACTTGCTGTCAAGTTCCAGTTCAGCACAAGCAGTGCTTGCTTTGATGTGTTCTTGGGCACATTTGGCACCCTTCTCCCTGCTGCTCACAAACTGCCACCTAACTTGTATGAGGCCAAGAAATTGCTTGGTGCTCTTAAGATGCCATATGAGCAAATAGATGTTTGCCCGAAGCATTGCATGTTATTTAGGAAAGATCATGCGGATAAAAGTATGTGTGATAAGTGTGGCGAGTCTAGGTATGTTGTGGTTGAAGGCAGTGACGGTCAGAGAAGGCAGCTCAAAGTGGCTAGAAAAATTCTTCGGTACCTTCCATTTATACCAAGACTCCAACGACTCTACATGTCTGAGGATTCTGCCAAACAAATGACATGGCACAAACATGGACGTCGATACCATCATGAGAAGATGGTCCACCTGTCTGATGGTGAAGCATGGAAGCAGTTTGATCAAGACTTTCCAGAGTTTGCTGTCGAGGCTTGGAACGTTCGAATTGCTTTAGCAACAGATGGGTTCAATCCATTTGGTATGGGGGCTGCCCCATATAGTTGTTGGCCTGTGTTTGTCATTCCCCTAAACCTCCCACCCGGCGTTTGCATGCAGAAGCACAATATATTTCTTTCCTTGATCCTAAATACCCAGGGAAGAACATGAATGTATTTATGGAGCCGCTAGTCGATGAACTAATGGATGCATGGGAGCATGGCGTAGTAACGTTTGATCGGGCATTGAAGCAGAACTTTGTCATGCGTATCTCGTACCACACATCAATGCATGACCTACTAGCATATGGTATATTCTGTGGGTGGTGCGTGCATGGGAAGATGCCATGCCCAATTTGCAGGGAGTTGTTGCGTGGCTTTTGGCTTAAGAAAGGTGGCAAGTTCTCATTCTTTGACCTTCATCGACAATTCCTTCCAGTTGACCATGAATCAGAAGAGACATGCATGGGTTTAGGGCTAATACTATTGTCAATGGCGGACCACCACGTCGACTGACGGGTGTGGAAGTCCATGCCCAGTTGGATGCTCTTAGGCCCCTTGCTAATGAAGGTGGGTTTGAGGATTATGGGGAAGGACACAATTGGACTCACATTGCAGGCTTGTGGAGGCTACCCTACTTCGATAAGCTTCTTCCCCATAACATAGATGTAATGCACAATGAGAAGAATGTTGATGAGGCCATTTTTAGCACATTCTTTGATATTCCTGAGAAGACAAAGGACAATGTTAAGGCTCGGCTTGATCAAGAGCAGATCTGTAACAGGCCATCTCTCAACATGATCCACAAGCCAGCTACTGGTAAGTGGCAGAAGCCAAGAGCTCCTTATTGCCTGACCAGGGCCCAAAGGAAGGAAATATTGGAATGGTTTTAGATCCTAAAGTTTCCTGATGGGTATGCAGCAAATATAAGGAGAGGAGTAAATTTTGCTACAATGCGCATCAATGGCATGAAGAGTCATGATTACCACATATTCATGGAGCGTCTCACTACTACAGAATGCCTCATTACAGACGGGTTAAAAACGTCATCCTAGACGGTTTTGAGGCCCGTCTGAAATTGATGGTCTGCAATGACTCCGACTCATCCCAGACGGCCCACGAGAACCGTCTGTGATAAACAATTACAAAAAATAAAAAAAAGCAGGCAGCGGCACCAAAGGCCCTTGAGGTCGCCGGATCCAGCGCCTCCTGCGAGCGCCAGCCTCCACGTCATCGGACCTGGCACCTCCCGCGAGCGCCGGCCTCCACGTCGCCGCGTCGCCCCTTGCTCCTGTTCAGTGATGAAGTACCACCGTCGAATCCAGCCGCCCGACGCTGCGCCGCCGGATCCGGAGGTCTCGCACGTCACTGCGTGGCCAGATCTAGCCATCTCGAGCCACCGGTCGTCGCCTCGCGTCTAGATCTGAGCCACCGCCGTGTCGCAAGGGCCGCCGGTGAGGGAAAGGAGGGATGGGGGAGGCGTCGGATCTGGCCGTCGGTGAGGGAGAGGAGGGATGGGGGAGGCGTGGGATCTGGCCGCCAGCGAAGGAGAGGAGGGATGGGGGGTGGGGCACCGGATCGGGGAGGAAGGGATGATGGGGTGGCGCGCCGGATCGGGGGAGGAGGTAGGGACTTAGATATTTTTACGGGAGCTAGGGTTAGCTGTGGCAACTTATATACGAAGTGTTTCTTGGGCTTTATGGGCCAGGATTATTATAGACGGTGAAAAAATCAAACCCGTCTCGGATGACTTGGTTATCATCACAGACGGGTTGAAAAATCAAACCCGTCTCGGATGACCCGGTTATCGCAAACGGTTGTACAGAAAACCCGTCTGGCATGTTGATTTTGAAAAAACCCGTCTATGATGTATGTCATGTAGACAGTTTTAATGATCCGTCTGAGATGAGATGTCCGGGATGAGGCCTTCTGTAGTAGTGTCTTTTGCCAGTGATGATCCGAGGATACGTCCCCGACAGTATTTGGAGAGTGATGGCGGAGTTGAGCTTCTTTTATCGACAACTTTGTGCCAAAGAAATAGATCCAATGGTGATATCAGCTATGGAACGTGAAGCACCAGTGTTGCTTTGCAAGTTAGAGAGGATCTTTCCACCTAGCTTCTTCAATCCGATGCAACATCTAATTTTGCATCTCCCGTATGAAGCAAGGATGGGTGGATCGGTGCAAAATCAGTGGATGTATCCTATTGAGAGGGAACAAAAGGATTTGCGATGCAAAGCTAAAAACAAGTCACGTGTCGAAGCATCCATAGCTAAGGCATATGTTCTGGAGGAAGTGTCTAATTTCACTTCTACATACTATGGTGGCAATGTTCGCACGGTGCATAATCCAACCTCTCGGTACAATGTCGGAATCCCAAAAAATGATTGCAAACTTAGCCTCTTTACCGGAATAGGTGACACTTCCAGCAAGGGATGTCCAAGAGTCTTACAACAAGAAGAGTGGGAGCCGTGATGTTGTATGTATTGACCAACCTCCATGAGGTGGAAGAGTATGTATGGTAGGAGGAAATTTTACAATGTTGCAATAAATCATGAGTTGATGGTTCATGCTACTTCTCTTGTCGCTTGTAGGGAATTCATTACACAGGAGTGGAAGCAAAACTGAGATCCAACCGACAAGCAAATTGAGAATCTTCTTAAGAAGGGTGCTGGTTGTGGCAAGCCTAATTTTATATCTTGGTTCTTTGATAAAGTAACTTTTCTATTAGCTACTGATCTTTTCACATTATATGAACCAACTAGTGTGCAACTAACACATCAAATCTATTTTGTTGAACCCGTAGAGTGGCAAAGACAATTCCATGCGTGGCGAATTGAGACAAGTTGGTAAAGGATGCCTGTCTCGGGTAATGTCCTATTGTGCATATGATGTGAATGGACACCGCTTTCGGACAGCGGAACACGAGAGGGAACGGCCCAGTGCAACAACAATAAATAGTGGATTGGTGACTATAGGACAGGATGGTGTTGAGTACTATGGAAGACTCGAAGAAATAATTGAGCTATCTTTCCATAGCAAGAAACCTCTAAAACTTGTTCTATTTAAATGTCATTGGTTCCATCCAATTCGTGGAGTGAGACAGGACCCTACAATTGGGTTGGTTGAAGTTGCACAATCAACGGTCTTGCCAGGGAATGATCCATTTATTGTAGCCCAACAAGCAGTGCAAGTTTACTATGTTCCATACCCGTGCAAAACAGTCAGTAGACTATTAGGTTGGTGGGTTGTTCATAGGGTACAACCGCACGGTAAATTACCTACCCCTAGCAATGAAGATTATGTAGCTGCATGTCCTGACCATTTTTTCCAAGAAGAGGGACTACCAGGAGGGTTCAAAATTGTTATTGGGGATGATGAAAACCCTATGGATGGCATTCAAAATGATCTCGAGGACGTTGTAAACAATAGGGACTTGGAACTACTTGACCGCTTGGATAGTGATGATGACATCCAAAGCGATGCCGAGGAGGATGTTGTCTACACTTCCAATAGTGATGATGACAACCCAATTGAAGAGGATGCATATTTTGATGAATACTTCTAAACATGATTCTATTGTACGTATTACATCTATTTAGTGCATTTTATTCTTTCTTTCTTTTGTTAACTTGCATTACACTAAATTGTTGCAGTTGTACTAAGTGTGTTTATTTTTCAGGACACTAAACAATGAGGGGAATCAGTTCTGTGGTTGGACACTCAAGCCGAGGCAGGCCTATTTTAGGCAGGGGGATAGGGGCAGCAGCAGCTCGCACAGGGGTAGTAGCAGCAGCAGTCTGCACAGAGGCAACAATAGCAGCAGCACTCTGCACAGAGGCAACAATAGCAGTAGCAGCAACTCGCACAGGGCCAACAACAACAGTAGCACACGTAGCTTCTGTAGAGGCAAGTAGAGGTGGTAGAGGAAGAAGTAGAGGAAGAGGAAGAGGAAGGGTAGGGTCTGTGTCTGCTGAGCTGGTTGAGGAGGAAGAGGAAGATCATGCCGAGGAGGTCAAAGAGGAGCATCATCAGGAGATTGAGGAGGAGCATGATCAAGAGGTCAAGGATGAGCTTGATAATGTGCATGGCAATGCGGATCCTTTGTGGAGCAGAGGACCGGCTAACCTGCCATTACGCCCCACACGAGAAGAGGAGAAGCCTATTATTGAACCTATCAAAGACACGTAAGTAATTGTTTACTCTTTAGTAATTAATCCTTGCTTGCATTCCTGATCATAAGCTCTATGATAATGTGCAGCCAATGGCTAGAACAAGGAATGAAGTGTAGACTTCCTAATAGCATCCTTGTTGTGTTGATACGAATGCATTACCCTGGCATGGTCACTATTGATGGAAGGCAGGTGCCCGCATGTACATGGAAACATTATAAGGCCCATCCCGATAGACTTGATGACGAAGGAATACAATTCTCTAATTGTTTAGAGCGGGTGGAGGAAAGTTTCTGGGTATGTTTCCATCTGTACTGATTAGTCCATAAGTTCTTTTTATCATTGGCTGATTGTTTCCACTATATGTATGATTTCAGTTTTGGTATAGATGGTCGGAGGGAAATGAGGCTACCTCTAGGAGGGTTGTGCGTAAGGTTGTGGCGAAGCTGATCCCACAGATGGTTTATGAAGGACGCATCCAAGCTGTGATATATTATTACACACAGATCTTGAAACAAGACATTCGTAGGTCTAAGGTTTGCTGAACACAACTCAATTTGGAGGAGTATATGCAGGTTAGACACTCTATTGTAGTTGGATAAATCTGAGCTTGTGTTAGCTTCAATCTGTGAGCTTAGTGATAGAAACTCATGCATCTATAATACCTTACATCTTGTAGGCAATACCTTGGTGGGCCCGGAATTGTCCTAATGCATGGCAAGCTTTAGCAGAAAAAAAATGGTACAACACTCAGTGGTTACAAGGCTCTAGTGAAGCTAGGCAACGTAGAATGTTGAAGAGAGGGGCAGCTCACCGTCAAGGGAGCACATGCATGGCTCGTTTTAAGAAGCAGATGGTATGTCAGTGAATTCTTAGTGATTTTGTACTATTACCACATTTAATGATTTTGTTTTTTGCAGGAGAAGAAGCAAAACAGGGTAGTGGGAGATGTAGAGGCATTTCTAACAGCTAGGAAGGGTGATCGTGAGGGTACCTTTTGCAACCCTCGGGCTGCAGAAGTCTTAGTAAGTCCATGGAATCATCTTTGTTAACAGTATCAAAATTTAAATATGCATGTTATCTATAGTAATCAGTAGTAATGTCTATATTTATTGTTGTTGGATGTATACCGAAGGAGGCATATACTGTAGCAGCTCAAGAGATCAATGGCCCGGACTTCGATGTCATGCACTCACCCATAGATGCAGCTGCAGTATACAAGGCTGGAAAGGGCAAGAAACATGGCCGCCACATGATGGCTAATGGCTTCATTGACTCATGGATAAGTATATCCGAGGGCCGAGCATTGAGTGGATCTGTTGATGATGAACGCCCTCAAACACGGCTGCGATCAACAGTTGATGTGATCATGGAACTTAAAGAGCAGTTGGAAGCTGAAAAGGCGGCAAGGCTGCGCATTGAGGCAATAGTTCAGGTTAGTTGTACATAGAAATTTAGTCATTTAGCTATCTTGATGCTTGTTTAATGATGAAGTATTGTACAATCTACAGGGCATAGTCAACGGCACTCATCCAAGGCCACCTATGACTTCATTATCTACTCAGGTTACTCATCATCACTTGTCATCTAAGTTATAAATGCAAGCTTCACTGAATGTTACTTAAATTATAGGGGACAGATGGATCAACCACAAATCCCAATGTTGTTGATGGTCCAGCTAGAGAAAATCTATTCAGCCCAATAGATGATCATGTCGAGTCCAATGTTGAGAAGAGATCCGGCCAGTTTATCGCCTACAAATTGTAAGTCCATAATTTTCTCAAGAGTACATGTATAAAGTTTTGTTCCAAGCTTTTGGATGTTCCCTGAATAATGTGAAATCCTTGATCTACTGTTGTGAGGAAATGAAAGGAAGATGGTTGACTAGTGTCTACATTGAATCCTTGATGGAGAAGGAGAAAATAGTATCTAGATTTTTTTCTTGTCTCATATGTTTTGCGTTAGTTGTCTTGTTGCAGCCTACTTGCATCGTTATGGTCATTTGCTGGTGATTTGTTAGGAGTTGAGACACTACTTGTAATTTAGAAATGAAGTTAGGTGACATTTGAAGTAATACAGGGAGCTGCAATGTATTGTTTCTTGACTCTCTTCAAATAGAAACATTAATGTGAGGATGGTGTTTAGTTGGTACCTTTAGATGAACCTGTTTTGACCTTTTGGGTACAATTTGAATAATGAATGAATGCTTACTATAAGAGAGCTATTTGTTCGAGCAGCTTTGCAATTACCGTTTGGTGAACTGCTGACATATTTAGTTATGTAGATGTAGTAGTGAGCACTAAGAAAATATGAGAACAATTTTAGCATCATTTGGTTTTACTTATTGGTCTTGGTCTTAAAAGCCCAAGCTTAGTTCACCCGCTTGGTCTTGACTTAAGAAGCTCAAGCTTGGCTTAGCCAAGCAACATGAAGCTCAATGTTGGAAATACACAAATGAGTACCCACTATGTTGATTTAAAAAAAACCCCAGGAGCTAGGTCTGGTAATTGATACAGTGATCTGAGGTAGACTTATTTTTCCTTTGGAAGCTCTGTTAGAATCAATCAAGGAATAGCATGTCCTACAAAATCAAATACATTAATTAAGACATACACAGTCTTGAGTCAGCTCCAGATCAGCTTGGACACATCATGCTTTCTTTTCTTGTCTTCCCCTTTGGAGCCAATCTTGGGTCTTGCCAGTGTTCTGAAAATTGGACAATGCAAGAAAACAACATATGCCCTATTTTATGTTTTAGTGAAAACGGTGCAGATTGTAATGATTTGCTTTATGTTAACTTATTTTGTGCCATCTACTCTTTATGTTAACTCATTGAATTAATACAAGTTATCTCTATTCTTTGCAGCTCAGCATCAGGTGTAGATGATCAAAAGGTTAATCGATGTATCGGTTGTTTAAGTACTATCTGTGGCTGCGAACTATCGGATTGTCAAACATATGGATTAACTTTTGTATGTGTAACTTTTGAATTGTGGTACCTCACTACTGCAGATTGACCTTCTCCTGAACCCCCTCCACTGACGGGCACAAAAAGGTCCGTCGCTGCAGGGTAACACCGCCGACGGACACCAAAGAGCCCGTCAGCGGAGAAGGCAGCAAAGATAAATGTGAGGAGAACCACTGACGGGCGGAAAATCGACCCGTCAGTGGAGATGAACGTGAGGTGGCATAGATGACGCGTGAACTCCACTGACGGTCTCAATTTAAGTGCCCGTCAGTGGAGATTACAGATCCACTGACGGGCTCAGATGCGGCCCGTCAGTGTAAATGGGAACATATGACGTTGCATTTTACTGACGGGCCCTGGGAACCGGCCCGTCAGTAGAGACGTTGTCTTCACTGACGGTATAGATCCTCGTCCGTCAGTGGAGATTATTGCATGGTTGGCTGAAGATTCACTGACGGTCCCCTTTTACGCGACCGTCAGTGGTGATCTCGCCTATATAACCAGAGCGGGCCCTCGCTGCTGGCCAGTGCTCGCGCGCCCACTGGCCAGCAGCGAGTGCCGCCGTCGCCCCAGCTGCTGCCGCCGTCGCCGCCGCCCCCCCTTCCCCCTCCAACCCACCAACACTTCTCCCCTCTCCCCAACCCTCCTCCCCATGCTCTAGAGAGACTAGATCTAGATCTAGATCACTCTCTCCCTCCTCCTCTCACTCTCCCTCTCTCTCACTCCTCTCACTCTCTCCCTCCTCCTCTCACTCTCCCTCTCTCCCTCCTCCTCATCTCTCACTCCTCCTCTCACTCTCACTCTCTCCATACATCTCTCCCTCCTCCTCTCACTCTCACTCTCTCCATACATCTCTCATTTCTAGCTCTCTCTCATCTCTCCCTCCTCCTCTCACTCTCACTCTCTCCATACATCTCTCATTTCTCACCAAAAAGATCGCTAGCGCTCGGTAATAATGCTCGCCAGTGTTCTTTTCATGTCGTATATGTATTTGATGTGGTTTTCGGTTATCGAACTGATTAGTTTTGTGTCGTAGGTGTTGATCGATGGATCGCAGTTGGATGTACGACAACCGGGCGACAGAGAGTTGGGCTATGGCTTTGAACGAGTTTCTTGATGTCGCCGAACGAGATATGAGGGCAAAAGGTGGCACGAAGATTTGCTGTCCATGTCGCGATTGCAAAAATTTGGTAATGTTCGATACGAGAGGGAGGGTGACGGTACACCTGGCGCTTAAGGGTTTCATGTCAGGCTATACACGTTGGACATGTCACGGCGAGGAGGAGGAAGATCAGGTGTTACAGCAAGCTGCCGAACACGGAGATGACGAAGAAGACGAGGGGAGCATCGAACCGGACGCCGAAGGAGAAACGGGAAACAATTTGGCCGATATGGTGCAGGACGTTCACATGGTGGAGCAGGTGGTGATAGATCCCGAGGATGAAAGAGAGGCTGCTAAGTTCTCGAGACTAGTTGAAGACTCACAAATCCCGCTGTATACCGGTTCCGATCCAGAGCACACGCGTCTGTCGGTCACGCTGGAACTTCTAAGGATCAAGGCAGCCCACAACTGTCCGGACGAAGGCTTCGATGAGACACTGGCTTTTCTTGCAAAAGTTTTTCCGAAAAACAACTTGCTGCCCACGAGCACCGAAGAAGCCAAGAAGGTTGTCTGCCCTCTTGGGTTAGAGGTGCAGAGGTTCCATGCGTGTCCGAATGACTGCTTTATTTACCGCAAGGAGCACGAGAAGCTGTACAAGTGTCCCACGTGCAACACGTCCAGATTCAAGAGGGGTAGAAAGCAAGCCGATGATGAGGACCCAGTGAAGAGTGGCGCTCCAGCAAAGGTTGTATGGTATCTTCCGGTCCTTCCCCGTTTGAATCGTTTATTCGATAACAAGAAGGAGGCAAAGCTGCTACGTTGGCACGCCGAGGGGCGGAAAACTGATGATGGAGTGATGAGACACCCTGCCGATGCTTCGCAGTGGAGGGCAATCGACGCCCAATACGATGATTTCGGAAAAGATCTGAGGAATATCAGGTTTGGTATGAGTACGGACGGGATCAATCCATTCGGCAACATGAGCAGCAGACACAGCACTTGGCCCGTGGTTCTATGGATGTACAACCTTCCTCCATGGCTGTGCATGAAACGAAAGTACATACACCTCTGTATTCTCATACAAGGGCCGAAGCAACCTGGGAACGATCTGAACATGTATCAACAATTATTGTTCGAAGAACTAGCTACACTGTGGGAACCAGGGGCCCAGGTCTAGGACGCATACGAAGAAGAGTACTTCAATCTGAAAGCGCTGTTGTTCACGACGGTCCAAGACTACCCCGCGTACGGATATCAGTCCTGCCAGTGTGTTCATGGGTACAAAGGATGTGTGAAGTGTTTGGAGTCTACTACAAGTTTACACCTAAAGGGATCCAAAAAAATCGTGTTCATGGGCCACCGAAGGTGGCTGAAACAGAACGACCCATGGAGGCAAGAGAAGGAATTGTTTGACAATACTATTGAGGTCCGTTCGGCACCTCGGGAGAAGACCGGGGTGGAAATCTATGACATCGTGAACACGATGCCCCCTGTTACGCCCGGTAAGACACAACCGTCTGTTCCCATGCAGGACGGCGTCTGGAAAAGGAAATCCGTATTCTGGGATTTGCCTTACTGGAGATTCCTAAGCACACGTCACAGCATAGACGTCATGCATGTTGAAAAAAACGTGTGCGAGAGCTTGCTTGGTATCCTGCTCAACATTTCAGAAAAGACAAAAGATGGACCGAAGGCACGAGCTGACATGGAATTCTTGGGTATAAGAAAGAAGCTGTGGGCTACGAAGCGAACGACCAAGTTGGGGACGGGTGCAGTCAGAATCAAGACGGACTGTCCCGCTGCTTGTTACACTCTCAGCAAAAAAGAGATCGTTAGCTTTTTGGAATGCCTCCAAGGTGTCAAAGTTTCTTCCGGTTACTCGGCAAACATCGGGAGAATAGTTGACATGAAGAGTCACCGTGTAATTGGTATGAAGTCTCATGACTGCCACGTGATGATTACACAGATACTTCCTGTTGCAATCAGAGGTCTCATGGAGCCGGAGGTCCGCAAGACAGTCTTGAATCTGTGTAACTTCTTCAACACGATATCTCAGAAGTCGATCTCCGTTACGCGTTGCCACAAGCTGCAGGAGGAGATCATTGTCATACTGTGCGAACTTGAGATGTACTTCCCTCCAGCATTCTTCGATATCATGGTACATCTCATGATCCATATCGTCCCGGAGATACTAGATCTAGGTCCCGTGTTCCTACACAACATGTACCCGTTGGAAAGGTACAATGGGGTTGTGAAGCGCTACGTTCGTAACAGGTCACAACCAGAAGGTAGCATCATCCAAGGCTATGTTGCCGAAGAGTGTGTCGAGTTCTGCACTGATTACTTGGCTGATCAAAAGTCCATAGGTGTTCCTGTTTCACGGCACACGGGAAGGCTCGATGGTGAAGGCCATGCACGCGGACAAAGGCCTTTACATGTCTACAATTCAGTACCCAGTAGGTCAGATGACTATGACAGAGCACATCTCGTGGTCTTGCAACACCTGACGGTGGTGCATCCCTATCTTTGGATGCATATGGTAAAGCTTAAAAAAGAAAACCCGAAGAAGGGAGAAGCGTGGCTCTCGAAAGAGCACAATGGAAAGTTCGCAACATGGCTTAAGAACTACTGGTATGAAAGGCCTCCAACAAATTTCGAAGAAGAGACGGTCAAAATGCTGTCACAAGAACCTGCGAGCAAGGTCCTGACATATCAAGCATACGATATCAACGGATACACATTCTATACGGAGGCTCAAGACAGGAAAAGCACGTATCAGAACAGTGGGGTGACGATGGAGGCTAAAACCGGTAACCGTAAGGACATATACTACGGTGTTATCGAAGAAATTTGGGAACTGGACTACACCGTCACGAAGATACCCATGTTTCGTGTCAGATGGGCGAAAAATATCCATATCGATGATGACAAACTCACTACCGTGACTCTACCTCCCCCGACATCTATTGAGTCAACACAGGTCAAAGCAATCAGTGCGAAAGATGAGCCATGGGTTCTAGCTAGACAAACCTCACAAGTCTTCTACATAAAAGACCCAAAGGCACAGAAGCGCCATGTCGTCAGAAAAGGGAAGAGGAGTATTGTCGGAGTCGATGGTGTTGTTGACGAAGAGGACTACGACCAATTCGACGACCCGGACTCCGAGCCAGAAGCCGTTGATAAACGCCCCATAAAAAGGAGAAAAGCTAGCAAGGATGCTGAGCCCTACTTCAGACGCAGTCACGCCGAAGGACTAACGTATACCACCAAGAAAATCACAATTCATGAGAAGATTTCCGAAGACGACGAAACCTAGCTATTTGTATGTGTGTGTACAAAAGTGTCTTGGTTTGAATGATTTCATGTAACGTGTGTACTTCTGTATGTGTAAATTGTGGATGAATTTGAAGTACTTACAAACCAATGTATAACCCAACTTCAATGAAATTATCTGAAATTTTAAGTATAGCCTCACGAGGTCATGTAATTACCCCATGCCAATTTTCAAAAAAATTTGACCACTTTTAGATTTAATAAAAATAAAAAACAAAAAGACGCAAGCAAACATTTCAATTTCGACAAGCAAACGTTTGAATTATTGATATATTTTCTACATATGAGCTAAACCGATACATACGTACGTAGATATGAATTTTTGTTCCATTTATATGCCTTCTTTAGGATAGTTGTAGCTCAAATCTGAAATATATGTAGTAAATAACTAGATATTCATTTAATGCGTAAAAAATAGCAAATGATTTCTGAAAAATGCCTAACTTTGACACGAACAATGTAATGTAGTATGTTACATGTACAAAAAGTTTGGAGCGTAGCTAAAAATGTTTTTTGAAAGGTTTTACACATGGTACCTCAAATTGGTATTTCAAAAAATAGAAAATTCGATTTATTACATAACAAGATGCAGCATGATGAATTATTAACGTATAATATTGTAATATGAAGTTGTAGTCCAAATCTCAAGTTCAAATGATGAAAAATTTATGACGTGTACTTCAATCTTCATATTTCCCCTTCGAATGCTATAAAGTTTTCTCACAGATAGTTCAGTTACAAAGCAATGTATAATCGAACTTCCGCGAAATTGTCCGAAATTTTAAACATAGCCTCAGAAGGTCATATAATTACCCCATGCCAATTTTCAATTTTTTTACCACATTAAGATTTTATAAAAATCAAAAACAAGAAAGGCGCATGCGAACGTTTGAATTTCTCGAAGCAAACGTTTGAATTATTGATATATTTTCTAGATACGAGCTAAAACGATAGATAGGTACGTAGATATGAATTTTCCTTCAATTTAGAGGCCTTCTTTAAGATAGTTGTAGTTCAAATCTGAAATATACCGAGTAAATAACTAGATATTAATTTAATGCCTGAAAAATAGCAAATCATTTCAGAAAAATGCTGAACTTTGACACTAACCCAAAAAGGGTAAAAGCCCTAAACCAAAAATACAAAAACACCCATAGCATATAGAAATAACCCTAAGATAAACCTAAAAGAAAAACATCCAGCACAAAAAGAAAAATAAAAAACATCCTCCACTGACGGGCAAACACGTGGGGCCCGTCAGTGGTACTAACCACCACTGACGGCCGAACCCGTGGGGCCCGTCAGTGGTGGTTAGTACCACTGACGGGCAAACCAGTTGTGACCGTCAGTGGTAACATCCAGCGCTGGTACCGCACATCTTTAGTCCCACCTCGCCGAGCGAAGTGCGCGCACACCAGCTTAAAAGGGGTGCTGCGCCCAGGGCTCTCGAACTCTTTATAACCTGCACTGATACTTCGACCGAGCCGCCGCTGGTCCCTTGTGCGGCTTGGGCTCGTGTGCCCGGGCGCTGTGCTCGGGATAGGCCTCTGGCTGGACCCTTGCGCGGCCTGGGCTCGTGGGCCTTTGAGCTGTGCTCGGGATAAGCTGGTGCGCTCAACAATTTTTTTTAATAATATACACAAGCAAACCTCCACCGAGGGGCACCGAAATTTCACCAAGTGTTAGGCTGACTGCCTCTCTGCTGACGGGCTAACCAGTGGGGCCCGTCAGTGGTATCCTCTCTGCTGACGGGCTAACCCGTGGGGCCCGTCAGTGGTGGTTAGTACCACTGACGGGCAAACCAGTTGTGCCCGTCAGTGGTAACATACAGCGCTGGTACCGCACAACTTTACTCCCACCTCGCCGAGCGAAGTGCACGCGCACCAGCTTAAAAGGGGTGCTGGTCCCTTGCGCGGCTTGGGCTCGTGGGCCTGGGCGCTGTGCTCGGGATAGGCCTCTGGCTGGTCCCTTGCGCGGCCCGGGCTCGTGGGCCTTTGAGCTGTGCTCGGGATAAGCTGGTGCACGCTCGAAATTTTTTTTAATAAACAACATATACACAAGCAAATCTCCACCGAGGGGCACCGAAATTTCACCAAGTGTTAGGCTGACAGCCGCTCTGCTGACGGGCGAGCAAAGTTTGCCCGTCAGCAGTGGTGTAACCCTAACCGTCCCATCTCAAGTACCACTGACGGGCTCGCTAGGGTTGCCCGTCAGTGGAGGTTCCTCTGCACTGACAGGTCTGTAGTTACTGACGGGCTCCTATAGGGGGACCGTCAGTGGTACTCTAGTTATTATATAAGCCATGCGCGGGACTTGGCGAAATTTTCGCCAAGTCCCGCGCGTTCAAAAGAACCAGCAGCGAAACCCGACGGTTCGCACGACGCCGCCAGGCTGCCGCCGCCGCCCCCGACGCACCGTCCGCTCCCTCGGCCGGCCCGCGCCGCCGCCTCCTCCATTCGCCGCCCCCGAAGTCCCCGACGCCGCCTCCTCCATTCTCCGCCCCCGAAGTCCCCGCGCCGCCGCCTCCTCCATTCTCCGCCCCCGAAGCCTCCTCCGGCCTCCGTCTCCGGTCTCCATCGAAGGTAGGGTTATTTGCATGTATCACGGTACAAGATAGCCTAATGCTCTCGTTTCTGCTCGTGTTGTAGGATTTCTCTTTGCGCGCCTTCGTCGGAAAGCATAGTTTATTCATTCATTGTTAGGTTTTTTGTGTTCTGTGGATCATTGCCAGAGAAGCCTGCATTTGTGGCACCTTTGTGTTTCTTTTATATTTAGTCCCAGCTATGGATCCTATATATCAGCGATGATAGATCTAATTTCTTCAGTACGTAACTCCTAGTTTTTGTATATGTTCTCTGTTGTGATTGAAGGAGAATTTCATTGGTGTTATTGAAGTAGAATGTGGAATTGCTGTACTCATTTGTTAGGTTATGAAACTTTGCTGATACCTGTTCCTATTTGGTTATGCTAATACATGCTTTTTCATTACTTACAGTGGCAAACTATAAGAAACTGGTTTGCCATTTAGAATGCTTATACCTACATGCATGCATACCGGAATTCTATATCTACCTTGAGATATAGAATTCAGAGGTTTAATCAAGAAGAATATGCAATATGCTTTTGAATCTTTATTGCTTGTTGATAAATCATGGTCCTAAAATGGTGGGCAGAGCATTGGAGCTTCCTTGTGAACATTACTGAAGAAAAGCGTAGAATATGTTCCTTTGTGTTTAGGTGGGAGCTCTGGTAAAAGTCCATGTTCTCTATATGGTGTTACCTGGGGACAAATTGATATAACTTGGTTATAAGATCACAGATGTTAAAACTATTTTAGTATGGGTTGCTATTAATCTGAAAAAAAAGTATGTGTTGGTATTCTTTCTGGCTGGTTTGATATACATAATAAGATGTTAGAATTAAATATTGTCATAGCATTTGTGCTATTCTTTTTCTTCAGTTTTACAATGGCGGCCAGTAGTACTCCCGCTGGGTCCCCGACCCGAGCAGTAGAGACAGTTGACGACAGCACGGCCCCCCTCGTCGTGGCCGCACCGATCGATGCACCGGCCCTGGAAGGACCCACGCAAGGTGCCTCCGAGGCGGCCAAGGAACCTGCCCTCGAGCTGGCTGAGGATCAACCTCTCTTACCGGCCATAACAGCTGATCAAGACCAAGCTTCCTCGGAGTCCAGCTCTGGCTCCGCCTCCGGGTCAAGTTCCGAAGGGGACGAGGCGCGTGAGGAGGAGGTACCGACTCCAGCCCCGACCAGGTCTCTGAATAGGAGGAAAGGCAACCAGTTGCCGGACAAGACGTATGTCATCACCCGTGTCGACGACGTCAAAGACATCCCGGCGAGTCCACATAAGGCCGCTAAGACCTTTAGCAACGCCTGCGGGTGCTTAGTGCGCGAACAAGTGAAGATTACCTGCAAAGAGTTCAGCCAGTTGACGCAGTCCACGAAAGATACTCTCTTGAGGAAACTGTGGGACAAGTACCAGATACCTGCAGCCGACAAGGAAAGAGTCGAAGCGCAAGCCCTCAAAATCATGGCTAGGGCTCTGAAGACTTGGCGATACGACGCACAGAAAGTCGTAGACGAGGATTGGGACACGAAAATTAGTAAAAGATGGTCGAAGATACAGAAGGAAGACTGGGACGAATTCGTTGCTCAAATAAGGAGCCCAGAATTCCAGGAGAAGAGCCGGTGGGGGAAAGAGCTTCACAGGAAGAACACCTTAGACCACAAGCTCGGCAGCCGTGGATATCTGGGGAAGAGACCGAAGTGGGCCAAAGAGGACGAGAAATTAGCCGCGGCTGGGAAAGCACCTCCTTTCGCGCATCTCAGGGAGCCGCGCGCTAGGGAGTACATGAGGGCGCACACAAGGTCTGACCCTGTGACGGGGTCACCAATTTATGAGTCCGAGGAACTGCAGGTGGTGGCCGACCGGCTGGTAACGACTCAACCAAGTCTCTTTTCGTACTTCATTACGTTGCATCCAAATACGCTGTCTTCTCATCACGTAATTTAACTTGCAGGCCGAACTGAGCCAGCAGCCTGGAAGCTCGCAGGACTCCGTCACAAGCTTCCCAAGATGGAACGACGATCTGGCGAAGGCCCGACAGAAACCGGAGCATCGGGGCCGTGTAGTAGGCGTCGGGGATGGCGTTAAATGGGATAAGGTATTTCCCCGAAACCCCGAGGGGAGCCGCCGCCCCCGGAGAGACAGCCAGGAGTTCATGGATAATCTGCGGGAGCAAATGCGCGAGATTGCCAAGCAGACGTGGCTACGTATGCAGGTGGCCGCAGCGCAAGGCCAGTAGAGCGTGCCTCCCGCTAACCAGCCTCTAGGATGGAGCAGCTGCGCATCCACCTCGGACGGCGGCCCCTACTCGGTGAATCCCGTCGACAGCATCACCGTAAGTCTCGTCCGCTAAACGTGTCGTTATAGTACGAGCTGTTCTCATTTTCCTGACTCCAGTGCGGATGGCACGTCTATCCTCTGTTTCGCAGGAAGCCACCAGATGCACACTCACGGTGCAGATTCCTGGCATGAAGGTCCCGGTGGCGCACGGCCAGGTTTTCCCAACGGCGGAGGGGGCAGTCCTGCACTGTGTTCCTATGCGGGAGCACCACGCGAAGGTCCAGGTCGACCTCGTCCTCAATGACTACAGCGAGGTGTTAGTCCCTGTCCCCCCCGAAGAGGAGCTGACGAAGCTAGGGCAGTGCAGAAACTGCTTCATCAAGTGGCCGAAGAGCCAGATCACTATAACCGCGGTGGCCTCTCCTCGCACGGGCCCCTCGTCCAACAACCCCTCTCCATCAATCGGACGATCTCCGTTGGGGCTCAGCCAATCACCCCCGTCCTTTAAAGACCTGGAGGACCATCTTGTCGGGGACCAGCACATGTCACCGATTTTGCGGTCCCCGCCCTCCGAGGTTCAAGGCGACCCCCTGGATCAACCGAGGGGGAAGATTTTCTCTCCCGCCACGCTAGCTGGGACACTGGAAGCAGCGTTGGCGGCAGGCATGAGCCCGGAGCCGGTACACCAGAGGAAGAAAAGCAAAAAGAGACGGGCCGGCACCGGCGAGAAGGAAAGAAAGGAGCAGAGGCAGAAAACCTTATCCTTCTCAACATCGTCAGTAGAATTATCTACACGGAGCAAGGGCCTCTGGCGATATCATTACGAACCAGGTCAGGACTTGCTCCCACAGGATGAGCTGGACAATCTGTCGGAGGACATGAAGACGCTGCATGAAGATTACCTGAAGATGTCCAGAGATCCTGGTACATTCTGCCAATATTGGAAGGTGAAGGTGCCAAAGGAATACAATTTTTTCATGCAACATGACCAAGACACCTTCGACATCAACTTTGAAGACCTATTCCACATGTACAACCTCTATAGGCTCGACACCACCATGATCAGGCTATGGGCTCTGTACCAAGCCCAAGAGTGCAGACGTCTTCGGGACTCCCATATTGGCATAGTCGATCCGATATGCATGAACGAAGGCTATGCCGGGACCCCAGAGGGTCAAGGATTTCTTCAAGAATACCTGTCGAATGCATTCGTGGTTCATAAGGACAAGGACTGCATACTAGCCCCCTATAACCCTCCGTAAGTACTAAACTTAGCACCGTGGAGTTTATTTTTGTTTTTTACGTACGTATCTTCGCCTGCTTACGTTCAGTTGTTCACATTTACGCAGCGACCACTGGGTCCTAATTGCGATCGTTCCAAGCTGGGCCAAGGCTTTTTACTTTGACTCCTCGTCGAACAAGACAGCGGACTTCACAAATATAACTAAGATTCTGGATGCAGCCTTTTTCAGAGCCAAGTTCTCGGGCCATCAAAAAATACCTGTGAAAGCGAAAAAATTGGTACACCATTACAAGTTCCCTTGCAGAGTTCAGCCGGAAGGTTCCGTGACATGTGGATACTATACCTGTGCCCATATGGACCTATTTGTCCGGTACAAGAACAAGCATTGGAAAGATATGAAAGAACTGAAGGCTTGGAGCGAGCTGGGAAGTCATATGTACGACTGGCGACAGGACTTTGCTCGGATCCAAAAAGTCTTCGCCAGACTCATCAACCTTGAAGTCATCAATCCGATGGGTGAATTCTACGCCGGCCCCCAATTTCCGAAGCCAAACTTAAGCGGGAATCAATAGAATCGTTGTTTCTGTAATTGAATAAACAATTGTTTCATACTTGTGACCGTCGTTGGAGTGTACATACTATATATGTGATTATAAATGTTATGCGATTAAGAGATTTAACTCTGTGAATGAATAGTTCGTATAGCCTGTGATTAGGAATAATGTAATACTATAGTCTATTATTATGAATAATCTAAGTGTGATTATGAGCTAACACAGATCCATTTCGGTTAGCAGGAATGCATACCTCTACTGACGGGCACTTACGGACAGCCCGTCAGTGGAGTTTAACCTCTACTGACGGGCTTTCATTACGCGCCCGTCAGTACTGATAGAACTAGGAGCCCGTCGACATATCTCTACTGACGGTCACTTACGGACAGCCCGTCAGTGAAGATATACCTATACTGACGGTCATTTATTACGCGCCCGTCAGTACTGATACAACCAGGTGCCCGTCGGTTAGCAGGAATACATATCTCCTCTGACGGTCCCTGTGTGACCGTCAGTAGAAATTAACAGTACTGACGGACCGTATGACCGTCAGTGGAGTTACCCCCTCCACTGACATTTCCAGGGTGACGGGCCCCCTGTCCGTCAGTAGAGGGGGTTTGGCGACCGTCAGTAGTGACCTGTTCTACAGTAGTGCCTCAACCAGCCCTAGGCATGAATGCTATTTAGGAGATTTTTATGTATTTTGCTTGTGTATTTGTGAACCTTTGGATTGTGCTGCCATTGGATGTGATCTTCTGAACATATATTCTTTGAATATGCTTTTGCATATGTGCTGCTGTTCTAATATATTGTGTCGTGGCTGCTGGTTTTTGGGTCAGACAAATATGTTTCCCGAGTGTCAGACAAATATGTTTCCCGAGTGTCAAAACCTTCGGGAAAAAACGACACGTGACGTCTTTGAAACAAGACTCACGTATTTGGAACTGTAAACTTTGCAAAGACACTCGGGAAACTTTCCATTTTCGTTCCAGCCAACCGTTGCTGTATTTATGTCCCATGTGCTAGATATTCACCGAGTGTCTATTATCACACTCGGGAAAGGAAATTTTCCCGAAGGTTGGTTATCAAGCACTCGGGAAACCACTATTTTCCTGACGTTTTCCTGCCGAGTGTTTTATCCCGAGTGTTCACCTTCGGTAAAACATTTACCGAGTGTTTTGTGCTCTTTACCGAGTGTCGGTAAAGTAACAGATTCTGGTAGTGAAAGCTTCGAGGAAAATAGTAAGGAAAAAAAGAAAAAAAATGATGTAGCAAACATGAACTGGATCACTGGAAAGAGATCGCTGCTGGTAACCGCACTCTCTTTCTCAAAAGCTGAAATTATTTCCCGCTCATATCCCAGTTGTAACTGAACTAAGAAAAAAGTTCGCCAAATCAGCCCACGGACGAGTACTACTGAACATGCAGTAATTCGCCGGACACTAGACATTCATTAAAATTCAAATTAGCTGGACGTACTAAAAGTTACGAATGTCTCAACCAAGTAATTTGGTCGATGTTTCACTGAAATCAATTGTGCAGCTGTTGGCACTTTTTGAGTCAATCGTACAACCATAGTCTTCAAAGCAAAAAATGTACAACCATTGCTACTACGAGCTGAACGCATCTGTATATGTTCTAGTTAGGTATATGTATCCATAAGTTCTGTACGTATTTACACCGTGCTTCTTGATGTTTGCCAAAGCTTCTATGTCCTCTGGCCAAGGTCACTATGTACACCCCCGTCAGGCTCTGATTATATGACAAGTGAATTGTCAGTATGTATAAAAAGAATCAACCTAGTCGAACAACCAAAAAGGACAAAGAATAGTCAGTAATGCCCAACCCCCGCCCGGGGCGAGCGCGCGTTAATTCTCGGGGAAAAAATGTATTCTGTAACGCGGGAATGTGCACTTCTAACCTGTTATATCCTGTTTTTTTTCTTTGCCCGGAACATGAAAAGCTGATCTCTGTATTGAGCTGAAAGTTTAACAAAAGGAAGGATATTAGTCCATTTTAAGGATTAGACAAATATAATTGTCTTAAGAGTGTTAGAAAAATTATCATCATATCAGTAACATTGCAATGCTACCCATCAACAAAATGCATCTCGAACACATGACTATATCTCCTACAAGTCAGCAGGAGCTTACCAGCATCTTTGTAACGTTCCTCAACAGCAGCAATCAGCATACTGCGGACCAAATCAAACTCCTGAGCTTCAAAGCAAGGCTGATCGACGGGCCTGCAAAATGGTAATGATGCATATTTATTGTTCTTGGAGAAACACTTACTTCATAGGAACTTATGAAACAGATTTTTTTGTAATCTTACTTGTCAAGTCTTGTGAATATGATTTGGTCCGAGTTTACATAACTCCCAGATGGCTTTGGCAGCACAATTTTCAATCCGTTGTTATATGCAATACGCTTATTGACTTGTATAGGAACCTGTGGGTAAAGATAGAAAATTTTGGAGTAAGTATAATAAACATCCATAATCTGTTCAAAACTAAAATAAACAAAATAATAAACATCCATAAAGCAACAAAACACCAATCACCTAAGGAATTTTTCTGCTCATATTCTCCCACAAAAATAAGATTTTTAAACGAAAGGGAAAATGAATTTCTCTACTCTTGAATTATAGTATTCGGATCCTATTATTCACCGATGGCAAGGTTAAGCAACAAGATCAAGGAAAATACAAAAAAGACTTAGCCTTGCTGACTTGGCAAGGAATTCAATTGCTTTGATTTTTTCCATTCTGTTGCTAATGATCTAATAGAATATCCAGTTAATTATAATATAATATGTATATATATGTCAGAAACACACCTCTACCTCCTGAGGGCACTGCCACTCCTCTCCTTATTACTATAGCACACCCGCATTTCACACATTAATAAAGCAAATCTACAGTGTCAAACATGCTTATAAATGAATTAGTACAAGATAGATACTGATTAGTTCATTTTTCAATGCCTAACATGCATGAAAATAGATTAGTGTAAGTTATATGTGGATTACTTCATTGAGTGTACAGTGCTGCACAGTATAGAATGAGCACATATACGAATCTCAAAGCACCGACCTCATGCTGGAGCTGGAGGGTGGCAGTGCCCCCCAAGGTAGAAAATCCCGTGTGTGTATATATACATATACATATTATAAATATATGCAGCGGTAGTCATCCTAGATGTCGTATCTCATACTGTAGGGAGTATCTAGCGCAACGAGAAGTACATACCTAAGGATGGAAGTATAAAAGGCCACATATAGTATATATATTTGTCGCGGGGATTTCGCGGCAATATACATTTTGGTGGATTAGGGGGCGCAAGAGGATGATCAGGACGGGTTCACACGAGAGATTTTACCCAGGTTCAGGCCCTCTTTGGAAGAGATAATACCTTACTCCTGCTGGATGTTTTATCTGGTCTCGTATGAGAAATGGATTAGTACATGGACGGACGTGTCTCCTTGTCATTCTATCCTTTTTTTTTCTTCTCCCTCCGCGTGGGAGCCCTAGTCTTGCCTTATATAGGACTGACAAGGCTAGGCTTTACAACTGCCGAGTCGGCCGAGTCGTGGTAACGGCACACTGAATGTATACCATAACTCCTGATTAAGTGCGCCGTGGTAACGCTCTATTGATGGCGTCGTAACGCTTGTCTTGAAAGCGCTCTGACGCTTCAGCCGAATGGACTTCATGGGACGTTGATTGGCCGAGTGGGCCTCCCGGGGTGGACCTGCATGGGCCACCCTAGGCCTGTTGGGCCGACTCCTTATCTTGGGCCTACCTGGAGGGGATCCCGCCATCAATAGCCCCCGAGTGCTTCAGGGTCTCGAAGTAGGTGCCATCCGGAGAACGAGCTGTGCGCGCTGCCGAGTCGCCTGTAGAGAGACCTTGATGGACTCTAGTAGTTCCTGAAAAGGTTAGGTATGTGCTAATAGCGAAAAAAGCCTCAGTGATACCCAAGTTTCTCTGCTGGGGAGAAAAGCTAGTGGCCCGCTGGGAGGCGTATCATGAATTCCGAGTGAAAATCGAACAGCATCTGGGCTTATCCGATTTGATCATTGCCAGCTGGTGTCCGGAGGGGAACGCCTTCGATCTTCAGCTTCAGAACCGAGCCTACAGACTTTGGCATTTGGTTCTGAGTTAGAGACCAACTTGTGCCACTGGGGATGCTGAGTCCGTCCTTCGCTCAGGGTGTTGCTGAGTGACCTGCGAACCCTGTTGGGCCGGTCATCTACACCCATTTGCAGAGCTGGTCTGCTTCCGAGTGGGCGCAGTCGGTGCGCCTCGGGATGTTTAGTGCTGCTTGGTGGAGTCGGCGCAGTCTTTGTGCTACGGCGCAGCGAGCCGAGTCCGACTCCAAACTGGTTCAGCGACCGCGCGTGACGTCGCCTTGTCCTGCCGAACCCATTCAAAGCCGTCTTGCGGGCGCACGAACCATCGGTTGCGGAAGACGTCACGCGGAAGCGGTTGTCACATCAGCTGCCGCATTTATTGCATTCAGTCGACTGGATGGGGCGTTTGGGGTGCTAGACCGCGATGATGTCTCCTCGAGTTCCGCGCGAGGCGTGCACGGGACGGCCGTTGCTGCAACGCTTCATGGTCACGTGTAGCGCACTACCATGCAGAGCGGTTCGCCTCCTTGTATAAAGGCAGACGCGGAGGGAGGAGCAGTTCCCGTCTGCCTTCCTCGTTTTCCTCGCACACGCCGCCGCAACCACCGAAGCCTTCCGCCGTGCATTGCTCTTTCTCTCCCTTTCCGATCATTCCAAGCGCTTCCCCGTCAGCCTCGACGATGTCTCTCGCCGGCAAGGGCAAGAGCTCGTCCTCTACCACCGCCGCCGCCGCCCTTCCCGATGGTTGGAAGAAAGGCGACTGGGTGCCATCAGTGGTGTCCGACCGGATACTGGTGGGCCTCACTGGCGAGGGCCTGCTCCCGCCTCGGGCCCTCTGCAACTAGAGGTCGCCGTTCCGAGAGGACAAGCCCACCCCGCACGCACACGAGCGGGTGATGCTCATCCCGTTCATCGAGCGGGGCCTGTCGCTGCCCCCGCACGACTTCGTGCGAGGACTTCTCTTCTTCTACAGCCTCCAACTGCATCACTTGAACCCCAACGGCATTCTGCATCGCGTGCTTTATCACGCTGTGCAAATGCTTCCTGGGGACTCGACCCCATTTGGGGCTGTGGAAGAAGATCTTCGTCGTGAAGGCGCAGACGATTAAAGCTGGCGAGCGCCTGTCGATCTGTAGGGGAGCCGGCATCCAGGTCAAAGCCGACGCCAAGTACTTCAGGCTGCAACTTCCTGACACCGTGAGGAAGTGGCAAGACGGCTGGTTCTACTGCCCTGACGAGCGCACGCCAACCGCGCAAGAAGGGCTCTCCAAGTACACCGAGGGCCCCCCCCGTGTGGCAGAAGCGCTGGGGTGCCAAGCCGTCGAGTGCGGAGATGCCCGAAGTCGAGCGCCTCATGAAGAGAATCAAGTAGCTCCAGGATGAGGGCCTCACTGGCGTCGATTTCATCATCACCTGGCTGAGTCGGCGGATTCAGCCTCTCCAAGCAAGGGAGCACCCGATGTGGGCGTACTCGGGCGCTTTCGACTCGACCAGGGGGTTGGCCAGGGAGCTCTTGAATCAAGACTTCATGGATCTGTTGAAGAACTTGACCAAGGAGCGCTCCAGCCTCGACAAGGTGCCGCACGTGGCACCCTTCTCTGCCAGCAACCCTCCACCCAACGTAAGTGCCTTTATCTTCCGAGTCGAAACCTTTTCTATCTTGTCTCATGTTTTGTTTTGAATCCGAGTTCTTTATGTCGTAAGACTTTCCTGAACCTGCATTCCATGCCGCCCCTCCCCGAGCAAAATCCGGCTCCGGGGCTTGTCGATGACGAGGAAGTTGACGAGGATGCTTCCGAGGGCGGGGACTCGGGCGACGAGACCCAGGAGGCCGAGCCCGCGGCTTCTCTGGCCCAGAAGCGGAGGCGAGCGGAAGATGCTTCCGGCTCCGGGCCTTCGAAGGCGTCGGCGGAGTCGGCGCAAACGGAGTCAGCCTCTAAGCGATCACGGGCAGGAACCGCCAGCCCTGCGGCGCAGGTTGCTGTCTCCGTTTCCAGGGCGGCTGCCTCCCAGTCGGCTCCAACTTCTTCCCCTGGAGCTCCGACTGCCACGGGGAGGCTCAAGGAGAAAACAGGGGTTAAGGCGATCCGCACGACCTCCAGGTACGCAGCCTTTCAGCTTAGCCTTCGTCTTTCAGTTGAAGTGGGCACGCTCTGAGGCCGGAGTTGGAATTTGACACTGCAGCGTCCAGAGGAAGTTGACCGACCAAGGAGGCCGCCAGTCCGGCAAGATCACGGGGCCGACGCCAGCTCAGCCGCCGGAGTCGGACGTGGGAGCTGGGCCAGCCCTTGCTCCAATGGGAGCGGCTCCGCCGAGTGCCGATGTTGACAGCGGACACGTGCCGACTCCGGTGAGCAAGCCGAACCCGGAGCCAAATCCGGTGTCGAAGGATGCAGTGGATATCGACTCCGCCGCGCCAGCTGACAAGGCCAAGGACAAAATCTCCACCAACGACAGTGCCGCCGCCAATGTGGGAGCCGCAGCCGCCAGCCTGCCTGAACGGGGCGAGTTCGCAACTGATGACATCATCAGCGGTGAACTTACCTGCATCGAAAACGAGCTGGTGGCCAAGTTGACGACCACTGACTCCTCGTCGGTGGAGCGAAGCCTTGTGCTGGCCGCCCTATCTGCGGGGAGGGGAACGTCACCCGTCCAGCCGTGTGGCTCTGCTCCCATCCCGCAGCTCACGTTGTCAAGTGACAGCGCGGGGGAGTGTGCGGCAGCATGCGACGCCGCAACTCGCGTCGCCGCCCTCAGCGCCAAGCTGAAAGAGTTTGCAGGAGCGGCCAGCACGCTGGTGGACTCAGCCAACGTGCTCGAACGTTCCGTCAGGGTAAGTCTTTGCAATTGAATTTTGTTCCTTTCTTGCTTTAACGCTGGGGGCACGATCCGTGCACCCAGTGGGTGTAGCCCCCGAGTCTCTGGTCGATTGTTTGAGTTAGCTAGAGACTTTTCTGACTTGGATCTCCCTTTTGCCTAGGTGTTGGCCCAACTCGGCGGAAACAACCAAGTCCTCGTGGAGAGGAACGCCTCCCTCGAGAAAGCGCTGGCCGACGAGAGGACCCGGAGTCGGTTGTTCGAGGAGAAGCTCACTGCCGCAGGGAGTAAGTATCCGAATCACAGCTCTTTCTTTGCCTTGGAGTCCCTTTCGCTGGTTTAATCTTTTTGAGCCGGTAGACGCCGAGGCCGAGGCCGCTCTCCTGAGGGAACAACTGAAGACCTCCATCTCGATGGAGAAAGTGAGGGAGATGCTCGACACTCGGGAGGCCGAGTTCCATGACGAGCTTAGGTAGGCTCACGAGAGCATGAAGACCGCTGCTTTGCTGCAGGTGGAGCACCAGCAGCTGGCGGACCAGTACAAGGAACTCAACGCCATGAATCGCGAGCTGCAGAAGCAAGTCGACTGCTTCCACTCGAAGATGAACGAGTCGAAGAAGCGGCACGAGGCAACCGTCACCGAGTGTCAGAAGCGCGAGAAGGAGCTCATGGAGCAGCTCAAAGCCGCCAACGAGACCTTGCTTGGTAAGTTTCCGAGTCCTTCGCCAGCTTCTTCAGTATTCACTTTCTTGTAGTAATTCGTGCCCAGATGCTTGCCCAGAGCTGGAGGAGCAGGCAAGACGAGCCGCACGCCGACTACAAGCGTTGGCCAACCCCGCAAAAGCAGCGCTCGAAGCCTTCTGGACACCCGAGGCGATGTCCAATTGCGTCGTCACGCTGGAGGACCGACTGCTCCAAGTTAAGAGCTTGGTGCAGAACATGAAGACGACGTCGCAAGACCTCTACGCCATCTTGTGGCCCAACGACGAGCCGAGCTCTTGTATCTTCACCCTCGCCGACAAGCTTGTGCAAGGCACGGCGGAAGTGGGCGAGTGGAAGGAGTCAGCGGCGCGCTCGGGAGCCGGAATGGCGCTGGCGATGGTCCTGGCGCACCATCCTGATGCCGACGTCAACAAGATCGCCGTGCGGGCCCCACTTGACGCAGAAGGCAATCCGGTCAATCCCCTGGAGTTGCTTCCCCTTTTTCACCATGCCGCCAACCGGATCGCCGGATTCGCCGACCTGGATGAGCGCGTGGAGGCGACGCCAGAAGAAGAATAAATATATCTTGTTATATTAATCCTCGGTATGCCGAGTGAAAAAAATGCTACAAGAAACTTGTGATGTTTTGTGGTGAACCATTAAGTTATTTCGCTCGACTAAGTTTGTTTCTGCGTTAAGTCCTTTCGTGTGCCAGCCAACCTTTAACTTTTGCTCTTGCCAACCGGACAGCCGGGTTGCGACCATAGTTAGGGACGAAGAGTGGGCCTTAGGTACCATACACATTTACTTGAACGTTCGCAGAGAAGCAAATTTAGAGAAGTTGGGACGCGCGCCGACTGGCAACACACCCAGTGGGTGGAATGAGGTAGCCCCCGGGGGTTGCCCGGAGGAGTCAAGCCACTCAGTTGTTTGATGTAGCCCCCGGGGATTGCCAAAGGTAAACAAACCGGTTTAAATGTATCCCCCGAGTGCCGCTCGGGAGAAACAAATTTTATTCATGATCAAACTATAAATTATAAAAAATGTAGGGTTTAAGTAAAGAAAGGATGCAGCTAGGCAATGTTCCAAGTCATTTCGGTGATTTCTCCTGATGTCGGGTCCTCCAGTCGGTAGGCACCGTTGTGCAACACCTGGTTGATGATGGATGGCCCTTCCCATGACGGGAAAAGCTTGTGCATGCCCGCCTTGTCCTGAATGAGCCGAAGGACCAGGTCGCCCTCATTGAAGGCTCGACCTCGCACTTGGCGGCTGTGGTAGCGGCGCAAGTTCTGCTGGTATACGGCCGAGCGGGAAAGAGCGAGCTCCCGTGCTTCCTCGAGGAGGTCGAGGTCGTCCTATCTTGCTGACTCCGCATCAGCTTCCACATATGCTGCGACTCGCGGGGAGTCGTGGAGGATGTCACTCGGCATGACAGCTTCAGCCCCATAGACCATGAAGAAAGGCGTGTAGCCAGTCGACTGGTTTGGAGTAGTTCTTAAACTCTAGAGGATGGAGGGGAGCTCGTCGATCCAGCAGCCGGTGGTCCTTTGTAGAGGAACCAGAAGTCGGGGTTTGATGCCCTGGAGGATGAGCCCATTGGAGCGCTCGATTTGCCCGTTGGATTGTGGGTGGGCCACCGAGGCGTTGTCGATTCGAATGCCGTGGTTCCTGCAGAACTGACGAAAGACTTCAGCCGTGAAGTTCTTGCCGTTGTCAGTGATGATACTGTGGGGGATACCGAATCGGAAGATGACCCCCTTCATGAAGTTGACTGTAGTCGGACCATCGAGTTTCATGATGGGCTTGGCCTCGATCCACTTGGTGAATTTGTCTACTGCCACGAGGAGGTGGGTGAATCCCCCTTTCGCTGTCTTGAGCGGGCCCACCATGTCGAGTCCCCACACAGCAAAGGGTCATGTGATGGGGATGGTCTTGAGCGCGATAGCCGGCATGTGTGGCTGACGGGCATACCTCTGACAGCCATCGCATGTGCGAACGAGCTCGTCCGCATCGGCGAGAGAAGTGAGTCAGAAGAAGCCATGGCGGAAGGCCTTTGCGACGAGTGCCCGCGATGAAGCGTGGTGGCCGCAGGTTCCCGAGTGGATCTCCTCGAGTACTTCTCTGCCTTCCTCCAGCGAGACGCACCTCTGAAAAACTCTGGTGGTGTTGCGCTTGTAGAGCTCGCCGTTGATGATGGTGTAGGCTTGAGCGCGGCGCACGATGCGACGTGCTTCAGTCTGATCCTCGGGGAGCTCCTTCCTCAGGAGGTATGCGAGCAACGGCTGAGTCCAGAGAGGGGTGACAGCCAGGACACCTTCCTGGGTGGAGTCGGCCATTCCGGAGCCTTGGGGCTCGACCTTGGATTACTCGGTTGCCGACTCCATCTTGACAGAAGGTTGATGTAGTTGTTGAAGGAAAACGCCGGGTGGTACCTTTTCACGAGTGGAACCAATCTTGCCGAGGGAGTCGGCCGCTTCGTTGTCGGTCCGGCGAACGTGATGAAGTTCAAGGCCTTCGAAATGGCCTTCGAGTCAGTGCACGGCAGCGCAGTACGCCGCCATGATGGGGTCCTTGGCGTCCCACGTCTTCATCACCTGCTGCACTACCAAATCCGAGTCTCCGCGACATAGGAGTCGGCGGACGCCGAGTGAAGCGGCTATGCGCAGGCCATGCAGCAGCGTCTCGTACTCCGTGACATTGTTGGATGCCGTGAAGTGGATCTGCAGCACATAGTTGAGCTTGTCACCTTTGAGGGAGATGAGGACGACTTCAGCCCCCGTGCCCGCGAGCAGCTTCGACCCGTCAAAGTACATGACCCAGTGCTCCCGAGTGCACTTAGGGCAAGAGGGATTGGATTTCAGTCCATTCAACGATGAAGTCGGCGAGAGCCTAAGACTTGATGGCCTTGCGGGGCTCGTAGTTGATGTCGTGAGGCATGAGCTCGATCGCCCACTTAGCGACTCGACCCGTGGCGTCCCTGTTGTTAATGATGTCTAACAAGGGGGCGTGGTTGACCACGATAACCGAGTGGGCTTGGAAGTAGTGAATCAGCTTTCGTGCTGCCATGAACACGCCGTAGACGAGCTTCTGGTAGTGCGGGTAGCGCTGTTTTGACTCGGAGAGGACTTCGCTGATGTAGTAGACGGGGCGCTGTACCTTCTGCGCTCGGCCTTCTTCCGCGCGTTCCACCACCAGGACGACACTTACCACCTGATTGGTGGCCGAGATGTAGAGCAGCATGGGCTCCCCTTCCATCGGTGCAACGAGGACTGGTGGTGTGGATAGCAGTCGCTTGAGGTCGTCGAAGGCCTTCTGGGCTTCATCGGTCCACTCGAAGGAGTCGGATTTCTTGAGGAGTCGGTAGAAAGGCAAGGCCTTCTCACTGAGTCGAGAGATAAACCGACTGAGTGCAACCACGCATCCGGTCAGCCGCTGGACAGCCTTCAGATCCTTCGGTTTGCCCATTTGGAGGATGACGTCAATCTTGTCCGGGTTCGCCTCGATTCCCCGCTCGGAAATGATGAAACCGAGTAGTTTTCCCGAAGGAACTCCGAAAATGCACTTCTCCGGGTTGAGCTTCATGTCGAACCACCTGAGATTGGCGAAGGTTTTAGCCAAATCGGTCAGGAGATCCGAGCTCTTCTTCGTCTTCACCACAATGTCGTCGACATAGGCTTGAACGTTCCTGCCAATCTGGTCATGCAAGCATTTCTACATACATCGCTGGTACGTAGCACCAGCATTTTTCAAACCAAAAAGGCATGGTGATATAGCAATAAGCCCCGAACGGGGTAATGAAAGAATTTTTTATTTGATCTAATTTTTTCATCTTAATCTGGTGGTAGCCTGAATAGGCATCCAGAAAACATGAGCGCTCATAGCCGGCCGTAGAGTTAACTACCTGATCGATACGAGGTAGTGCGAACGGATCCTTGGGGCAAGCCTTGTCAGAGATGTGGTCAACACACATGCGCCAAGTTTTGTTCTTCTTAAGAACTAGGACTGGATTTGCTAACCAGTCCGGGTGAAGAACTTCTTTGATGAATCTGGCTACGAGTCGGGCGATCTCTTCTCCGATGGCTTTGCGCCTGTCTTCGGCAAAGCGGCGAAGGGAGTCGGGCGATCTCTCCTCCGATGGCTTTGCGCCTGTCTTCGGCAAAGCGGCGAAGGGACTGCCTGACCGGTCTCGCGTCTTTGGCGACATTAAGGGAGTGCTCGGCGAGCTTCCTTGGAACTCCCGGCATGTCAGCTGACTTCCATGCGAAAATGTCCCAGTTCTCACGAAAAAAGTTGACGAGCGTGTTTTCCTATTTGGCCTCGAGGTCGGACCCAATCTGGACTGTCTTGGATGAGTCGTTAGGGTGGACCTGGACCTTCTTGGTGTCCTTGGCCGACTGGAAAGCGAACTCGGTTGCCGCCTTCTTGCTCGGTGGAGCCTACTCGAAGTCGACGGACTTCTTGATGATTTCCAGCTCTTCAGCCGCGATCAAGGACTCGGCGATGTCCGCACTGGCGACGTCGCACTCGTTGGAGTGCTCGAAATCACCGGTGATGGTGATGACCCCCTTTGAACCCGGCATCTTTAGCTTGAGGTAGACGTAGCACAGTCTAGCCATGAACTTGGCGTAGGCAGGGCGGCCAAGGATGGCATGGTAGGCGCTCTTGAAGTTGACCACTTCGAAGATGAGGATTTCGACTCGAAAGTTGTCCGGCCCAGAGGCTTGGAGCACTTCCCTGGCACAATCTCATGAAAGGTAGTACTGCTGGGACGGAGTTGGGACTCCGAGACTTGCATCCTCTTCAACGTGTCGGTATAGATGATTTGATGCTGCTACCACCATCCATGAGGACCTTGCGAAGCTTGAAGCCGCCAACTTGCGGATCCACCACCAGGCCGTGCTTGCCTGGATGCGGAACGCGATCCGGGTGGTCGGAGCGGTCGAAGCCGATTGGCGTCTCCGACCAGTCCAGCCACTGAGGAACCGCTGGGACGGTTGCGTTCATCTCGCGGTATCGGAGCTTCCGATTCCTTTTGGAATCGAGTCCCTCAAAAATCATGAGGACACCCTTCTGCGGAGGATACTGCGGGGCGCCACCGTCAGCAGCATGGCCATTCTCGTCGTCAGCGTCGGAGGCGGGCAGTTTCTCCGCCCGAAGGCGCTTTAGAAAGCTGCACTCTCTGGTCAAGTGACCTGCCTTGAAGTCAGCAGTGCTATGGAATGAGCAAGGCTTGTTCAAGATCTCCTCGAAGGTCAACCTCGGTGCCTTGCGTTGCTGCCACGGGCGGTCCTTCTTGCGGCTGCTATCGCCGCTCTGGTTGTCGCGCTCAACAGCAGCGACCAGATCAGCTCCGCTGACTCCGTCTCCAGCGCCAGCTTTGCTCTTTTGGGTGCGGTTGCCACTGTGCTTCCGGCTCGAGTCGGCGGGGCCCCTACGCCCCGAGGACTCGGCTTTCGATTTGCCCTTGTCCTCATAGCGCATGGCCTCCTCGCCAGTCGCGTACTTGCGGGCCACCTCCATGAGTCGGCCCATGGTCTGAATGTTGGACCTGGCCAACTTGTGCTTCCGGAGCTCATACTTGACCCCCTGAGAGAAGGCCTGGATGGCCTAGATCTCTGAGACGTCCTCAATGGAGTTGCGGAGCCGAGTCCAGCGCTGGATGTATTTTCTGACCGACTCCCCCTTTCCTGAACACAAAGCCAAAGGTATTGTGCGTTCCCAGGCCGCTTATACGTGCCTTCGAAGTTCTTGACGAATGCCTCCTGGAGGTCCTTCCAGTCGTAAATGCTATTTTCGGGTAGGCTGTTAAGCCACGCCCGCGCCGAGCCCGCGAGCATCAGGGAAAGGCTGCGGAGGACGACACGCTCGTTGCCCCACCGATGTTGCACGCCACGAGGTAATCAGCAAGCCAAGTTTTTGGCTTGACGGTGCCGTCATATTTGTCAACACCTTTGGCGATCCGGAACCGGTCCGGGAACGGCTCGGTGCGGATCCGCGTGCTAAAGCACAGTGGACCGATGGAGGCCGAGCTGCTCGGCTGATCAACCTTGCCGCCCCGACGCTCAGCCCGCACCCAGGCCGCTCGGATTCCCTTGATGTCATCCCGCGCATCGCGGGCGCCGTCAACCTGGCCACGGAGGGAGCCGGCTCGACGTCGCTCCGTGTGGATCCGGTTGATCTCCTCGCGGGCGTCGGGACGTCGGTTGGTGGAGCTACTCGGCTGCGACGAGCCTATGGTGATAGGGCGACTCGGAGCCGCTGAGGGCTGACTCCGCATGGACCTGGAGGCCAGCCGGTCGCGCGACGTGGATTAGGGGGCGCAAGAGGATGATCAGGACGGGTTCACACGAGAGATTTTACCCAGGTTCAGGCCCTCTTTGGAAGAGATAATACCCTACTCCTGCTGGATGTTTTATCTGGTCTCGTATGAGAAATGAATTAGTATATGGACGGACGTGTCTCCTTGTCGTTCTATCCTTTTTTTTCTTCTCCCTCCGCGTGGGAGCCCTAGCCTTGCCTTATATAGGACTGACAAGCCTAGGCTTTACAACTGCCGAGTAACGGCACACTGAATGTATGACATAACTCCTGATTAAGTGCGCCGTGGTAACGCTCTATTGATGGCGTCGTAACACTTGTCTTGAAAGCGTTCTGACGCTTCAGCCGAATGGACTTCATGGGACGTTGATTGGCCGAGTGGGCCTCCCGAGGTGAACCTGCATGGGCCACCCTAGGCCTGTTGGGCCGACTCCTTGTCTTGGGCCTACCCGGAGGGGATCCCGCCATCAATATACTACTTCATAAGTAGTATGTATATTTTCAGACATACTCCTTTTGTACAAATATGAAGGTATTATGAAATTACACTAAAACCTATGGAGTCATTTGTAATTTTTTCATGTAGTTCACGTTGGAGTATCTTAGAATAAGTATATAAATATAACTCAAAGTGATAAATGAGTATATATACTACTTTAGAGGTGGTATATGAGATGATATATGAGACATAGGGGTAACTACCACCGCTTGTATGATATTTTTCATATATAGATGTGTTATTTGGCAACAACGTGTAGCATACCTTATTCTACATATGATCATAAAATCATGCATATAAGATCGTAAAATTGTGCATTCAAGATAGTAAATTTTTGTGTACCATGTCATAAATGTCAGATCGTGAATTGCTGTAGAAAGTATCATACATCCCTGTATAAATGTCATAAAACCAAGGGGCATAGAATAACTATTCTACACGTAGGAGTAGAATAGCGTAGTTGTATATATATACATATATAGGGTAGAATATATATATATATACATATGTATGTACATGTATATATATAATATAGTTGTGCTATTTGGCAGCAGGGTGTAGAATATCATATATATATATATATATATATATATATAATATATATATATACATATGTATGTACATGTATATATATAATATAGTTGTGCTATTTGGCAGCAGGGTGTAGAATATCATATATATATATATATATATATATGCTAAACTATGCATACAAGATCGTAATTTTGATGAAAGTGGTAGTAGATAGTAAATTTTTAAACGTAGGATCGTAAATCTCTATAGAATAGATCATCAATTGTTATATAAAATGTCGTAAAATCAGTGGGTGTAGAATAAGCTATTCTACACCAGCGTGTATATATATAGACACACACAGGGAAAATCCGTCTTACAAGCAGGTGTGGTTACATCCATGTCTCATACGCTGTAATATATATACTACTTTATCACGTGAAGTATGTTCATATATTATTTCTAAGATACCCCAATGTGAACCACATGAAAAATTACAGGTGAGTTCATAGTTTTTAGCATATGTTCAAAATAACTTCATATTTGTATATAGAAAGGAGTATGTCAAAAAAAAGTGCATACCACAAAAAAATAGTATATATACTACCTAGGTTGTTTTACATACTCCTATACTATATGTACATACTCACTGTTACGCTAGATACTCCATAAATACGTGAAATGACATGTAGGTGTAACTACACCTGTTTTGTAGAGACACTTCCTATATATACATATATAATCAGGGCATAAAGGTGAAAACAATTATAAGCAATACTTATAGGTGAAAAGAAATATTATCAGCAGTTATTCAGAAGCAGAGGAGACAAATGCAACACCTTGCACCGGAAAGCAATGTTGATGGCATCTGAGGGCTTGAGGTCAAAACTAATAGTCTCTTCTTCATTCCCAATCTGGATACCATGATGTCGTACTTCAGAGCTCAAACATTATTTAAAGAGAGCTTACTTTGAAATAGTGTTACCTTCGCAAGATACAATCGAGAATAGTAAGCATCATGAACCATTTCTGTGATCCGCACCAAACGTACCTAAAAAAAGTGTACAGCTCTGAAGTGATCGACGAAAGAACATATTGTTGGAACCAAAAGAGGATAACATGTCATGAAAATGGAAATGTAGTTTGTCCAATAAGACATATTTTAGAGAAGAGGTGCGCATTGTTCAGTGTATGATTACCAGATCAGGCACCCATTAAGTAATTACAGAAAAGCAGTAATGCACATCATAGAATACTACACATTGGACCTATGCTATGGAGTCACAGGAATGTTTGGAAGGAGAATTCTGTTTATACGATTTCATATTAAGCTCACCGCATATCCCATTCTCTCGGTCATCTCCTTTACCACATTATAAATAGTTGGCCTTGGCTGGAAAGACACAATAATCCGTCGCAATTCAGAAAGAGAAACAATTTAACACCAAAAGCATGTGGATGCTAGTTAGCATGTACAGATTCTTATTTAGGTAAAACCAGCTCTTACAATTCGAATGTTCCGAAGAGCAGCCAGCAGCATAATACTTGGTGTCTCCACTGGAAAAGGTAATGTGGACATATCACACAATTAGAAAAGCATCTACTGTAGTGCAAAATGTGTCGAAGCAAAAACAGATACATACTGACAATGATGGGGAGCAGAAGATCGCTCCCGTCTTCCATCTTCAGCACAATAGCATGGTGAGGCGCAGAATCCCGCAGTCTTAGTACGCGTGGATTATTCTGTACACATCGAAGGTGTCTTCCATCGCGCATTTTTATCACAAAACCATCTGATGCAGTTCTGAGCTCAACTGCGAGGACAGATTAAACAACTCATATAATCCTCCGAAACGAATAACCAACAAATTGCTCAGACAATCATGTCGTCAAAACCTAGATCAAGCAATTTACCAGCCTCCATCA
Source organism: Stipa capillata (assembly GCA_019208055.1). NCBI lineage: Eukaryota > Viridiplantae > Streptophyta > Magnoliopsida > Poales > Poaceae > Stipa > Stipa capillata. The sequence goes on along the minus strand of JAGXJF010003302.1, from coordinate 174,379 downwards.
CGCTGGACTCGACGAACTCCTCGCCGCTGGCGTCGAAATCGGCGGCCGCGGCGCCGTCGCCGTCGGATGACGAGCCGTAACTGCAGCAAACAGGCCAGCCGCTTCTGCTGTGCCGCTGGGCCGGGACACCGAAGAACCTAGGCGCCACGCCGTAGTAGTCCCCTTGCAATCCACCAAAGGCTCTCCTCCTCATACGCACGCGCCTCAGAAGCTGGCCGCTGATCCTCGCGTCGGAGGTCAGAGCAGGCGCGGCGCAGCGCGGCAGCACCGGCCCGTGGATGATCTCCATCCCCTTGGATTTTCAGCAAAGCAACCATCAGAGACATAAAAATCATTGGAATTCGACATGGAGTTCGGAATCGATGGGTTAGCACCAAAGTGGCAAATCCGATTAGAGCAGTTGAGGGTATCAAATTCGGTAGCACACCGTGAAATGATGAACAGATGTTGTGGAAGAAGAGGAATAGATCATCAGCTTACCACCGATCGCGGCTAGAGGATGGGCTGATCCGAGCAGAAAGGCGCAGGAATTTTGGTGGAAATTTTGGGTCGAATTTTTTAGAGCCAACTGTTAGTAAAACCCTTATCGCTAAACCCGAGCTGAGGCTTTTATGGCCGAGAAGTGGTTGGATGCCATGAGGTCACCAGCGTTGCCCCTGGATATTTGTGAACAGATATCGCTCTTTTTTCGTCTTATTTCGGGCATGAATGATAAACGCGGCAAGGGTATTTTCGGGAACATGGAAGCAGTGGCCCTTTCAGTCGGTTTGACTATCGTAGCAACGCCACGTCAACAGGATATTCCGGTGGATAGAAGCGTCAGCGTGACGTGGAAAATGTCGTTGCCCCCAGATATTTCAGCCAGATAGACAATGTGTATATACAAGAATCGTGGGCCATCGAACCCCTAACGAAGACCACGCCAACCTGTTCGGGCTCGAACGTGATCCAACTCGCGATGATTCGTGGCACGAAGAGGCGCGGTGACCGGGACGGCGCCGGTGCCGGTGCCGCTCGCTTGAATTCCGTGCGGAGGCCAGCAGCAAGGTCAACGCCGGCGAGATCTTGCGCAGGCAGGCCGTCAGCGATGAGGCGAAAGAGATCTTGCGACTGCAAGGCGAGGTCATCACCGGCTCGCACCGCCTTGTCACCATTGTTTCGACGGACTAGAGTGTATTGCTGCCTCCTGTACTCTGTAGCATTGGTATCATCGCATAGTCCAGGCTGCGCGAAGGAACAACAGCATCCCCCACCCCCGCACTTCCCTTCCCTTCCCTTCCTCACTCCTTCCCGAACCATCGGATATGTATTGTAGCAATACCAGTAGCATGATCGAACGGTTCAGCAAACTGTCCTCATGTGAGCCGTCTTTGAGGATGGATATTCGACGCCGTCCACTATGCCAAATTGGTGGGAACAGATGAGAAGGGATGGAGAAAGAAATCATTAAGTCACGAACGAGAGCAGCGTTTTGAAAATAGATGCTCGACTCGGGTTGTATTCCCTCGGTCAGATACAATGCCCTCGATCTCTTCGCAGTAAAAAATATCTTGAATGGATGCTATTAATATAGACTCAACAAATGATGTTGGCATTGCACCAAAGTCAGTGCATGTCTTTTCTGGACAAATAGCCGTGGAACAACTAATCTTGAGTACACACTTCAAGATCACAAAAATTACTTGTGGACTAAGCGCTAGAGTAGCCTAAAATATGATGAAATAAGAGCTTTATTAAGGTATATTCAGTAGATCTAGGTGGAGCTATGCCAAACACCCAAACTCTATATTTCTCGTGAAGTCATGTGGAGGGAGTTTCTAGTTTATTTTGATAAGAGTTGGAAACAGGTTGCTCCACCAACTCTAGCACAGTCCCACCCTCGGTTACCTATCTACCCTTGGAGTTACAATTTTTAACCCCAAAATTCCCACTGCGCTAATACCCCTGGAACCCTATCACGCTGCCCTGCACCCCGTTCCCTCTCGCCCCACCCCCTACCCTGCTATCTCTCACCCCGCAACCCTACACCATGCTCCTATCCCCTGGCTTTCTTCCCGCTACCACCTCCACCTCCATCTCTACCTCCGTAGGTTGCCGCTGGCTACCTCCTCCTCTAGAAACCCAGATCTACACCACCTCCCCTGCCGCCCTACCCGCAGATCTGCGCCCCCCGCCTCTCCCTACAGATCTGCATCGCTAGCCCTCCCTCTCCCCCCGCCCCCGACGACCTACGCCGCCGCCTGCCCCTGATGATCCACCTCTGGCATCATCGCCGCCTCCTCCCCGCGCATCACTGACCAGAGGCCTCCTTCCTCAGCTCGATGCTGTCAACACAGGCCGCTCCTCTAGACCTCACCGCCGACCTCCTCCTCCCTCAACTCGATGCCATCAACACATGACCTCATTCGGCTGAGGAGGGTAAAAATCCACAGATTCCTCCTCCATGTGACGGGTGTGTGAATGACAATAAATTATCAGATTTATCTATTTTGGTTCGATTCAAATCAGTGCTAATCAGTGATGCGGACACCACCATGGACAACACCACTTCACGTTCAAGCCCACCTCCACTTGTTAGGCCAATGACATGAGCTCGAGCCAAAACCCAACATGAGGTGAATCTTTGTCACACCCAGATTTTTTATATTTCGGAGTTCGAGAAAACCTAACCAAATTTGCATATATAAAAATATGCTTTACGATTTTGCTAGCATGCATCTCCGAATTTCCAACTTTTGCTCGAAGCATGTTATCTCATGGAAACCCTTGAGTAGTTTGCATCATTGTGCAAAGAACTCAAGTCGTATTTCCGTTATCGCATGTGCATTAAACCTAATGGAAGCACACGCACCATATATGCACGAGCATCCTCTACACACAAACCCTAACAGCAAACCTACCAGTGTACTTCCATCCCTCTAAGATTGAGTGCTAAGCTTCTGTATACCCCATAACCATAATGCTGACCCTAAAAATCTGAAAACCTAAACCCTCGGCTGCATTCTTGAAAAGTTTTCTTTTCAAACAAAAATTCAAAGGTCCATATCACATGTGTTTTCCTCTCTTTAAAAAATTCCAAAAAAACTTCAGAGACCTCATAAAACTATTCCTCATATATTTATAAAACAATATCTAAGTGTCTAGTTTAAATATTTTTGATTACATCCAAATTCGAATTTAGAACAAAACTTAGCTTTGAACTGCAGCCTATATAAATAAAGCTCAGAAAAATTTCAGAAAATTCCACAATACTCTTCTCAATACCAGAAGCTCAAGTATACAAAAATACACATGTCTCCAATTCAAAGATTGGGCACAACCCTTATCGAACACCTTTGCCCTCTCATACTCTTTCCATGAAATAAAGGTTGAAACCCCAACCAGATGCATCCAAGCTTGTCCTAGCACTTCTACTCCAGTTCAGACACACTCCCCATCCATTCTCACCTCAATAGGTCAGCTCCTCCCCTGTGCTCAACGCCAATGTCATCTCATGCCAATCCAGCAAGCAACGGGGACATTTTTTTCCCACACGCCTTAGTCACAAACTCTTCCCACTCTTCCAATGTGGTTCCCTCAGCACCAGAGACACTGCGTGCACCCCTCGGCGTGTTGGCACTCGCATGTGCGCGCGAATGCCGCTCTGGGCGTGCTCCGAACAAGCACAGGACGTGCGCCAGTGCTGAGCCATGCACACCGCTGGCTTGCGCTCCCCGGCCACCAGAGTCTCTGCCCCTTCAGTCACGTCCATCAGCTCAGGGACCGGCCTGACGACGCAATGAACCACCATGCGACCCTGTCGGTCGGCCAGCCCTACTGCCGCTTGCCCAATGCCGCGCTCGGCGGGACCTCCCCTACCTCCCCACGCACGCATGTATATATATAGCCACTCGAGATCTCGCGCCAAGTCCACCAAGCTTTCCTTTTCTGCTCCGAGTGCCCAGTGAGTGCCCATCTTCCTCCCGACCCCTCTCCTCTCGTCCCCGTGTTGTGGAGGTCAACCTGCACCCGCCATAGCCAATCAAGCCGTGCCAGCCCCATTCCCAAATCAAACCCACCTGTGATTTCCCCATCGGAGCGCCATGGCCTGAGGCCCCCTTTCCACCGAGGAGCTGCCACCGGTGCTGCTCGGTTCCGAGCATTGAAGCCCTACCCAACCCTATGTCGGTCGCCCAGTAAAGGTAAGCGGCCGGGCCACCGACAGGTGGGCCCCGGGCTCGGCCAGGTCCACCAGGGTTAAAGCGATGGCGCCTGCCCCCTTTTCCGCCTGCCTACTGAGAAAGCGTAGTCCCTCCATGAAGAAAGCGCAAAGTAGTAGAAAACCGCCCGGTTTTGTTTTCTTCCAGCAAGCTTTACAGCTTTGGTTTGGCCTGTTTGGCCTCAAGCTGACCGGTTCTTGACAAACTCCAAAAATAACCTTGAACCATAAAAATATTTAGGACCTTTTGGCTTAAGCAGAATTTTTAGTTTCCATATACTCTTGCTGGAATAGAGGGGATATCATAGTTCTTTTATTTCAAATCTTTTTCAAAAAAAATCTTTTGAACTTGTAAACTTGTTTCCAACCTTTTCAAAAATGTTTTCCTAGCTCTCTATTAGACCACCATGCCACTGGACTCATTCCCCTAAGGTATCAAGCAAGTGATTTGCAAGGGAAGATATTATAAAGGTTGAAAGCCCTAATGCGAACAAACACATGCAATATAACGACAACAACTTTTCCTTTCCTCAACATAATCTTTCAAGCATGGCATATGTTCCATACTGATTTTCCTTTCTGGTACTTCATTTCGTTGGGTTCTTATTGGCGTTCTTTGAAACGTGTAGTTGCCGGTGTGAGATACGTTCACCAAGAGGAACCAGAAGCATCCCCACGTCCGGATCAAGACCAGGAACTGCCAGGCAAGCTCTCTACCCTTGATCATGTTGAATCCCAAGTTTATGAAATGATATTTTGTTTACGAAACATGCATGCTATGTTTTACGACTTGTTATTTTCTATAGTATAGTTATGTCCGATACTTAATGTGAGCCATGTGAGGACTTGACAATATTTGTGATGAATATTTTGCCACCATATGTGGAGTTTGATTTTTTTGGTTGCATGAATTCGAGGTTTGAATTACTTGTTGTGTGATTGATAAGTTTGAGTTTCTCAATTTGTCTCGAGGAAAAATTGAGTGGATTAATGATTTTTCTCGGCTGACTCGGGTCAAGTGGAAAACTTGTGCTCGCAACGCTTTGCTTGGTCTATTGTGTGCAGGTGCGAGTTGGGTGCGGCGATGGTTCGGCCATATGGACCGGCATGAGGCTTGGAGGGCTGAGATGCGGTCAAGGAGGTGGCGATGACATCGTGCGGCTTAAAAGCATGTACGCGGAGGACAAGAAAGCGGGTGGAGACGAGACGTGAGGACCAAGTCAGTGCGAGGGCGTTTTGGTAAAAAACGTGGAATCTACCGAAGCATAACCAAGAAACTGTGGCGGCGACCGGGAAGCGGTTTAGGGCTAGTTGCTTAGGATAGAAGGAAAGATGGATGGAGGATGGGTCACTTAGACGCTTTGTGATGCGTGCTAAGTGCTCATGCCATCTAAGTGCTATAAAAGGAGGGGTAAGAGGTGCTTATCCCTCAACCCTTTTGTAAGCATTGTAAAAACCCTAGTTAGGAGCTGCTCAAGAGAGTTTTGACCTATTCATGAGAGATCTTTGAAACAGCAAGAAAATCCACGAAAATGCAATACAAAAAGATTTCCCCCATTTCTTCGTGTTCTTGAGTTATCTCCTCCATTAGCTTTTTGAATTTTTGTTTTCTTGTTTTCCTCTATGGATTGATATGTGGTATGGCACGTAAATGATGAGAAGATCATCCCCATACTGATTCCATCCAACAATACCAAGGATTCAATCTTTTTCTTCTCTATTTTGAGTTTTCTTGGAAAACAAGCAAGAAATGAGATTTTTGTGATTAATCTTTGTAGGTGGTTTGATGCTGTGATTTGGGGCTTGGAATAGGTTGCTGGGACATGTGAGATGATACCATATTGATTTGAGATCAAGATTCCTCACGAACTTCCTTTCCCCTCAAAATTCCCCCTTTTACTCATTTCTAAGGGCTAATTGAAGAAAAAGGGTAAAGGTCTTGATTTGAGAAGTTTTTATGGAGATCAACACTTGATCTAGATTCACAAGACCTTCCTACAGCTCTCTGCAAATTTTGGTTTGGTTTGATTGGGTAGATTCTGAATTAGCTAAAAAGTTGGATCGAAATCTCAGTTCTGGAACCTGGCTGATCTTCTGCTGAATTCTTCCAATTCTTCAGTTTCTTCAGAAATCCCGGAGCGTCCGATTCTTCAATCTCAGAGCCTCCAAGATTCACTTCTGTTTTTGCCTGCTGAGTTCTTCAATTTCTTCAGAAATCTCGGAGTGTCCGATTGTTCAATCTCGGAGCCTCCAAAATTCACTTCTGTTCTTGCCTGCTGAGATCTTCAGTTTCTTCAGAAATCTCGAAGTATCTGATTCTTCAATCTCGGAACTTCTGAGATTCACTACTGTTCTTGTCTGCTGATTTTCACAGGAAATCTCAGAGTGTCCAGAAAAATTTCCGGAACTTCCAAGATTCTTTTTCTTCAGACTGAATCGTTTCACTATTTCTGCCATAACTTTTGCGTTCGAACTCGGAATTTGGTGATCTTGGACTCGTTTTGAAGCTATCGATGAGCTCCACGTCACCAAGGGCTTTTGGGGGTGTTTCCACTGTATTTTCACTTGGATCATACTAGTCCTTCAATATGACTACGTATGTGAAGAATTTGTGAAAAATATTTGAGCCCGACATTCACCCCCCTCTGTCGGGACGCCACTGATCCAACAAGTGGTATCAATGCTTGGTCTCGCTTCTTCATAAGCTTTGACTGGCTTTGCAAGCCATGGCTTCCCACGGATACTCGACTCGTCCTCCTGTCTTCAAGGGCACGAACTGGGAGTTCTGGAAAAATCGAATGAGAATCTTTATCCAGTCAGAGGGGCTTGCTATTTGGTAAATCATCGAAAGGGACTTTGCTCTTCCCGCGGATGTGACGGCTAAAAATTTGGTAGATGTTGAAAATAATTGCAAGGCCTTTCTGGTTTGGATAGGAAGGAGCATGAGCGGGTTGCTCATCTTGATACCGCTCACAAGATTTGGTCGACCTTGATCACATATCATGAGAGGTCCGACCAAGTCAAGATTGCTCAAGCGGATCAGTATAGAGTTGAATACAATCGTTTTGAGCAACGCTCTGGGGAATTGATTTCTGAGCTTTTTGATAGATTTGAAAGAATAGTGAACAAGCTCAGGAGTGTGGGGGTGAGATACTCTGACTCAGAGATGGCTAGACATGTGTTGAACACATTAGAGCCCGCTTTTGAAGTGCGAATGATTGCCATCCAAGAGTCCGCAAATCTTGCCACTCTGACACTCGATCACCTGTTCTCCAAGCTCTCCACTCATGAGATCACTTTGGAGAACAGAAACGGCTCTAAGTCCAAGAGTTTGGCTCTTGTTGGAAACACTTCCTCGGATCCATCGGGGATAGTGTCTCCTACTGTCAACTCCGACACTTGCATGATTTCCTCTTCCCATGGACTATCTTTTGCTGCCTTGTCTTCCTTGTCTGATGATCAACTTGAATCTCTTCCCGAGGATGAGCTCGCGTAATTTGCAAAACGCTTCTCTAGGGCATACAAAAATGTGAGAAATAGGAGAAGGAAATCCTCGGACATCACTTGCTATGGATGTGGCAAGAAAGGTCATATTCGATCCGAGTGTCCCAATCCTAAAGAGAGAAACAAGTTTACTTCTAAGTTTCAGGACAAGAGAAGGAACAAGTTTGGATCAAGGCCCAAGATGCGTGAGGCAGAGAAGAATCTTCATCGAGCTCTCGCAGCTTTTGGAGATAGCGACAACAGCTCCAACTCTTCTTCATCTTCCTCTTCTTCAAGCGAAGGATGAACCGGAGCCGCGCAAGCACAAAAAGAAGGGAAAGAAGAAGGTAGAACATGGCTTCACCGGCATGTGCTTCATGGCGAGATCCGAAGAAGAGAGCGACGACGAAGATCTTGAAAGTGATGTAAGTTGCACTCTTGATGAGCTCAGTGTTAGACATGATAAACTACTTGATATGTTTGATGTGCAAAATGATGCCTTGTTTGCTTCAATCAAGAAATCTAAAGATCTAACTAAGAAAGTTAATTCTCTTACACTAGAAATTGCTAAACTGAAAAGTAACGATGATGAGTGTGCTAGTTGTGATGTTTTACACAAAGAATTTCTTGAAGCTAAAGATGCTCATGCTAGTGTAAGTGAATTGCTTAAGTCATCCATGATTGAACTTGATAAACTTAAGTCGAGCCCTTGCTCCTTTTGCACTTCTAAGGATGATGACTTAGACTCTCTCAAGAAAGAAATTGACATGCTTAAGGCTTCACATGCTAGTTTGCCTTCTTGTGGATCTCTAGGATGTTCCTCTAGCTTAGCACCTCTGAATGAATTGAATGAGATGAAATTGTGCTTTGCTCTAGGTTTCATGTTGCATATATTTGTCATCCAAGAGCTTATGATCTATAAGGACAATCAAGCCAAGCTTAAAACTGTTTATCTTGCTGGTTGCATTGTTCACTCATTTCATGCTAAGGAACTCAAAAATGCTCAGAATCAACTTGCTAGCATTAGTTCTAAGAGCACTCAAGAACCTTCCCCATATTTAAGTTGCAAATATTTGGAAGGTAGAACTAAAGAAGTGAATCAATCTATGCTTGAAATGAGAAGACCTGTTTGTGATAAATGCCCAAATCTAGTTGAAGAAAATCAGGACTTAGGGCGACACATCTCTAAGCTTTATAGGAAACTCACTTTGGCTAATGCTACTGCTTCTAAGCTATCTGTTGATTCTTCTCATGCTATTTCCTCTACTTGCACATTTTGCCATGAGCCTGAGAATGATGTTTCTGCTATGCATGCTGCATTTAGATAGAGGTTTAAGAAAACAGTAGCTGAAACATGTAGCATTACTTGTGTGTCTGGTGAGTCTCTAAAACTTGAACTAGGAGTATACAAAGAAAAGTATGAGAAAGCTGTTAGAGTGTCAGCTTCAGGAGCTTGTCTTACCTGTGCTCCTTTGTTTAGGAAAGTAGACTACCTCAAGAAAACTTTGGAAAGATTTTCTGGAGGTAGAAAAGAACTTGACATGATCTTAGACAAGTCTAGAGTTAGCTCAGGCAAAGGACTAGGTTTTAATCATGTGGAAGAAAATAAGAATCATCCTCCTCATCCCATTGGTTCTCTTGGTAGAGGCTTGATTGAATAGCTCAGGGGGAAAGGGGAACAGTGTTTAAGTCAGGTGGCTATTTAGATTCACTTCTTAAAGACAAGAGTGTTTCAGCTTCAGTTGGTGCTACTTCGCAAAGGGTAAAATACCAATGCACTCATTGTCATAAGGATGGTCATCTAGTTGAGTTTTACTTTCGACGTCTCAAAAAGGAGCGTCGTGACCGTGTTCGTGCTCTTAGGGGTATTCAACGATGCAACAATATGTTGTGTCGGCGATACGGGAACCAGGGTCCCCTAAATCGCTGACGAAGGGCCCAGCTCAAAGGCCCAACTCTATGCCACATCGCCAGGGACGTGGGGGGTCAAGAAGAGATGCTCGGGGGCTCCCCCCGAGCACTGTAGCCGTTCGGCCTGCCAGTGGGGCCCCAAGTCGTTCCTCAAGGGTGCTCCCCAAGCACCCAGAATGGCTTGGCCCCCGCAGCCGTGGGCAAAGGCTAAACCCGACGCCACGTCGCCAAGGACGTGGGAGTCGGGAAGTGGTGCTCAGGGTGTGACCCCCGAGCGTTGTAACTGCTCGGCCCCCCCAAGAGGATCCCGAGCACGGTATCCACTCGGCCCACAAAGGGGGTCCCCGAATCGTCCCTTAAGAGTGTTTCCCGAGCATCCAAGCAGAAGTGCTCGGGGGCTCATCCCGAGCACTCGAGAACGAGTGCTCGGGGGCTCACCCCGGGCATCCAAGGCGACCTGGCCCCCGTTCGGGGCGCCAAATGCCTCGCCCGGATGATGGAGCGGCCTAGTGGGTGTGCTCGGGGGCCTCCGATCCCGGGAGCCCCGAGCACCCCTTGTGGGCCCCTCCTCGGTCCGCGTGGCCCTACAGGCGCATTTAATGCGTGTGTCGGGTGCATTAAATGCCCGTTTACTCCAAGTCCTTGTGGACCAAAGACGGTGTCCTGACCGGTTCCCATCCCCCAAGTGATAAGCCATGTCAGCTATCAGTCTTGGAGGGGATGGAGAGGTCTGACACCCCTTTTTCACTTTAAGGGCGCGCCTCCGCGCGCCCATACGCATGCCCTCTGCACCTGGTCCATGGGGCCCGGGTAGTTGCAGCATAGCCCATGTCAGGAGACGTCAAGTCTTCACCTCCTGACACGGCCTCATCATGATGGTCCGGTTTCCAACCAAGGCGTGACCGGCACTGTTCCGCTACAGCGAATCTCAACCACCGGCGTGGCTTGCCCATGCCCGTTCCTTCTGTGACAAGCTTCATGGGAAGATATTTACCTTTCGGCAACTGTGGTGACCCCCGGAATATAAGGGGAGAACCGCGGCCATGCAAAGGGATCGGACCCTGAGATCTTTTCTTATGCAACACAACCTTAGACATACAAACCCTAGAGGAAGAAGAACTGGAGCACCTGTGCTGCTAGTTCACTCTAATCTCTCCACATATTCTCAAATACACTCAAAGCAGGACGTAGGGTTTTACACCTAGAAGGTGGCCTGAATCTGGGTAAATCACCGTGTCTTTCCTATTTCCATATCCTGCCAAGTTCTAGCTCTGGCGTAACTCCGTAGATCTGCGCCTCCCCAGCCGAATCCCAAAGGGGGTCCTTCCGGACCACCGATACCGGCGTTTGTACGTCGACATGTTGAGTGAGTGCTCCTAAGACACACACGAGGCGTCAACATGTTGAGGTTTCTGGTGGCTCTAGCAGGCGACAGGGTTTACGTCGCTTAGAGTCTTCACGCTGTCCTCTTGGAGGTGGTTCACGTGCTCCGGTGCGTGACATTCCTCCGCAGCGCGTTCTAGGTCAGGGTCGTATAGTTGCTCAAGATGTTGCATTGCATGCTAATCACTCACGATCTTTTGTGCCTGTTCAGCGAGTGACCCAGTATTGGATTCGAAAATCTTTGCTTACTAACCCCAGTACTGAGTCCACTCGTTTTCGGTCTTTTGTGTAGGTTGACCGGTGAGGGTTGGTGAACATATGGCTCGTTGATTTCGGGTGTTCACGTCACATGACCGGAAGCTCAAAATGGTTCACCTCCCTCAACAAGACGTCCGGCGATGAGTTCATCACTTTTGGAGACGACTCCCGTGGATGTGTGACACACAAGGGCGTAGTGCGAGTCAACAACAACAACATCCTCAAAGATGCTACCCTTGTGAGTAAACTGAAATACAACCTCGTTTTTGTTTCACAACTTATTGATGATGATTATAAGGTGTGCTTTAAGAAGAATGGATGTCATGTTCTTGACTCTTCAGGTGCACTTGCTTTTGGTATTTCTCGCTCTAGTAGAGTTTTTACTCTTGATTTTAGTTCTTCTGAGTCTAGGTGCTTTCTTGCCACTAGCTCTTCAGTTTTTCAACTTTGGCACCGGCGTTTGGGGAATGTTGGTTTTGACCACTTGACTAGAGTTGGCAGTCTTGATCTTCTGAGAGGCTTGCCCAAACTCAAACCAGTCAAGGATTTGGTTTGCACCCCATGTCGGCATGGCAAACAAGTTGCTGCTTCTCATCCACCTGTTAATCAGGTGAAGGCTGACGGACCAGCTCAGTTTTTACACATGGACACTGTAGGTCCAGCTCGGGTCCGATCGGCGGGTGGGAAGTGGTATGTTCTTGTCATAGTTGATGACTACTCTCGGTTCTCTTGGGTGTTTTTCATGGAGTATAAATCTGAAGCATTTGAGTTCTTTCGAGATTTGGCTTTGAGGCTCTTGAATCTGTTTCCTGGCTCTTTGAAGGAAATTTGCAGTGATAATGGGTTAGAGTTCAAGAATGCTTCTTTCGCAGATTTTCTTACTGATCGTGGTGTTGAGCACCAATTCTCCACTCCATGCATCCCACAGCAGAATGGTGTTGTGGAGAGGGAGAATAGGACTTTAGTTGAGATGACAAGAACGATGCTTGATGAGTATGGCACATCGCGACGGTATTGGGCTGAGGCCATCAACACCGCTTGCTATGTGTCAATCGAGTTTTTCTACGTTCCTTTTTGCATGTGACATCTTATGAGCTTATGTTTGGGAGAAGCCAAATGTGTCCCATCTTAGGATTTTTGGTTGTAAATATTTTATCCTGAAGACGGGCCTTCTCGACAAGTTCGAGTCGCGCACTTCTGATGGTATCATCTTGGATACCCTGGACATTCGAAAGGATACCGAGTGCTTAATCTTGAGACTAACACCATTGTGGAGTCCTGTGATGTGACTTTTGATGAGGCTAGCTCTGTTAGACCCGAGCTTTCAGGTGTTTCACAGGAGTCCGAATCGATCTTCCAGGATGAAGATGACTTTGAGAGTAGTGACTTCTTTGACAGTAGCTGAGGGTCTAGCATCGACGACTTCATCATCGGCGGTGGCACCTTCTTCACTGGTAGCTCAGCTTCCTACCTCTTCTGCAGCTGAGATAGAGGCTGCCGAGGCTACTTCCACTCGAGTTCCAGATGAGCTCGGTGGTCCACAATGCCTCCAGAAGGATCATCCTCCAACGCAGATCGTCGGTGACATGTCTGAGCATGTAACTTGCTCCAGGTCCATTCATTCTTTAGAACTTGCGCATTCAGCTTTTGTTGCATCTTTTGAGCCCAAAGATATATGCCATGCACTTTCTGATGATAGTTGGGTCAATGCCATGCATGAGGAGTAAGAAAATTTTGAGAGAAATAAGGTTTGGGCACTTGTAGAGCCTCTACTTGGTTACAATATCATTGGAACCAAGTGGGTGTTCAAGAACAAGCAAAGTGAGGATGGCATTGTTGTTCGTAACAAGGCTAGACTTGTAGCCCAAGGATTTAGTCAAATTGAGGGTTTTGATTTGATGAGACCTTTACACCGGTAGCTCGCTTGGAGGCTATACGCATTTTGCTTGCGTTTTCAGCTTCTAAGAAGTTCAAGCTTTATCAAATGGATGTGAAAAGTGCATTTCTTAATGGTTTCATTGAAGAAGAAGTCTATATTAAACAACCTCCAGGATTTGAGAAACCTAAATACCCTAACCATGTGTTCAAACTGTCCAAGGCTCTCTATGGTTTTAAGCAAGCTCCTAGAGTTTGGTATGATAGACTTAAGAGCTTTTTGATTCAAAATGATTTTGAAGTGGGGAGGGTACATAAAACTTTGTTTCTTCTTAGGCGTGGCAATGACCTTCTGATAGTTCAAATCTATGTGGATGACATAATCTTTGGTGGCTCCTCTAATGCTCTTGTGTCCAAGTTTTCTGAGATGATGAGCAGGGAATTTGAGATGTCCATGATGGGTGAGCTCCAATACTTCTTGGGGCTGCAAATCAAGCAGACAAAGGAGGGCACCTTTGTCTATCAGGCCAAGTACACAAAAGATCTATTGAAGAAATTCGGGATGAGCGATGCCAAGCCAATCAATACCCTGATGTCTACTGCAATGTCACTTGGTCCTGATGAAGAAGAAGAGGCGGTGGACCAGAAGGAGTTCAGGAGCATGATCGGCTCCCTCCTCTACTTGACGGCGACAAGACCGGACATCCAGTTCGCTGTCTACCTGTGTGCGAGGTTTCAAGCCTCACCGAGAGACTCCCACCAGCAAGCCGTGAAGCGCATCATGAGGTACCTTTGATCATCCCTGGAGTTTGGACTTTGGTATTCATGTTCTTCTATTCTAGGGGTTCGGGGTTTTTTCAGATTCAGACTTTGCTGGGTGTAAGATAGACCGCAAGAGTACTTCTGGAACTTGTTATTTTCTTGGCACTTCTCTTGTTTCATGGTCCTCTAGAAAACAATCTTCTATTACACAATCTACTGCTGAAGCTGAGTATGTTGCAGCCGTTAGTTGTTGTAGTCAAATTCTTTGGATGATTTCGACTTTGCGGGATTTTTGGTTTTTTTTGACAGTGTTCCACTTTTCTGTGATAACACTAGTGCTATTAACATTGCTAAGAACCCAGTGCAGCATTCTAGGACTAAGCATATAGATGTGCGGTTTCATTTCCTTAGAGACCATGTTGAGAAGGGTGATGTAGTGCTTAAGTTTGTTGATTCTGAAAATCAGCTCGCGGATATCTTTACCAAGCATTTAGATCCCACACGATTCTGTACACTTAGAGGGGAGTTGGGGATTGTTCATCCCCATGGGCTGGTTTGACGGGGAGTCTTTGTGAGGGACCCGGTATTTTAAATCGATTTAAGGAATTCACAACAAGTGAAGACGGTGACCATAGCCGCTACCTGCGACGGACTATGGCCCACCCTCGCCCCGTGTGACATGCATACGACACAATGCGTATGACTCACCACGGCCTGATTGAGGGATCACGATTCCAAAAACATACGCCACAATGCGTATGACTCACTTTGGCAATGGACTGTACATTCACTTTGCACTTCACTTGAATCGAAATAAAATATCAAGTACCTCTATATGCATCCAACCACACTCCCAATTTCAACATACACGCATGACAGACAGGAGGTGGGGGCATATGTTGGACAGCAAGAATATCATCACACGAACAACTACGATATGATAATAAAGCTAGCTGTCCACATAGTGAACTACATGAGTTTCATCATTCGGTAATAACCGGAACATATAGTCAAATCTGAAATATTTATACAACAGCGGAATAAGTAAACCAAAATCCACAGCGGCGCATCAACCGCTGCCCAAAAGCCAACCAAAAACCCCATGAGTCGAACGCCGACCAAAGAAACCAAACAACTAGGCATCATCGAAGTAATCCGCGACCTCTGGCTCACCTGCAAAGTCTAGGAATATCCTAGGTGAGTACAAAAAGTACTCGCAAGACTTATTCATGCTTGATTAGATGCCCTACACATGCTAATTCAGCAGCAAGTAAACGTGATGCATCTCAACTAACAAGATACAAAAATATGAACATGGCATTAACGGTACGAAGGAAAACATGGAAAGTGACTCGCAATGCAGATTTCATACAAATCAATTCAAGAACATAATAGTACTCATCATGCCATTTCACAACTCATTTGGGGCAGCCCACACCCTAAGTTCATCATTGGTTCATCACGAAAGCATTTTCAATCAATCTCTCGAACTGTCACCGATAATACGACCACCATGGGTATAACGAGTGCTTTTCGCTCGGAGGTTGCAAGGCTCCGAGTGACCAAGACTTTCCATCAGATATAACCATAGCATCGATTCCGGTGGAGTCCACGCGGTAACAAGGGTAGTAACACGATGAAGTTACCTCAGGTTGGTATAGCGACAAACTCTTCAAACACCGAGGGTCGCAACATGGCATCAAAATTATACCAAACCGTATTCATCGAGCACACACCCTTCGGCTCTCACATCTCACTTAAGCAAGTTCAAATGGATAGGGCAACAAGATTAATTTCTCAGCCATAGCTGGACATATCACACAACACATCCTAACATGCTAGTTTCATGAATTTCGATCATACTAGTCAAGAAAGCATTCCACACACCAACATATATGGACAAAACATGTAAACTATGATTTAAATATGCAACAAGCTCTGCTTGCCTTGATCACAGGGCTCGGGGGTCTTGAGCGGAATCGAAGGTTTGATGCTCTCCTTCTTCGGGCTCTATTGCAAACAACACGAAGTACCGGAAAAGAAACGGTACAAGAAAGCATTAAGGTCCAGCATGAATGCATGATGAACAATGTTGGATATGCATTTCAAATGTGACTTATGGATGTTAGAGACCTGCTGTAGCAAGAATTTCTTAATTTGGATGGGTAGAAATATAGCCCTAACAACATATGCATTTCAACTTCGTTCGATTGCAAGTTAAGGT
Source organism: Stipa capillata (assembly GCA_019208055.1). Lineage (NCBI taxonomy): Eukaryota > Viridiplantae > Streptophyta > Magnoliopsida > Poales > Poaceae > Stipa > Stipa capillata. The sequence goes on along the minus strand of JAGXJF010003302.1, from coordinate 158,285 downwards.
TGAAAATTGCTAGTCGCCGTAGATGGTCATGGTCCAAAATGCTTGTATTATAAAAGTGTTCGGAGGCACGAGTCTTAATGCAACTGGAATTACTCGATTTGGAGCTATAACCATCTAGTTACGATTTATCGAAAAATAATGCGCGAGAGGGATGAACGAATCTCTATTCAAATTTGGTTAGGATTTGCATTTCAAATTTTGAAATTGTGTCTGAACCAAGTTGTAGAGAATTCCATAAGGTTTCCAGAAATATAAAATTTACTAAATTTGGAGCTACGAGTCAAAAGTTACGCCAATTTGAAATCTATCGGAAAATCTGGACAAAACCCTAACCCTAATCTTTATTTTTCTGTGAAAATAAAATAAACAAAAATGCTATGCACACCCGAACCAATCTACCCTAACCTAACCTCGCCCAGATGACATGTGGGTCCCCTGTGGCAGTGCTGACCGGGCACGGGTGGCACAGTCAGCTGCTGACTGGGCTCGGGCAACCAATCCGTGGTTGCCACGTCACCCCGCCCCAACCCTCTCTCTCACTCGGTCGAATGGGGAAGCTCGTCGGCGGAGCTCCTCGCCGGACCTTCACCGGAGAAGGCCTGGGGCGCTACGGGGCTCGCCAAGGCCGGGGAAGGGCGGTGGGAGGACCGTTGGCTCACCCCAAGGACGTTGCGCGGGCGCAGAGGAGCTGAGGAAGTCAGAGGAAGGTCGGCGACAAGGAGAACGGTGGCGGCGACCGGAGTGGCGTCAGGAAGGGCTTCCGGGCTCCGATCTGCAAAAAGAAGCAACGGGGGAGGTTAGGGAGGAGGAGAGCGTGCTCGGGAGCGAGGCATGAGAGCTCGGGGTCCACCGGTTGCTACGAGATTTCTCACCGGAGATGGTGGCCGGAGCGGGAGAAGAAGGTGGCGGGGTTGGATCCGGCGATGGGGAAGCTAGGGTTTGGGCGTGGGGAGAGAAAGGGGAGAGAAGGGGGAGGAAAAGGGCTGTCCGAAGGAGATTAAATGGGGGGGAGTGGCCGGTCGGAACGGTGGCCGGGGCAGCACCGCCCACCGCTGCCTACCGGTGGTGGAGACGTGGCGACGGGGTCCCGACAGGCGGGCCCCACCGGTAAGGGAGGGAGGAGGCGAGAAGGGGCTGACGGGTGGCCCCCGCGCGACAGGGTGAGGAGAGGCGGCAAATTCCCGGGGCGTTTTCCGAAGGGGGGAGGCGGAAAGCGGCAAAGGGGGAGGCGGAAAGCGGGTTAGCGGCTGGTCGAAAGCGGCCCAAAAAGCCTCGGCCCGCAATCCTTTTCTTTTTCTTTTAGTTTTTCTTTTTCTTCTTTTTCTAGCAGCAGAGCCTCCTTTTAATCGATTTGAGCATTCAAATGAGCTCCAATTGATTTGAAATTTTTCCAAAATTTGTAAAATGACATGAAGAACCTACAGTAAAATTTTGAGGTCATTTGGAATTGTTTTGACCCAATTTTGAATTCAAATTCAAGTTTGCCCTAAAAAGGGGTTTGAACTGCAACCAGGCCCTAAATATCTCCAAAAATTTCAAAATTTTATATGTGACTAGAGTTCTCATAATCATGGCTAATTATAAATTTTTGTAACTTTTCATCCATAGGAACATTGCCTAGTCATTAAATTTACAGTTCAGCCCTTTTTCACAATTTGACTTCTAATTCTTCAATGAGTTAGCAAGACAGGATGGATTGGATGAAATTTTGGGAGAAGGGAAATTGCATGGTGATCCATCAAGGGGGTCACTGTTTTCCTCCATCCACTATTACTAGTGTTGATGGTTGATAAATCAAATAAGTTGATTGGTGTTTGCTAAACTAACCACGAGGATGAGATATGTACGTATTCTATAAAATAAAATCTTAGCGCATTTAAGTTTATGCAAGGTGGGTGCGGGGATGATGGCATGTATGCAGGGATGAATGAAAAACCTAATCGTAGGGTGAAATGGGTATTATAGTCTTCTTATTGTGTATCATATTGTAACATAGTGCATTTTGCATCATTTGTGATATACCATGTGCACTTTACATCTTCACAAGCTTTGTCTATTATCCTTGATGAAACAATGATTTCTATGAGTCCGCTATATGCCATATTTTGATTGTTTAGCTCATTTCACCATGTTTGACATGTGTTCTCAAGAATCTACGATGCTAGCTTAATTGGACAACAACTTGAACTTAAATCTTTGATCTACTGATGAGTTGCTTGCTAGGGAATCCTTTGATTTTGAATCTACTCATGTCTCTAGTATTGCAACTATGATCTTTGTTTATGACTGGTCAAAGATAGGATTTCATGGTAATCTTGATTAGGACTGCTAGTGGCTTAACATGCCTAGGCTTTTGTGGCTCGGGCCGGAGAATGCTTATTGTCATCAAAAGTCACTAGTTTTTTCTCTACATGCTTGAAATCTATCATATGCTAATGTAAAAATGCTAAAATAGGGATGAATCACTCAAGGTACTTGCTCGTGCAGGAGGTAGTACTTTGGTTGTGGCTAGTCCAAATAATCATGTGGACTCAATGTGAAAAGTCAGGATGAATCACTCAAGATACTTCCTCGTGCATGGGGTTATATTTTGGTTATGACTAATCCGTTTAATCATGTAATTGCTTAATTCAGCATGTGGTAGAGTGTTTTGGTCTTAATCTTGATCGGTTGTCCTCCTAGTCATGGCTTAGCGCTAGGTTGTCATACTTCACTCATGTTTCGATTCATTGCAACTGTGACTACCTAGTCTGGAACTCATCACTACTGAAATCTTTAATATGCTAAGAACTTGAGATGCTAGCTGCTCTTCTTGACATACATATCTTTTTATGGTTTGATGAGCACCTATCTGGCATATTAGCATTTGGTGTATCTCATTTTGGATAATCTTCAAAGCTCGCTAAAATTAAAAATAAAAATTTTTCATTCTATTCAATGCATACATGCTTATTCTTGATATTCTATCATTACATAGTCAAGGGGGAGGCGTGAAGTCCCTTGATGACTATAGTGCCAAAGGGGAAGAAAGTGCCTTGTTTTGGAGTAGATCATAGACATATGGTTATAGGAGTGAGGGGGAGTTTCAGCGATTATGTTTTGCCTTCACTCACATTTCTTGAATCTTATTCCTTTTGACATTCACTTGGCCCAGTGCTTGCTTTCTCTTTCTCTTGGCCAAGTGTGAATTCTTGCAACTTAATTGCTTTTAAATCTTTAAACCAACTCCAATTCGATTGATTGAGAGATGTTGGCAATATATTCATCAAGGAGGAGATTGTGAGTCATGTGAGGACTTGACAATATTTGTGATGACTATTTTGCCACCATATGTGGAGTTCGATTCTTTTGGTTGTATGAATTCGAGTTTGAATTACTTGTTGTGTGATTGATAAGTTTGAGTTTCTCAATTTGTCTCAAGGAAAAATTGAGTGGATTAAGGATTTTTCTCGGCTGGCTCGGGTCAAGTGGAAAACTTGTGCTCGCAACGCTTTGCTTGGTCTATTGTGTGCAGGTCCGAGTTGGGTGCGCGAAGGTTCGGCCATATGGACCGGCATGAGGCTTGGAGGGCTGAGATGCGGTCAAGGAGGTGGCGACGACATCGTGCGGCTTAAAAGCATGTACGCGGAGGACAAGAAAGCGGGTGGAGACGAGACGTGAGGACGCAAGTCAGTGCGAGGGCATTTTGGTAAAAACGCGAATCTACGAAGCATAACCAAAAACTGCGGCGGTGGCCAGGAAGCGATTTAGGGCTAGTTGCTTAGGGTAGAAGGAAAGATGGATGGAGGATGGGTCACTTAGACGCTTTGTGATGCGTGCTAAGTGCTCATGCCATCTAAGTGCTATAAAAGGAGGGGTAAGAGGTGCTTATCCCTCAACCCTTTTGTAAGCATTGTAAAAACCCTAGTTAGGGGCTGCTCAAGAAAGCTTTGGCCTACTCATGAGATATCTTTGAAACAGCAAGAAAATCCACGAAAATGCAATACAAAAAGATTTCCCCCATTTCTTCGTGTTCTTGAGTTATCTCCTCCATTAGCTTTTTGAATTTTTGTTTTCTTGTTTTCCTCTATGGATTGATATGTGGTATGGCACGTAAATGATGAGAAGATCATCCCCATACTGATTCCATCCAACAACACCAAGGATTCAATCTTTTTCTTCTCTATTTTGAGTTTTCTTGGAAAACAAGCAAGAAATGAGATTTTTGTGATTAATCTTTGTGGGGGGTTTGATGCTATGATTTGGGGCTTGGAATAGGTTGCTGGACATGTGAGATGATACCATATTGATTTGAGATCAAGATTCCTCACGAGCTTCCTTTCCCCTCAAAATTCCCCTTTTACTCATTTCTAAGGGCTAATTGAAGAAAAAGGGTAAAGGTCTTGATTTGAGAAGTTTTTATGGAGATCAACACTTGATCTAGATTTACAAGAACTTCCTACACCTCTCTGCAAATTTTGGTTTGGTTGATTGGGTAGATTCTGAATTAGCCAAAAAGTTGGATCGAAATCTCAGTTCTGGAACCTAGATGATCTTCTGCTGATTCTTCCAATTCTTCAGTTTCTTCAGAAATCCCGGAGTGTCCGATTCTTCAATCTCGGAGCCTCCGAGATTCACTTCTGTTTTTGCGTGCTGAGTTCTTCAGTTTCTTCAGAAATCTCAGTGTCCGATTGTTCAATCTCGGAGCCTCCGAAATTCACTTCTGTTCTTGCCTGCTGAGATCTCAGTTTCTTCAGAATCTCGAATGTCTGATTCTTCAATCTCGGAACTTCTGAGATTCGCTACTGTTCTTGTCTGCTGATTTTCACAGGAATCTCAGAGTGTTCGAAAAATTCCCGGAACTTCAAGATTCTTTTTCTTCAGGCTAAATCGTTTCACTGTTTCTGCCATAACTTTTGCGTTCGAATTTGGAATTTGGTGATCTTGGACTCGTTCGAAGCTATCGACGAGCTCCACGTCACCAAGGCTTTTGGGGTGTTTCCACTGTATTTTCACTCGGATCATACTAGACCTTCAATATGACTACGTATGTGAAGAATTTGTGAAAAAGATTTGAACCGGATATTCACCCCCCTCTGTCAGGACGCCACTGATCCAACACTTAACAACCCTAGCTCGACACTATAACCCTTGTCACCCTAAGGACTACGTATTCAGGGAGTATTAACGGAAACCTAGGGTAGAATATGTATGTATCCAGCTTAGCCCTACAGTAGTAAAATGTAGATTTTGGAAAAAGAGAGGAAATACTCACATATTTCATGTGGTGAATATTTAAAGGGACCGTCGTGTCCGATGGTGTACGAAGGTAGTATATCCATGGGTGGGATATTTGCCGGAAAAGGTTTGATTAAAACCAAAACAAAATGGAGAAGATTTTGATCCGGGTCAAAAATGAAAGGGGAAGGCACGAAGAATGTTACATACGAGGTAATGCCGGTGTGGTTCTCGCTGTCCGTTTACGGACATGGTGAGGAGTCTTTCTCGGATCACATAAGGACCAAACTTGAGTGCCGTTTGGCCAAGTCTTACAGTACGTCCACATGTCCATTATGGAAGGACTTGACCTAGTACCCGCATGATACTAGTATATGAACCCGTAGGCAGTATGCAGTGTGCAGATGAGGTGACAACCTCTGTAGAGAGTTGCCCGTTGTAGCTAGTGAGGTTTAACTCGCCACAAAGTTAGAATGCTGATCTACTTGTAGCGATAATACTGATTCAGTTAGGTTTGGATGATTCCTTCCGGCGGGTTTATTGATAGGTTTACTCCAGTGAAGAGTCTCGTTGTACTAGCCCTGTTAGTATGCGGTGCACAGTATACCCAGGCGACCTACCTCTTATGGGTAAAGCCGTACCACCTCTGCAGAGGGTTAAAACTATTCGAATAGCTGTGTCCACGGTCATGGACGAACTTGGTTGGCCACACTATAGTAGATTGGAGTTTCCAAACCAATAATGGGTTATGGGTTTAAGGACGCGATCCGCCGAGTTCGCAGAGTGATATAAAAATTTCCCCGTTGTAGCGGGAGGAGAGAAGAAGGGATTCCCCGTTGAAGTGGGCAATCACTAATATCCCCGTTGAAGCGGGTGATTACCAGACTTTCCGTGGAAGCGGAAAGCATAGATAGGATTCCTGCTGTAGCAGGAAGAAGGTTGTAAGCAGATGCTTTGTCTCGTAATACTGTGACAATTTACGAAAAACTGCTTTTATATCTATTTACGTATTTCACATGCAAACTTACTTTCTCACACAATATGAGACATAGGATAGAGCCAGATTCTTGATCTATCCGTGCATACACAAATCCGTGATAAATTCCCTGGCGGAGGGCTTACGAGTACATTCAATGTACTCACCTGGCTTGTTAATGTGGCCAGACGAAGAGGAGGAGTACCAGTCCGGAGATAGCGACAGCGACTTCGAAGCGTAGGGTTTCAACCCCTAGTCAGTTGCCTGTGGTGTGGCATACCAATGGGTCACCTCCACGTGTTTATTCCGCTGCAGTTTAAATTTGACCGATAGGCTTGTTTGTACTATTAAGACCAAATATGGCTATTTGTGTAATGAACGATGTATCGTGTGACTATGCTGTCAAGTGCTTGTGTGTGCTAGCCACTGATCATGGACTAGCATGGTAAACACAGGGGTTTATCCGGCTTCAAAACCGGGTGCGCCACAATCTTCTCCTTGTACTTTTCCATTGGCATGAACGTGAATGGTATGCTACCTAATGCGCCAACTTTATGCATGCTTAGGTACGAGGGATTGTCCAAGGTGGAGGGCAATGAGACCAAGGAAGGGACTCCAAGCTTCAAGCCCGCCACGCCTAGACTACTTACTGCCTCGGACCCTCTAGACGTGCACTAAAGATGAAGGCCCGGACTGTCTGCTGAGCCCCGGACCCTCCGGATGGCCGGACCTTCCACCGGGACACTCCGGATGAGGGTCCGAATCTTCTCTGGTAGTTCCAGAGGCCAGCCCGGACACTCCGAAAGAGGTCCGGATCTTCTCTGGAAGACCCGGAGGTTAGCTCGGACACTCCGGATGAGGGTCTGGATCTTCTCTGGAAGACCCGAGGTCAGCCCGGACCCTCTGGCCAACCCGAACAGTCCGGCCCCAATCCAGACAGTCCAGATCTACCTGCGTGCAATAAAATGGGCCACGATCCATGTATCTCTTAGGTGGAGGTTAAGCTATAAATACCATACTCCCCACTATTAGGTTTTTCAGACTTGTTGTTTAGACTTAAGTTGAGCTTTGCTCCTAATCTAGGGTTTCATCCCTCTAGATTTGGAGTTCCACCATAGGCCTTGCTTTCCCTTGTGGATTGTACGGATCAGCGCGTGCCTCCGAGTGGTAAACGTGGCATTCAATCAAGAGGAATTGTTGATTTGGTTCCTAGTTCCCAAAGGCTTTCCCATTCGGGTTTGTTGTTGGGGTGGGTTTCCATCTAGGCATTCCTAGTTATCTAATCTAATCCGTGAAGATCGGAAGCCACCGTATCAATCAGTGTATTGATTATGTGAATTCATATATGCTCCTATATGACAATAATATTTTGTATGTTTATTTGATTCAAATGAGTAGCGTTAAGGAAAGTGACTCATATCCTAAACTTATTAGGATTCAATATGTGTGCTATAAGGAAACTAGAGAAAATCTAATAGGATCAAAGTCAAACGTAGTAGGATTTAGAGTCCTGCTTACTTTGAAAGAGACTATGTGGGAACCTATATAAACCCATGAGGGGGTGGCTATAGGAACATAACCCAAGCAATCAAGCAATCCAAGAGCAAGGTGCAAACAAGAGAGGATTAGAGGCTAGGTTTCTTTAGTTCTAGATTCTTGTATAAGACAAGAATCCAGAGTCCTAAAGGTGTGGGAGGGTTATGAGAGAGCGACAATCTCTTGTATTTTTGAGATTGTGCTTAAAAAGCTCGCGGTCAGCTTCGTCAAATCTTTCTTTTTTGTCATGATTGCTAGTCGTCATTATTTGGTACTCTCTATGAGGTTCGTCTACTTCATCTTGATACCATGCATGCTTACGCCATATCACACAAACTCTGATCGCATATGGGGGCTGTTGTGCATAACATGGGGTATCAGGGCATAACAAGTAGTAATCTATGTAATTTGTAATATGTACAGTTATATGTGTATTCTGTATGCTCCTCCAATTTTGCAGATCAAAACATAATAGATAATCAGTGTATTATATTGTACCTGTGTATCCATTTGATGAGTATATGTGTATGATTTATTTTTGATGCCAAACTTGATATCCAAAATGTAGATAATTTCCCCTCTACCTTATAAATTGTTAGCAAAATATAATGTTCTCCTTCATTAGCTGAACATCACATTTGCATATTTGTTTCAAGAATGGATTCCGTCGATTGGAATGAGAAAAATACTAGGATAGTAATTGAATTGTTTGCCAAACAAGTGAGACGAGGAAACCGGCCAAAAATACGTACTTAAACAATGTGGGTTATGATGAGGTTATCAGAAAGTTTAAAGATATAACATGCCTCTAATTGAAGAAGATGCAAATTCAAGAACAATTGGGACAAATTGAAGAATGCGTATGGCATATGGAATAAATTGTTGCAAAAGCAGACACGGGAGTCAGGTGAGACAATGAGAAGGGTACCATAAAGCAGGAAAACGACCGGTGGAAGAACACAAAAGTGGTAAGTGTTTGGTTGTTTACCACAAATTTTTGTTTAACTACTATTTTCTTTATGGTACTAATGGGTGTCCTTGTCATTGAGGAACATGATATTCTAGGTTGTGGAAAGTTTCAAAAGCGTGGTATTCGCAACAAGGACTACCTTAAGCAGATGTTTAAAGACATTACCCGTGACAGAAATGATCATTGATCTCCTGAAAATGGAAACTTGCCACAACCGATAGCTGAAGCAACTCAAACCGTCAATCTAGAGGATGAGGACGACAACGAGATGGATGAGACTGAGGTAGAGGAGTCTCCTAGTAGTGCAAAAAAGATGGAAAGGTTGTGCATGACAAAAACAAGAAGCCCAGGACATCACAAGCTATGCAAGAGGAGATTAAAAAAAACGATGTCTTGGCTGGGAGGACCAATCATCTTTAGAGTCTTTCACAAGAGAGATGCAACTTGCTCTATCAACGTTGTGATGGACTTGCTGATTGAATGTGGGGCCTACCTAGCTCCATACAAGGGTGAGAGATATCCTGTCCTGAGTTCCGTAGATGTGCAGAGTCTACTACACCAAATGAAAATTTTAACAGCATGCAGTCCTCTATACATAATGTGATTTGAGTGAGCTTTTGGTGTGTTGAAGATGAAGTAAAAATTTTTGCTAAAAATGCCCAATTATTCAATGGATAAACAAAAATGATCGTGGCCGCTACCATGGAGCTTCACAACTACATACGCGGGCATTAAAGTGGGGATTGGCATTTCTGTAGGTGTGATCGAGACCGAATTGTGCCCCAACCATCCCATCGAGGTACAAAAAATATGCAATTTCTCAAGATGTATCTGATGCGTCCACATCAGAATTGAATAACGAGCTTGCAACCAATATTAGTCTTTCTTAATGACATGTCTATGCTGTGCATTTGGTTCATGAAATTGCAAAACAATTAGTGGTAAAACAAGTTTCTCTTATGCGGTAACTGAATTGCTCGGTGAACCTTGTCTATGGACTTTGTTTTGATATGCCATGGTGGAAAAATTATCATAGTTTAGCTGTTATGTGCCTTGTAAGCATCAATTTTCAATTTCCTGTGATGTTCATCAATTCACGTACGTGTTCTTGCTCAGCCATGCAATCAACCAAAGAAATGCTCAAAGGCCCCAATCATTTGCATTGTAGACCAAAAAAATAGAGCCTGCAGCCTACCACAAGCAGCGATTTAGCACTCGCATTGCATTAAAAAAAAGAACCGAAGCCTGCTACTAGCAGCGATGGGTCGCAAAGGAAAATAAACATGGGTACTTTGATCTTTATACACCCATCTATCTCTCAACTGAATATGGAGCTAGCAAGTTAGCCAAACAATTATTTATAGCTCCAGAGTTTATAGGTGAAGTTGAAAGAAGGTGGAGTTAGGATCAGGAGCTGAAAAGGTGGAGCGGGGCTCTCCCAAACAGAACCATAGTATATCTATAGATGTCGTATAGTGAACAATATGACTCTCAAATGAGGAATCACATGTAGAAGAATAGTTACGGGGGGTAATAGTCACCAGATTTGACTGGGTTGTAGCGACCCCTTCCACGGAGCCAATGGCGGAGGTACCTGAACGGCGTACGACAAAGCCACGAATCCTTGCATGCTGAAGCAGTCTAAGTCCCGGTTCTACATGCCGAGCATGCTCTTGCCTTCGAGCTACAAGGCCTCATCGGGGACCCGAGCATGGCGTCCACACCGGCATTGAGCAAGTTCAAGCAAATGTTCCTGCTTTCATCATCAGTGAAGCATGGGTCACTAAAGCTAAACGAGGTGGTGGCAAGATGTTGAAGAGTGACCGCCATCTCTTGTGAAGCATGGTCACTGAAGTGAAGAGGTGGTGTGACACGATGGGAGTTCTCGCTGTGTTTCTTAGTCTCAAGCTCAAGAACAGTAGACCATTGGGTGGACTTGGCTAATAGTCTCAGCTCGGTGAGCCTGCTCCTTATATGGGCTCCTCGATGTTGCGGGTGGCTTTGGTGAATGTGCACAGTGGCTCTCCTCTGGTGTTGGACGCTGTGCAGGCTAGGACGGTGCCCTGGTTGGTTATGCAACAGACTGCACTTGTTGCAGTCTAGTGGTGGCAGTGGCCGCGGTGCTTCGAGCGAAATTCTTGCCCGATTAATGTCAGTGCCAGCAATTGCGATGATCTCGGGCATCGTTTACTTTCATGGAGGCATTGTCATGGAGCTCTAGCACCTCCCCTATCCTGGGGGCTCATTCTACGGGTGAAAATTTAGATCTTTGGAGGCATCGTCTTGGAAACTTGGTCCCTTGTTTGGCCATGAGGCTAGTGTTGACATTGCAAGCAGGGGACTGGTGATGGTGGGACCGGTAGCTTCAGTTTGCGAAGCTTGGCCCTGTCAGGTGCAGCCGGCTTGCGAGCGGCGCTAGCTCGAGGTGGTGTGTTCTGTCGCCTTTTGCAGGGCTGGAGAGGCCCAGAAACGCTTCCCTTCAGTTCTGGCTTGAAAGTGCATCTAGACTCCCTAAATGAGTTTTGATTATTAAAGACAAATAATTAAGAGACTAATGATTTATCAAGTGTTGATCAGGATTAGTCCTATGGAAATAGCGTTGACAACTCCTAAAAAGATTGAAGAAGACATATGGTTTGCTATGAAGAGTAAAATCTTTTCTTAGTTGATCACATTGAATTATAAGCAAACCGTATTATTAAGAGGGAGTTAGTCGATAACTAGAGTGTATTGTCTTGAGAGATGCTCAATAAGATCACAATCTAAATTTTCTAGAATCCCTAGTCGTTTTGTTTCCATTCGGAGCCTCCGAGCAGTGGTCATCCAGACCTTCCGAGTGTTCAAAATGTCTCTATTGAGATAAGCATTTTTATTCTCCGAAGCCACCCAAAGGTCTTCATCCTAAGCCTTCGTGTTTTGTCTTGGTTTCTATTAGAAGCATATCCTTTGATCGGAGCCTCCGAATGAAGTTCATCTGGACCCTCCAAACGTTCAAAATGTCTCTATCAAGAGAGTATTTTCTTGGTTCGGTGCCTCTAAGATGTTTTCATCTAGACCATCCGAGAGTTTAAAATGTCGCTATTCAAAGAGCATTTCTCTTGGTTAGACCCTCCAATTTGTTCTCTTCCGGACCATCCGGGCGTTCAAAATGTCTCTATCCAAAGAGCATCTTCTTCGTCCAGACCCTCCGAGTTGTTTTCTTCCAAACCATTTGGGCATTCAAAATGTCTCTGTCTAGAGCGTATTTTCTTGGTCCGGACCCTCCGAGTGATTTTCACTCGGACCCTCCGACAGGAACCCTAGCTTCATGTGCACTGAACGTGCCTAGACACTTCGAGTGAGTTTTGTCCGGAGCCTCCGATGGAGCTAGGTGGTTATGTTTTTGCTAAGTGTTGAATCTCCATACTCTCCGTGTGGAAGTGATCCGGAGTATCTGAACCAAGTTTTCTTCTCTGGACAGAATGTTGTTTTCTGTCCAAACCCTTGGGGTCTGTGAAAGATCTCTGTTTTGAATCGTTCAGAGCCTCCGAGTGGTATGAGTTCAACCTTCGAGCAGCACAAATTAGTTGTTATTTTGGATCTCGGAGCCTCCGGACAGTGCAAAAAGTGACATAACGGCTAGATTTTGTGAGCTGTCTATATGTACCCTTACCCATACCGGTTAGGGATAACTCTTGCTTGGTCATTCCATTGCTCTAGCCAGTTGAGTTCTTCTCATCCTCACATCTTTGAGAGATCCTTTAAGAAGGAAGAAAAGAGAAGGGTGAGATCTATTTGAGCATTTAGCAAGAGGGTTCTCTCCAAGCTCCGGTTATTCCTATTACTCTTGGAGGTTGGTGCTTTCTAGACGGTTAGGAGTCCTTGGGGAGCATTGAAGAGTTTTGAATCACCCCAAACGTTTGTGAAGGTCGGAATTCGCCTATCTTAAGGTAAAGAACTACTAAGAAGAGATGATGCTTCGCACCAGCAAGCCTCTTGAGGAAAGAGCACGATTCGGTGCTGACTTTGATCGAGATCAAGCTTCCTCAACGGAGATGTAGGATCACACCAAGGATCCAAACTTCGACAACAAACCTCGTGTCACCGTGGTTGAAATCTTCTTTAGCTTTCATCTCACAAATTTTACCTCTTATTAATATTGTCATAGATTGTTTTTATATTCTCACTAGCATAATACGGTTGTTATTGCATGATTAGGATTGATTTTTGAAACTATTCTATTCACCCTCCCTCTAGACTACATCCTTGAACCTTCATGGCTTCTTTCTCCGACGACGGGGAAGTGGCGAATGTCTACTCTTGGGCGGTGGTGGTTCGGCATGACGGATGGGGTTCTTCTCCCTGGTGGTTTTGTGTAGTGAAGTCGGAGTCGTCAGGTTGTGGGTGCAATGGGTGATGACGATGACGTGGTTGGTGGCATCAGTGGGTGTGAGTCTCTTTGTTTGTGTTGAGCTTGGTCGGCTTTTGTTGGCTTGTTCGTTTTGTCTAGCGGCAATCAAGACCTAGTTTAGCTAGGTAATGTGGCCATTGAGTCATGATTTTCCCTTAATTAACCATGCACCTTGAGGTTCTCTGCTCGGTTTACCTCATAAACATGACCAATTCTGTTTAATTTAATGAATTGCAAGAACACACTGCCCTCTTGACAAGGTTCTAAAAAAATTAACAGTAGAGACGATGTCAACCTTATCTGAAGAGGCAATAGATGAGTGGATGTGGGCTGAGATGGGGTATCGCTCCTACGTGGAATCATCCTGGGCTTAGGAGGAAATAGAAGGTTGTTATTTGCACAACTTCGGGCCTCTTTGATTCAAAGGATCTTTTAAAGATATTAGGAGCATTGAAATAAATAGAAATTTTTCTTATATGTTTTGTTTGATTCATAAGATTGTAAATCAGAGAAAAATTCTTAGGATTTATTTGCGCTAGATTTCTAAAAGAATTTATATTGATTTCAACCTCTTAGAAAGATTTCTATATTTTTTTCTATGCATAATCAAACATCATTATAATCCTGTAATATTTTAAATGGCATAACATTTTAATTTTATGTTTTTTCTATTTTTATATTTTAAGAACTCTGCGAATCCTTCACCTGATAGAGTTAACCCAACGATCCGGAGCCCCTAAACTGCAGCCCAGTCCAGCACTCCTTCGCCACCGAGCCCTAGTCCGACTCAAACCCACGTCCCCATAAACCATCGGCAAGTGCCCCACCCCCCCTCCCCCCCACCCCCCGGGCCCAGCCTCTCTCGCCTCTCCAAAGCTTCCTCCTCCTGCTCCTCTCCTGCCACCCGCCGCTCACTCCTCTTCCCATCAGCGGGGCCGTCGGGGAGTGGCGCCTCCTCTCGCCCGCCGTGAGGTCGCGCTTGCTCGCTCCGGCCATGGCCTTCGCCACCGCTGCCGCCGACGCCAGCGCGGGAGCCGACGTCTTCTTTGCCGAGGAAGGCACGTCGTGGGAGTTCCTCGGCATCTCCGACTGCCTCGCTTCCGCCCTGTCCGGCACCGGGCTCACGAGGCCCTTGCATGTCTAGGCAAGGCATGCTGTGTCTTACCGCTGCTGGTCGCTGCATACTACGTGCTCGACGGAATGTCAGAGTCGTGTGCGATGTCTTCTACCTCTTCAGCATCAAGCGTTCAGTTGGTAGATGGAAATTTTATGCGGTTTTGTTCTAAAATTATTGAGAGGGTATGATTTAGCATTGTCTCTGTTCATGTGAAATGGCTGAGGCTCTCAGCAGCCTGAGCTTGTTATGCTGGACTATTCTTGGAATTCGAAAGTTAAATCATCTCTCAGTTCGTTCGCCTCTCTGTTTCTTGGATGTACCGATGCCCATTCTAGTGCAGAACTCATGTGTGCTATTGGTTGCCGTGAAAGGTTCTAGCTTCTTGCATCATATACCTGAGTTTTAAGCAGTGATTAGTTAGATGAGCATGAGAAAATTCAGGTGGCATACTTGCTTTTAGGCCATTGTAAGATCATAATGCCATCATCAGATCAATTCTTGTCAATGACCATATGTCCATACTGCATTGTCTTTAGCTGGATGAAATATTTTCTTACTTATCCTAAGGATTTCTCAACCATAGAATTGATGCATCTTCGCTTCCAAATTATCACACCATTGATGCATCAATCATTATTGTGTAACTCCTGTAAATAATTTGAGATGTTGCTATGACGTACAATTTGTACTTTAATTATTGCTGTTGCGGATATATGTTTTACATTGAACCAGTATATTTTCAACCTCGAACACCCATACTCAAAATCTTGGATCTACCACTACTCACCTGGCACGTCAGAGGCAACTTTTGGTTTTGCACGTCCCACCAAGCGAACCGGCCGCATACCGCTTCGCACTATAACCTGATCGATCATAGCGCATGTGACAAGGGAATCTGTGGGGTGGCAGTATGCGACTTGATCCTCTGACGACAGTGATTTCAAACAGTGTTTGGCGAGGCAACGAGGAAGAATAAGACCTCGAGGAAGGGATGTTCCCCTCCAGCCCCCGACCTTGTCTAGGTAGAGTTAGGACACTATCTATTTCGTTTTGTTTTACCTGTGGGGCAACGGCTCAAATCACTGCCGCCGCAAGTTCAAATCAACACCACAAGTCCACCACCTCCTTTGATTTGCCTGCTCTTGTCGGTTCCAGTGTGGATGGGTATGAGGCCATTTCGCTTCAGGCTACAGGTGAGACACACATA
Organism: Stipa capillata; assembly: GCA_019208055.1. Classification (NCBI taxonomy): domain Eukaryota; kingdom Viridiplantae; phylum Streptophyta; class Magnoliopsida; order Poales; family Poaceae; genus Stipa; species Stipa capillata. Next base: position 142,872 of record JAGXJF010003302.1, on the reverse strand, counting down.
TAGCCAAAAGTTGCCTCTCGTGGCGGCTAAGGTATGCATGGGCACCTAGCTATAACACTATGTCACGACCCCGATTTTGGAGCCGCGAGATAATGCCCGCAATTGTCTAGAAGTTTCTCAATTGTAGACACAGAGTAGCCACATTGCCGATACAGCGATAAACATCCAAATTTTATTACAAAACCAAAAAATATGTTTAGCAGCGGTTTATCTTACAACTGACTGGGGCGTCCAAACCCAAAGTTTATATTACAATCAAAAGTGACCTACACCACAGGCGCCTCGAGCGCGGATAAGACCCAGAATTCGTACTCATCACCATCAAGATATTCTTCATCAAAACGTTCTTCTTCGTCTTCCTGCATATCTGTGATGATTGATGCAGTAATGCGTACATGATGTACTCAACAAACCACGTTGGGAAAATACATTACATAGCTACATGCCTCGGATTTCAAAGGAAGGGTATAAAGTTTATGATGCATAGCCTTAATCACCATCTTAGCATCTAAAATGTCTTCTTTTAAATATTTGGACAGTAAAACATTGTATTTTTAGTAACCCCATTGGGTCATCGTCAAATTCAATTGATCCTTACCAAATTCTACTTTATGCCTCGTATCGAGAATCACCTCTAAACACAGCTTCATTAACCAGAAGCACGGCGTATTCGAATACCATTTGATTTAACTTTGCAGAGTGACTCAGCTTTACCCACATGATATCTATACCTCTTATTGTCACTCGAGATTAACACAATCTCATCGGTGTGTCAATAGAGGTAAGATAACAAGACTTTTTATCTGCTCTATCTTTTAAAAATTTTCACCCAGGAACACTACGTCACTCGCTCTCCCAGGAGCCGACGGGCCAGTGTCAGCTTCGCAATCCGGGAGTCAGGTGAGTTCCAATTGTGATTTCCCAATAAATGGCCTATCACCTTTTTCGCTTCTGCGAGCCTTCCAGAGAAGAGGAACGGCAAGCTATTTTGTAGTTGTTCACCGGGTAGAGCAGATTTACTAGGCCAGGTTTAACAAGTCAAACATGTGGTTGAGCGGTTCTGTTCATCACTTAACACAAAGATCTTGTCCTTAACTGCCCTGAGTAAAGTAATCCACCATATTACCCTTACTCCACGGAAGGGGTATGGCGGCACATTCAATACATGAAAGGCCCCATCTTCTTTGTCCCTAACCGTCGGTAATTTCTTTGAAAACCACATTCTCCAAGTATTGATCTAGGGTCATTGGTGTTCTCAAATATGTTCTATCCTACTCTCTAATGCCAGTGAAGGATACTGATATGATTCATTTTTAACCTAAGGTCTTCAAGGTGAATATGGCCTGCAAAAATAGTGGGACTGTGGGGTGGTAGGTGTTAACTATACAAGCATGTCATTCAAAAATATCACGGTACTAAATTAACATGCAAGAAATAATTAACTAAACTAGTAATACAGTAAATAACAGGCAATTAGGATCCACATGAACAAAGGAGTGTGACTTGCCTACTACACCGAAGTCGGTTGGATCGTTGTCTGGAAAACCTTCACCTTCAGGATCCTCCTTGAGTGCCTGATCGTTACTACCGTGTCCTATTTGCAAAAAGATCCAAGCAAACAAGTATATATAAGTCCGAGCTCAACGAATGCAAGCTGGGAGCAAAATATAAAATAATTGAAAAATAATACTATAAATAGCGGGTAGAGTGTGTGGGATGTTGAGGGATGGAATTAGGATCAAAGGTATATGTGGTGTAAAAGGTTTTTTTTGTGGGTTTTGGATATTGAGAATTGGGTCTAATAGTATGGAGAAATGAAATCGTGGCGTCGAGACGATCAAAACGGTATATAATTGTGTTTCTAGGGTTTCTAGGTTTTTGGGTCGAGGGGGGCCCGCCAACTTGTATCTGGCCTGTCACGGACCCGGGATCCACATATGATTAGGGGAAAGCGAAGTCGCCAAGGACCGAAGGACTCGTCAGCCCGGTGGCACGGTACCTGCGCCGTACGCACCAAGACGGGACGATCCGACACCCGCCACGTGCGAGCCGGCCGGAAGCGACCAATCTTCCCCAAACCACATATAGATCCCTAATCCAGTGAAGGGGTAATACCGCGTGATAAGCCTGCGCTCCGCGATAGTCATAGGAGGACTAGAGCCCGGGATATGCATCCCCTCAACCTAACCTAGCCACGAAGTGCTAACTCTGGGAGTTCCAGCTCTGCTCTGCCGTCAGCGCGAGGCGTGACAGTCATGGGAGGCTTAGCGAGTACGGGATGAATCCCCTGGATTGACTCAACCAAAGCTACACAGGACTAGTGGTTCGCTCACCTCTGCCATCACGAAACGCAATCCTGACACGCAATAATACCGCTGCACCGTTGCCCACATACTTCATCACATACACGCATTGTACATGGGCAACTCGGATAACAACTCGGATATCACAACAAAGCTCTACAAATATGATATTACTAGTAACTGTCCACCATGGGACAACACATTACATCATTCGGCCATAACCGAAAACATATCCGAGTACGGAGAATTTAAACGACAGCGGAAGAACAGTAAATGAGCCCCACAGCGGTACAGTGACCGCTGACCCCAAAAGCTACAATCTATCCCATGAGTCGAACACAACCGAGGAAACGCAATTTCAGGCATCATCGAAATAATCTTCAACCACCGGCTCACCTGCAAGCTCCAGGAATAACCTGGGTGAGTACAAACGTACTCGCAAGACTTATCCGTGCTTGATTAAATGTCCTACGCATACTAGTTTAGCAGTAATTAAACATGACATAACTCAAGCTAGAAGGGTACAAGTATACAAATAACTCATTGACAAAAAAAAGGAGGTCAACCACAGATAATAAATCATAGCTTAAAATTCACACATTTCCACGAATGGATATAGAGACACTCACTTGCCATTTCCTACTCACTTGGGACAACCTAGACCATAATATTGACACTGGATGGGTATAGAGACACTCACTTGCCAGTTAGACACCTCGATGGATAGACAACACGGCACTCACTTGCCACCTCCCACTCACTTGGGACAGTCCACATCGCACATTGACACTAGCCACTATGGCACACATTCTCTAAATCTCTCGGATCAGACAACACGGCACTCACTTGCCACCTCCCACTCACTTGGGACAGTCCACATCGCACATTGACACTAGCCACTATGGCACACATTCTCTAAATCTCTCGGATCGTTACCGGCAAATACATCCCCATGGAAATAACCAGTGCTCTTCACCCGGAGGTAGCTAATCTCCACGTGATCGAGGCTCACCATACGCAACGTCCATGGCGGAGATTTCCGCTAACGTCCACGCGGTGATAAGGGAGTGGTACGATGGAATCACCTCAGGATGGTAGAACCTATCAACCGTATCCGTCGAACGGAATCACCTCAGGATGGTAGAACCTACCAACCGTATTCGTCGAGCGGCATCTCCTCAGGATGATAGAACCTACCAACCGAATCCATCGAGCACACCCTCGGCTCTCACATCTCACATTAGTAGGTTCAAGTTAGTAGACGCACCAGATTAATTCTCAGTCATCGCTGGACACCATAGACAACACATCCTAACATGCTAGTTTAACCGAACTGAACTACACATTCCGAGCAACATTCCACACATCAACATATAATCAAGAAAGATATATAAATAACGATGCAAGGATGCAACAAGCTCTGCTTGCCTTAGTCGTAGGATTCCTGATCTTGCGTGGAGTCGTGGGCCGGGTGGTCTCCTTCTTCAGGCTCTGAAGCGAGCGATACCGGAAAAGAAACAATAAAGGAATACTTACAACCAGCATGTATGCATGGATGCTTGATGAAGGATGCATGTATCTAAGGTGGTTAGTGGTTGTCGAGGAGGTACTACTATGCGCATGATCTTAGGTTAGCTCACCGGAGGCATGTGTGTGGTAGCTAGGATGCATGCATGACTTGTTAAGATGCTCCGACGAGTTAGGGTTGACGTTAGTAGCGGCGGGGCATGTCAACAGTGTTAATTAAGCTAGTATAGTGAAAGTAACTTAAGCTATGTGTTCAGAGTAATTAGAATCGTGCAGGTTAGAGTGTCGGACATCAACTAAGGTTTGTGCCCATCTGCGACAAAGGGGGCTAACGAACGCCTTATCGGGTGACATTTGTGCCACTGAACCCCGGGTCCTACCCCAAATGCATGTAAGGGTTTTCGTGATAGTGTGTTAGGGTTTAGTTGCTGATTTATCGCGCATGCGTGATGAGCTACACTAGCTCTGCATTCCAAGTGTGACCTAAGGATGTGAGATGTAACAAACATCCCTCAGTTGAATGGTGGAAGTCACGATATAACCCTAATACCTATGCATGTCCATTTCGTGAGGTCGTAACTTAGGGCTATCATTACTAAGCGTAAAGAGATGGGCATGATTAAAATGTTGGGGCTCTAGTAGTGTTCTGGAATATGGGTTCAGTGCAACTGGAACCGCGTGATTACGGTCGCTAAACTAGGGTTGATCGATGGTCGACGATTAAACGGAGCTAATAACTCGTGCCCTAAAATGACCTACTGTGCATGTGTCAATATTGAAAATCTAATTGAACCAAATCGTAGGAAATCTCGCGAGGTTTCCGAATATATAAAATTTACCTAAATCCGACGCACGGTTAGAAAGTTATGGCGATTTGAATTTTTGTGAAAACCTAACCCTAATCCAGCGAATCTCAAAATGCTAGGTGCACCCGAGAGCTACCCAGGTCAAACCCAAAAATCTTTCGCGTACCCAGCCGTGTTCTACCCCAATTTTTCAACCCATAACCCTACCTCTATGACCTGCGGGGCCCGCCTAAGCACCCGAGGCCAAACCAAAAAAGGCCACGCGGCCTCACTCTTTCTCTATCCTCACCTTTTCTCTCTCTCTCGTGGACCGACTGGAGGAGGGCTCGGTTGCGGCGGCGCAGTCACCGGGGCTCACCGGAAAGGGGCAAGGGGGCACGGCCAGACTCGGGGAGAGGCGTGGGAGCTCCAGAAGCTTACCCCGAAGACAATGCCGGGCTCGGGGAAGACGGGGTTGTCGGAGGGGAGCCGGCAACGTGGGGGACGGCGGCGGTGCCCGGAGCGGCGTGGGGAGGCGAGCTCGGGCCCGGATCTGCAAGAAGAATGGAAGAGGAGGGTTAGGGAGGAGAGGAGGTGGTTGGGAGCGGAGGAAAATGGCTCGGGAACCACGGGAGGAGCGGCGGAAGCTCGTCGGAGCGGCGCCGGAGGTGAGGAAGAACACGGCGGCGAGAGCTCCGGTGGCGGTTGCTAGGCTTTCGGGTTCTGGTGTAGAAGAGGGGGAGGAGAGCGGGGAGACAAGGGGGGAGGCGCGGTCCGAGCGGCTCATTTTATAGGGCGGCGCGGTGGTCGGGACGGGGCAGGTCGGGACGGCACCGCCCGCCCCGGCGTACGGGAGGCGGCGACGTGGAAGAAACGGCCTGACGTGCGGGCCCCAGGCGACAGGAGGGAGAAGAAGGAAGGCGCAAGCGGCTCGGGCGTCTTCGCAGAGGGGAAGCGGGAAAGGAGGCGGGTTCGGGCTGCGGCCGGTTAGGTGGGCTGGCCGAATGGTTTAACGGGCCGAGCGGGTGGGCCACGGCCCAAGTCTGTTAGGGTTTTCTTTTTCTTTCCTTTTATATGGCAACAGAGCTAGTATTCGCGTTATTTTATGCGCCAAATTTGCTCCAAAAATTCTGAAAATTTACCAGGCTGTGTAAAACAATGTTGCGAACCCACTGTAAAGGTTTGGAGTGGTTTGGGGAGGTTTTGAGCCAGGTGCTAGTTCAAATCCCACGTTTGACCTAATTCGACGTTGAAACTCCAATTAGGTTTTAAACCCTTCCAAAGTTGTTGAAATTTTGCATGGAGCTAACATGTTTATATGTTTGGCTATTCCCAAGTTTCGATGGGATTTTATGTACCTTAACTCGTCTAATTGCTTAACCCTAGTTTTCGACGGTTTAGGGTTTGCATTCAGACGTTTCGGTTGAAGTGTTATTTCATGTGGCCTCTGGGGCAAGTCTTGGGGAGAAAAGAGGAGATTAGTAGGGGGATCCTATGACACTTAAAATAAGTTGATTGGTGTTTGCAACTCAATCCACCGAGGATGAGATATGTACGTATTCTATAAAGTTTCCTCATATTATATTTTGGTCTAACTACGGTGTGTGCGAGGTTTATGTAGGAAAATAATGCCATGTATGCATGCATGCAGGGCAAAAACCTAGTCGTCTAATTTGGGTGTTACAAAACCTACCCCCCTTAAAAAGATCTCGACCCGAGATCTCTAACGTTCGGCAAACAACGATGGGAGCTCGGTCCTGAGCCAACCTTCATGCTTCCCACTTGGCTTCATCTTCGGTGTGGTCGCTTCATCGGATTTGGAAGGTTCATCAAAATAACAACAAAGGTCTTGGGGTACATCTTTATGCTACCGGAATAGATGGGTAGCGGGGGTCCATGCTTCTCATGGAAGATTAGGTCTTTGCGTTGCTGATGGTAAGTTGTGGGATCACTACTTGACTTCTGCACCAGTTTTGGAAAGAGAAAACCAGATCAAGTTATTATTTTCAATAATAACCGTATTCTGGGAGAGTAAGAGTGCAAGGACGTTGTCAGTCCTGCAAATTCAGAAGTCAAGATCGTTGGTTTGAGTGAGAGGGGCCATGACGACCAGGTATCTTAGCTCCAACAAAAGCTGACGGAGATAGCGAGGGTAGTGACTTGAAGCAATCGAAGTATCTGTTTATGATTACTCGGGGAGAAAGATCGGGAGTGGGATTGGGACATCTGAAAGGCTTTCCATTATGCGCATCCATCCTTTTCTTCTGCTGTTTATCTTTCTCCTCTATTTGATCGTTCGTTCAACTTCCTTATTTCCGCTTTCCCTATACTATTCTTCGTATGGGGTTTAGGGTGAATTATGAAGCGAAACATTCTTAATTTGGCTGTTAAGCTAGATTCTCTAGAATCTTTGTTGTATTTTTCTCAGTAAAAACAAGAAGGTAATTATTCCTGTAATTAACTGGGTGGTGGAGATTAGGAGGTGACAGAGTCCATCGGCACCATACTTAAGGGTCTTCGCGCTCCGGTTCAGGCTTGCAACGGGTGAGGATGTGATCTATAGGAATGACCAAAAATTGATCGGATTACTCATGGGTAGGGAATTCATGAGGTGGAGGAATATGGGAAGAGGGGGGGGTGTCCTGACGAGAGTTAAGTCACGCTCGTTACTTATCTGCCGGACTCGGCGATACGGGGTAATAAGTTTTCCGGTGCTGTCTACCTTAATCTGGAGCTTGGTCAACTGTTCTAGATCTAATATAACCGTTGGGTTTTTCTCAATCCAGGTGCCACCACATGGGTTAAAAGCAAGTTCTTACTCCTCTTGGTCTTAACACCGTCATATACTAATTTGGTTCCCAACTCCGGATCGGGGATTGCAAGAAAGCGGGAATAATGCAATGCGGGTAATGGAACCTAGTTATCATGTGCAAGCTTGCTTAATGGAAAGGGATGGGATGCTTTGGAATTGAAAGGACGGTAGCGGGAGTTAAGTCAACAGGGAGCGTACCCAACACTTCCTCAGGTGTATCTTGTGCTTTGTCGACGGTGACGTGGTTCATCTGGCCACGGCCGGCAGTTTGAGCTCTATTAAGGGCTGGATCCTTTGCTTGATAGCCTCCCCTAGCTTGTCCTTGTTGCCCCTTGGGAGCAAAGGCAAAATTTGTGCGCGGCGAGGTGCAGCGATCAGCAAAGTGCCCCATATTTCCACAGTTATAGCACCTGATCTTACTCCGATCAAATACGGGTCGCGGCTGTCCGTTCTGGGGATGAGGCTGATGTCCTTGTTGCTGAGGGCGAGGAGCATAATCTTGTGGCCTTGGTGGATACTGTCCAGTGGGGCGGGGTGGTTGTGGCTGCCACACCCGTGGCTTCTGCGAACTGCCAGCAGCAGCTTTCAGTGCTTCTCTTTCACGCTTACGAGTCCTGTCGAGCGCTAATTCTTTGGCTTCCACTTTGATGGCCTTATCCACCAGGTGCTGAAAGTTTTGCACGTCAACCGTGGCTAACTTAGCTTGCATCTCTTCACTTAATTTCCCCATGAACTTTTCTACCTTGTCCTCGTCGGTGGATACTTCGCGTGATGCATACCGCGCCAAATGGTTGAACTCACGGAGAAACTCCATGATGGGCTTCTTGCCTTGACGAAGGTCTCGGAACTCTTCCTTCTTCAATGCCATGATACCGGCAGGGATGTGGAAGTCACGGAAGCCGGTTCGGAACTCGGCCCAAGTGACCACATGGCCGGGGGCTTGCAGGGCCAAAAAGTTCTCCCACCAGTCAGCGGCAGCTCCTTCTAGATAGTGGGAGGCGAAGTTGACCTTGTCCTCTTCAGCACACTGGGCCAGCTGAAGCTTCCTTTCAATCGTGCGGATCCAATTGTCCGCTTCAAGAGGGTCATCGGTCCGATCAAAAGTAGCTGGTTGAGTTCTCTGAAATTCAGACAGATTGCCTCTGCCCTGACCACCTGCTGCGCCTTGATTACGCACTATCTGCTCTAAGATCCGGTTCTGGGTGAGCAAGATTTCGGCGATGTTGGGCTGCTGGGGAGGGGGTGGCATTTCTTCTTCTTCACGTTCACGACGCCCGCGAGCGGCTCCACGCATTCCAGATGCCATGCTGCTGAAGTAAAAAGGCACCGGATGAGACAAAGAAGTTGGACACTTAGGAGATCAAGGATATTTCCACAAGGATATAACCAGGTAGCCAAGGATATGGCACATCGTTTCGTATACACTTTCACGAGAAAATGAGGCACAAACAATTGCAAGGAAGTTGACGCTAAGACATGAATGCTTTAATTCGATCGACGGGGTTCATAGGAAGGCTGCGGTTTAGATCACTCTCTTAGTGAAATAAACGGGGGTAATGTTCCAAAATTGTAGCCATGGATACCCAACTATAATTGTCCAAAAGATACCCTAGAACCTGACATCACGGTTCAGCTTACATTCCAAAATACAAATCACACTAAGGACTATAGGGAGCTCCTGCACTGCGGCGACGAATCTCATAGGTCTCCAAATCGTCAGGGAGAGGAAGTGGAGTGTGGAACAACGGGATCTCATGTCCATGCGGAGGAAGGACAGTGGGGATACGTCGGGTGCTGCCTGCCAACGTTCTGGAACGTAGAACATCAGGGCGAAATCCAAGCTCTACTCCGCCCACCGACGGGTAGTGGGGCTCCCATGGACCAACTTCATAGACTGAGTAGATGCCTTCGCCGGTCCAGAAGTGTGGAGGGGGAGCAAAGAAATGTGCTTGATGCTGCGCGAGCTGCAGGGAGATGATGAGACGGTGTCGATATCGCCTCAACTCGAAACCACGGGCTCGATACGCCGTGTCCAGGGTTCGGACAAGGCGCCCCAAGTGGGCCAAGGCCGCATTGGGTTCCTGGGTGAAGTCTTCATATGGCGCCACATCCTCCATCGGAGTGCGTGACGGGAAGTAGACGAAGGGGCTTTCGGCAAGGCCCGAAAGCTCGTAGCGAAGATGACAAATGGCTGAGTAGGCCGCATCCTGGACGGCAGACTCCAACTCAGCTCCATATCCGTTGAAGAAGCATGGCTGATGTGGAGGGTCACTGTCGCGTGGGTTGATGAACACGCGTGCTCGATACTCATACAGGCCAAACCCTAAGTCGGCTCTATGTATCAGGTACTCCGGGAGGTAGGGGAATCCAAGCTCTCGGAACATGTACAGGAGTATTTCCGGAAATCCATCAACATCCAGGGCATGGGTGGCATGCATCAGCTGTGGGGAAATCCATCTGGCAGAGCAGGCAACAGGGTTAAAGTCAGCCACAAACACAAAACCAAAGCGACAGAGAAGGGGTCTCAGAACTAAGAGCGGAGAGGGTAAGGAATAAAAAGCAGTCTACTTACTAGTTTTAAATATAGGGTTTAATTTGCAAATAGTTTTCTTGACATTGCCGAGTCCTAACTAACGACCACCTGCAATTGGCTTCCTACGGTCAGCTCGGCTCTGATACCAAGCTGTCACGGACCCGGGATCCACATATGATTAGGGGAAAGCGAAGTCGCCAAGGACCGAAGGACTCGTCAGCCCGGTGGCACGGTACCTGCGCCGTACGCACCAAGACGGGACGATCCGACACCCTCCACGTGCGAGCCGGCCGGAAGCGACCAATCTTCCCCAAACCACATATAGATCCCTAATCCAGTGAAGGGGTAATACCGCGTGATAAGCCTGCGCTCCGCGATAGTCATAGGAGGACTAGAGCCCGGGATATGCATCCCCTCAACCTAACCTAGCCACGAAGTGCTAACTCTGGGAGTTCCAGCTCTGCTCTGCCGTCAGCGCGAGGCGTGACAGTCGTGGGAGGCTTAGCGAGTACGGGATGAATCCCCTGGATTGACTCAACCAAAGCTACACAGGACTAGTGGTTCGCTCACCTCTGCCATCACGAAACGCAATCCTGACACGCAATAATACCGCTGCACCGTTGCCCACATACTTCATCACATACACGCATTGTACATGGGCAACTCGGATAACAACTCGGATATCACAACAAAGCTCTACAAATATGATATTACTAGTAACTGTCCACCATGGGACAACACATTACATCATTCGGCCATAACCGAAAACATATCCGAGTACGGAGAATTTAAACGACAGCGGAAGAACAGTAAATGAGCCCCACAGCGGTACAGTGACCGCTGACCCCAAAAGCTACAATCTATCCCATGAGTCGAACACAACCGAGGAAACGCAATTTCAGGCATCATCGAAATAATCTTCAACCACCGGCTCACCTGCAAGCTCCAGGAATAACCTGGGTGAGTACAAACGTACTCGCAAGACTTATCCGTGCTTGATTAAATGTCCTACGCATACTAGTTTAGCAGTAATTAAACATGACATAACTCAAGCTAGAAGGGTACAAGTATACAAATAACTCATTGACAAAAAAAAGGAGGTCAACCACAGATAATAAATCATAGCTTAAAATTCACACATTTCCACGAATGGATATAGAGACACTCACTTGCCATTTCCTACTCACTTGGGACAACCTAGACCATAATATTGACACTGGATGGGTATAGAGACACTCACTTGCCAGTTAGACACCTCGATGGATAGACAACACGGCACTCACTTGCCACCTCCCACTCACTTGGGACAGTCCACATCGCACATTGACACTAGCCACTATGGCACACATTCTCTAAATCTCTCGGATCAGACAACACGGCACTCACTTGCCACCTCCCACTCACTTGGGACAGTCCACATCGCACATTGACACTAGCCACTATGGCACACATTCTCTAAATCTCTCGGATCGTTACCGGCAAATACATCCCCATGGAAATAACCAGTGCTCTTCACCCGGAGGTAGCTAATCTCCACGTGATCGAGGCTCACCATACGCAACGTCCATGGCGGAGATTTCCGCTAACGTCCACGCGGTGATAAGGGAGTGGTACGATGGAATCACCTCAGGATGGTAGAACCTATCAACCGTATCCGTCGAACGGAATCACCTCAGGATGGTAGAACCTACCAACCGTATTCGTCGAGCGGCATCTCCTCAGGATGATAGAACCTACCAACCGAATCCATCGAGCACACCCTCGGCTCTCACATCTCACATTAGTAGGTTCAAGTTAGTAGACGCACCAGATTAATTCTCAGTCATCGCTGGACACCATAGACAACACATCCTAACATGCTAGTTTAACCGAACTGAACTACACATTCCGAGCAACATTCCACACATCAACATATAATCAAGAAAGATATATAAATAACGATGCAAGGATGCAACAAGCTCTGCTTGCCTTAGTCGTAGGATTCCTGATCTTGCGTGGAGTCGTGGGCCGGGTGGTCTCCTTCTTCAGGCTCTGAAGCGAGCGATACCGGAAAAGAAACAATAAAGGAATACTTACAACCAGCATGTATGCATGGATGCTTGATGAAGGATGCATGTATCTAAGGTGGTTAGTGGTTGTCGAGGAGGTACTACTATGCGCATGATCTTAGGTTAGCTCACCGGAGGCATGTGTGTGGTAGCTAGGATGCATGCATGACTTGTTAAGATGCTTCGACGAGTTAGGGTTGACGTTAGTAGCGGCGGGGCATGTCAACAGTGTTAATTAAGCTAGTATAGTGAAAGTAACTTAAGCTATGTGTTCAGAGTAATTAGAATCGTGCAGGTTAGAGTGTCGGACATCAACTAAGGTTTGTGCCCATCTGCGACAAAGGGGGCTAAACGAACGCCTTATCGGGTGACATTTGTGCCACTGAAACCCCGGGTCCTACCCCAAATGCATGTAAGGGTTTTCGTGATAGTGTGTTAGGGTTTAGTTGCTGATTTATCGCGCATGCGTGATGAGCTACACTAGCTCTGCATTCCAAGTGTGACCTAAGGATGTGAGATGTAACAAACATCCCTCAGTTGAATGGTGGAAGTCACGATATAACCCTAATACCTATGCATGTCCATTTCGTGAGGTCGTAACTTAGGGCTATCATTACTAAGCGTAAAGAGATGGGCATGATTAAAATGTTGGGGCTCTAGTAGTGTTCTGGAATATGGGTTCAGTGCAACTGGAACCGCGTGATTACGGTCGCTAAACTAGGGTTGATCGATGGTCGACGATTAAACGGAGCTAATAACTCGTGCCCTAAAATGACCTACTGTGCATGTGTCAATATTGAAAATCTAATTGAACCAAATCGTAGGAAATCTCGCGAGGTTTCCGAATATATAAAATTTACCTAAATCCGACGCACGGTTAGAAAGTTATGGCGATTTGAATTTTTGTGAAAACCTAACCCTAATCCAGCGAATCTCAAAATGCTAGGTGCACCCGAGAGCTACCCAGGTCAAACCCAAAAATCTTTCGCGTACCCAGCCGTGTTCTACCCCAATTTTTCAACCCATAACCCTACCTCTATGACCTGCGGGGCCCGTCTAAGCACCCGAGGCCAAACCAAAAGAGGCCACGTGGCCTCACTCTTTCTCTATCCTCACCTTTTCTCTCTCTCTCGTGGACCGACCGGAGGAGGGCTCGGTTGCGGCGGCGCGGTCACCGGGGCTCACCGGAAAGGGGCAAGGGGGCACGGCCAGACTCGGGGAGAGGCGTGGGAGCTCCAGAAGCTTACCCCGAAGACAATGCCGGGCTCGGGGAAGACGGGGTTGTCGGAGGGGAGCCGGCAACGTGGGGGACGGCGGCGGTGCCCGGAGCGGCGTGGGGAGGCGAGCTCGGCCCGGATCTGCAAGAAGAATGGAAGAGGAGGGTTAGGGAGGAGAGGAGGTGGTTGGGAGCAGAGGAAAATGGCTCGGGAACCTCGGGAGGAGTGGCGGAAGCTCATCGGAGCGGCGCCGGAGGTGAGGAAGAACACGGCGGCGAGAGCTCCGGTGGCGGTTGCTAGGCTTTCGGGTTCTGGTGTAGAAGAGGGGGAGGGAGAGCGGGGGAGACAAGGGGGGGAGGCGCGGTCCGAGCGGCTCATTTTATAGGGCGGCGCGGTGGTCGGGACGGGGCCGGTCGGGACGGCACCGCCCGCCCCGGCGTACGGGAGGCGGCGACGTGGAAGAAACGGCCTGACGTGCGGGCCCCAGGCGACAGGAGGGAGAAGAAGGAAGGCGCAAGCGGCTCGGGCGTCTTCACAGAGGGGAAGCGGGAAAGGAGGCGGGTTCGAGCTGCGGCCGGTTAGGTGGGCTGGCCGAATGGTTTAACGGGCCGAGCGGGTGGGCCACGGCCCAAGTCTGTTAGGGTTTTCTTTTTCTTTCCTTTTATATGGCAATAGAGCTAGTATTCGCGTTATTTTATGCGCCAAATTTGCTCCAAAAATTCTGAAAATTTACCAGGTTGTGTAAAACAATGTTGCGAACCCACTGTAAAGGTTTGGAGTGGTTTGGGGAGGTTTTGAGCCAGGTGCTAGTTCAAATCCCACGTTTGACCTAATTCGACGTTGAAACTCCAATTAGGTTTTAAACCCTTCCAAAGTTGTTGAAATTTTGCATGGAGCTAACATGTTTATATGTTTGGCTATTCCCAAGTTTCGATGGGATTTTATGTACCTTAACTCGTCTAATTGCTTAACCCTAGTTTTCGACGGTTTAGGGTTTGCATTCAGACGTTTCGGTTGAAGTGTTATTTCATGTGGCCTCTGGGGCAAGTCTTGGGGAGAAAAGAGGAGATTAGTAGGGGGATCCTATGACACTTAAAATAAGTTGATTGGTGTTTGCAACTCAATCCACCGAGGATGAGATATGTACGTATTCTATAAAGTTTCCTCATATTATATTTTGGTCTAACTACGGTGTGTGCGAGGTTTATGTAGGAAAATAATGCCATGTATGCATGCATGCAGGGCAAAAACCTAGTCGTCTAATTTGGGTGTTACATGGCCTATTAGGGTTTTCAGGCCAGACTGGGTTGGACTTTAGGGCTGGGTTTTATTAGGGCTTGGAATGGGTAGTGGGTTGGGTTGGACGTGGGGTTAGGGCTTAACAAAAAAATGAAAAATAATTTCTTTTCTAAATGGGCTCAGCCCAGCGGTGCTTGGAGCCGGCCCACAAGAAAGACGGAGCCGGCCTGAGAAGAGGAGTCGGCCTGGGAAGGGGGAAGCCGAGCAGCTCGGCTCGGTTTTTAGCCGCCCAAAGGGGCATGGCTCAGAGGAGGTCGGCTCGGCTCGATTTCAAATCGAGCCAAGGGCTTGGATTGGGGATTTTGAGGAGGAAATAGGGGAGGGGGCTGCCGCCAGTCGGGGAAGAAATTGACTGCCAGGGAGGCTCGCTGCCAGTGGCGGGAAGCACGAGGAGGCTCGGGAGGATGTGGTGGTTCCATTTTTGGAGAGAAGATGAGGGGTTGTTGAGGGGATGAGGCTTGGCATCATGGAGGTGGGTTCGGGCTCACGTCGCCAGAGTTGGTGGAGACGGTGACGGCTTGCCGGAGCTTGGAAAGGAGGTGAAGAGGAGCGGGGAGTTGATGGAGAGGTGGAGGAGCTCGTGTCCGAAGAGGAGAAGCACAAGAGGGGCTTGGGGAGAGGTCCTGGCGGGCTTTTATAGCCGGCCGGGGCGGTCGGCTACTCGGGACGAGGCTCGAGGAGATAAGCTCCTCGGTGGCAGAAGCTCAGGCTGCGTGACGTCGTTCCGGTGCTCGGTCGCTGCTTGGCAGGCGCACTCGCTGGCTCGGGTGATGAGTTGCCGCAAGCGGGGTCGGGTGGTGCTGAGAGAGGAGAAGAGCGGTGGGGCAGAGCGAGGGGAGAAGCGAGTGATGCATGGAAAGGCGACGTCAGGAGTGGCGTCACTACAGAGAAGTGGGGCCTCTCCGTTACAAGCGCTGAACGGAGGGCGGTGCAACGGGCGGCGGTGGCATCACAGGCGGCGGCGACGGGAAGATGGAGGCAATAGGGGAATGGGCCAAGTGGGCCGAGGGAAAGAATCTTCGGCCAAAAGAAAAAGAAAAGAGGCCCAATAGGATTTCAGATTTTTAAAGGATTTTGAATTTTAAAATTTTGAAATTTTTTCATACTATCACACACTATTTCCGTGGGTCCCACAAAAGTTGTGATTAATGAATAAGAACTAAACCTGGTTCAAAGTGAAGCAACAAACCAAAGTACCTTGTTCAAAGTGCAATCTTTTCTGAAAGGTGTAATTCCTTTACTTTTGTACATGTTATGCCCATCTTTATTCATTACTGATTCACCTATATTTGTTCCCCATCTGTATCTCAAATAATCCGAATACAGTTATGTATCCGAGTTCTTATCTGGTTCCGTGTTCAAAGTAAAAGAACAAAAAACCTGGTATAGGATATGGGCAGATCAATATGCACCCATGTCTGACCGTTTTCAGCCCTAAATTACGCTGAGCAACCGCCACATTTTTATTTGAGCCAGTCACAACCAAGGTTTCGGTTACCAGCCGGTAAATTGGGTTATCGGCCGATAACTTGTTTACCGTCACCTCCCGGAAAATGGGCCTCCTGCCCAAAAAAATTCAGCCTCTTTCAAATTTTCAGCCTGACCCTAGCTCCCAGCCAAAAATCCTAGGCCACCCGCCTAACCCCCACCCCACCCACTACTCGAGCCCCTCTCAGTTCTCACTCCCCTTTTCCCTTCCCGATACCTAGGCGACAGCGGCGGCGGCGGCCACATTCTCTGGGCGGAGGCGACGGGGGCGGCGGGTTTCCCTCGGTGGTGTAGCGGTGGTGGCAATGGGGTTCCCTCGGCGGCACAGCAGCGGTGGCGGCGGGGTTCTCTCTCTAGGTGGAGGCGACGGCGGCGCAGCAGCGTGCGGCTGCATTCTCGGCATGATGGTGACTGCATTCTGTGCGGTGGCAGCGGTGGCCATACCTAGGCAACGGCGGCAGCAGCGTTCCCTGGGCAGCGACACGGGGGCATTCTTGTGGGCAGTGGCGGTGAGGTTCTCTCAGCGGCAGCTGATTCTTTGGGTGGCGACAGCATTCTTGTGGGCAGCGGTGGTGGCGGCTGCTGCATTGTTGTGGGCAACGGCGGCAGCAACATTCTTGTGGGCGAAGGCGGCGGGGGTTCTTCTCCTTTCCTACCGGCGAGTGCCAGGCTGCGCGGAGCCTCCGCGACCCACCTCTGTTGCACGGCTGTGTCCTCCATGGATGCTGCTGTTGCTCTTTTGAGGAGCTCAAAGGCAAGGATAAGGAGGCAGACGTCGGCGGCATAGGCAGGGAGCTGGTCATTGTTGCCACCGGTGCGGTCATCGATGATGGCCAGGGAAGAGGTAATGCACACACTACCATCTCCAATGTCCAGGTCAGAGTTGAAGAGGAGACAGTGCGAGGGTGTCGGCACCAGTGGTGGTCGATGGCGTTGCCCAGGGGCGGCCTAGTCTGATGATGCCGCCTATTCGCGGCTATGGCAGGGGAAGTTTGCCGCCCACGGGCAGCAGAATAGGCTTTGCCTCAGGTGTGGCCGGGGATAGTAGCTACCGTGTCAGAGGTCCAGACATACCACTACCATTTCCACAACCTAAAATTGGTAACTGACTACAAATGTTCCCTGTTCAATCG
Organism: Stipa capillata; assembly: GCA_019208055.1. Lineage (NCBI taxonomy): Eukaryota > Viridiplantae > Streptophyta > Magnoliopsida > Poales > Poaceae > Stipa > Stipa capillata. Next base: position 125,727 of record JAGXJF010003302.1, on the reverse strand, counting down.
TGATTTTGTCCTAGTTATTGTGTGCATGGTTCTAGGTACAATTTTGATGTGATCACATCCAAATATTTCTGCTCAATCACTCATTTGTTAGATAGCATTTGGTTACATAGCATCTGTATGTAGTATTTTTTATCTATTCGTTGGTTACATAACATTTGTATACATGTGTCATTATTATTATTGTCTTATTTACCTGCCTTATCTCAATGATCTTTCATCTGCCCTATGTCATGGTAAATTTTATATCCCTTTTGACTGCCCTGATTACTTAGCGTTAGTTACTGCCTTGGTTACATAGTACTCGATTTGCCTTATCTCATTAAAATTTTAGGTGCTGGTAATATTGAGAATATATGGTGTCATGGGGTTCCAACCATTAGAAATGGATGGGAATGTGGATATTGTGCAATGGTTAGGCATGGTGGGGGTGCTACTCGATTCAAGGAGCATATAGCTGGACAAGTCGGTGATTGCTCCTCTTGCTTGAGTGCGCCCCATCATGTGGTGAACATGTTCAAGGACGTGCTTACAAATGGGAAGACTAAGAGGAGGAGGAAGAAGGAAGCACGAAAGAGAGTGGACAATGAGATCACGCATGGGTTGGATTATAGTTCAGCAATTAATATCAATAGCGAAGATGAATTTGATGGTGCACTGCGGAAGACCTTGTAAGCTTCATTTCGTGATTATCGTGGTGGTAGAGGCACCGATAGCAGTGTCGGTGGGAGCGGCAGTCAAGTCAGTGGCAACAGTCAAGTCGGTGGTAGCAGTCAAGTCGATGGCAATAGTCAAGGTGGTGGCAGCACTCAACGTGCTAGCAGCGGCGGTATACAAGGTTATTTTGATATTGATTTGGCTAGAGCAAAGTCAAGGCCACAACAAACAATAGAGGTGTGTCTTAACAGGCAGGACTATGCCGAACAACTTGGGAAAGGGTGGGCGAAGTGGTTCCATGCTAATGACATCCCTGGGCACAAAGCCAACTGTCCATACTTTCTAGGGGCAGTGAAGTTGACACAAAACCTAGGCAAGGGAGTGGCTGTCTCTAGAGGATCGGACATTGATGGCACATATTTGCAGTAGAACTATGATGATTTGCAGCAGTTCGTCACCAATTTCAAGGAATATTGGGCCACATATGGAGTTACTGTCATGCCTGATTCATGGACAGGACCCTCAAGAATGACCATCATAAACTTCATGGTATTCTCAAATGGCCGCATGTATTTCCACAAATCTGTCAATGCACTGGGAATATTCAGAATTTGTATTTTGTGTATGAGCACATGAAGGAGGTGGTTGTCAATGAGATTGGAGCAAAATTTGTTGTTCAGATTGTGACAGACAATGGATCCAACTTCAGGAAAACATCGCTTGACCTCGTCACAGAGTTTCCACACGTTACATGGCAGCCATGTGCAGCTCATGCAATTAACCTCATGTTGAAGGAGATTGGATGCTTCCCTGAGGTTGAGTCAATGGTCAACAACGCTAAAAGGATATGTAGATTCTTCTACAATCACTCTACACTGCATGCTGAAATGAAAGCCCAAATTGGTGGAGAGCTGGTGCGACCTAGTGCCACAAGGTTCGGAATTGTCTTTATGTTCCTAGAAAATTTCTGGGATAAGCAAGAAAAATTCAGAATGTGGATGATATCTCCGGAGTGGACTAACAACTCTTGGAGTAAAGAGGATGATTATCACTTCACATATGACTGTTTGACAAGTAGGGGTTGGTGGGATAACGTGAAGTGGGTCCTTGACGTGGTTAGACCACTCTATATCATACTTAGGTATGCTGATGCACAAAAGGCTGGCTCACTCTGTGGATTTATGTCTAAATGTTACATGCTAGACATGAATTGAGTAGTGTTTTTGAGGATGGATCTCTTGATCAAGACAGATACCTAAAGGTGGTGGACAAGAGGGTTGATCATCTATACAAAGACACGCTAATGGTGGCAGGTAATGACTAACTTATATTCTTTCCTGCCATTATTGCTTCCTACCATAATATTATTTTCTGCCTTTGTGCTATAATATTGTTGTCTTCCATTTGCAGCCGGTGTTCTTGATACTGAAGCGCAGTACGTGTACAAGCTTGGAAACAACTGGTCATATGTGAGAGCACTCACAAAGGCAATTAAGAAGCAGACCCAAGAGATATTATTGTAGCAATGAAAGAGATGGAATTGTATATTAATTCTAGAGGGCCTTTCGAAGGAATGCTACCTCGCAATGCATCCAACCGTTTGAGCGCAACTCAATGGTGGATGACATTTTGGGAAGATATCGAGACCCTTCAGAAGTATGCTCTTCGAATCGTATCATAGTGCACCTCGTCAAGTGGTTGTGAGCGAAACTGGAGCACATTTGCTTTGGTGCATACGCAAGTGAGGAATCGACTTGGTTTTGAAAAGCTCCACAAATTGGTTTATGTCCACTACAACCTCAAGCTGCGGATCCAACAGATGATAAGTGAGGCAACCGAGAGAGAGGTTGATCCTTGTGGAATGTTGACGAATGCCTCCCTCTTTGATAATGAGAATCCGATCATGGATTGGTTGGCCAACTCAATGAGCGAGTCCAAGCCTTTGATGGATCAGTACGACGGCCGTGAATGTTATTCACCTTGTCCGGTTGTGGTTGAGGTCTCTGCAAGAAAGAGGGTCTCTAAAGGTGGTAGAGTGGGTAAGAGGAAGAAAGGGAGAACAACAATCAATGAAGAGGGAGAGGAGGGAGAGGAGGAAGAGAAGGAAGAAGAGGAAGAGGATACAGAAGGATGTGATGGTGATACGGATGATGAGGTAGTTGAGTACATTAGTGATGATGAGGTAGTTGAGTACATTAGTGACGATGATGGTGGCGACAATGACAGTAATGACATTATTATATTGCACACTTTGTGGATAACTTTATATTTACATGTATTGATGCAACTATTAATTTATATGTTTTGTAGGTGATGGGGGCGTTGCCTCGCTGTGAAAATGAACCTTCGCACCGGAAGTCTACTAGGAGGAAGATAAAGAGCATCAAATTGTTGGAGACCATCACCACAAGAAAAGATGGTAAATTCCTCCCATTTCCGGTCTATTGCTTTGTTGAATGTAGCTCGTTTTGGTGATGTTTTGGCATCCTTTTGCTATAGACATGTTCCTCTAATATACCTCTATTTTTCTCTACTATTTTGCATCTTGGGTTTATTATCTTTTGTTATGTCAATGCAGCCTAATTTGTTGGAAGGAGGTCAAGGAGGAAGATTATGGGAAGCCTAAAGGAAGCAATTTTATTTTGTGCAATGGTTGTTATTTTGTTGTGCACTGCCCCTTATGAATTGCAATAGGACTTTGATGGACTACTGTTGATTCTTATGGACTGTAATGGACTGTAATGGACTCTAGTGGACTGTAATGGACTATTGGATACTCTTTTATGATTTCTATAGGTTGCTTCTTATGCTCAATATGGATTATAAGGATTGTTACTTCTTATGATGCTCCAGTGGACTGTAATGCTGCTGTTTTCCTTTGATCTTCTTAGAAATGTATGTATTCCCTGCTATATTTTTGTCATATCCTGTGATTTGTATGTATTTGTGCCATATCTATGCATTTCTGGGCATGTCCTGCTAAATTTTAAGCATTTCTAGGCATTCTATTCTGTTTTCCTGCTATTTCCGTGCATTCTGTGATTTTTTTCCGAGAAATCATCTGGTAACTGGCGGTAACCGCAAAACGGTAACAATTTTAAAAATTCCTGGACGGTAACCATTTTTGAATTCAAATTTTGTTTGAACCATTTCGGCCGGAAAGTGGCCGGTTATTTCCGGTAACCAAGGTTGCCGCAAATCCCGCCCACCCCCGGGATTTTTTTCAGAAACGGTAGCCAAATTCTTGGTCACAACCCAATCCCCAGCACCCAAAAAAACCATCACTTTCCATCGAAAAAAAGAAGCCATCACTCCACCACAGTGCCTATCTGCACCGCACCGGGACGTCGGGGATGATGAGTACCTGCACTAGGCCTCTGCTGGCACTCCTTCGGCTACGTCAACACTTTGCTGCTGCCAGGTTTCCTCCTCACCACCAACTTCCACCTCTACAGCAAGCTCTATTTCCTCAACATCTGTATCATCTTCAAGAGCAACGCCATCCTTTCTTCTCAATCCCACTATGCAAACTCCAATCCTCTTCTTAATCACGCACCCTCTCATGCAGCGCTGTTTGCCCCTCGCGGGCCCAACCTAGCGCATAGGCGCCATGCCATCTCACACGGCTATCTTGATGGCACTCCTCCCTTGGTTCCCCACTACCATTTACTAGTGCTTCCCTGTGCTCCTCCCTGCAGCTCGTCTTTAGTTTTAACTAGTCCATCTCCTACTCTTGCTCCGTCCTTATCCTTGGCATCCCTCGTCCTCTGCAGGAAGTTGAGTAACTTGAATGATATGCATCATCTTCCCCGCATTTTTAGACTGTTAATACCTTGTCATAGTTCAGTTTGGCTTAGGAGTTAGGACATGTGTAGCACGTATTCTCATTTTTATGTTCTATTTAACACAAACATGTATCGATTGCTTACTGTCGTTATTGTGACAAAATGGAAAAGTAGCCATGAGATAATTCATATATTACTATTATTACTATAACAGGTTTGGAAGGGGCTTTCAAGTTAGCTCTCCGAGGCTATAAATTCCCACATTAACCGGACAAAAAAAAAGAGAAATATCTATGTCACTCAATTCTAATAAATATACATTAAAACTGTTACAGTTGTTTATGAACACAAATATATTTTTAGTCATAAGAATTACAATTACAATTCTGTAGAAAATACAACTCTATTTTCAAATATGGAAATATGTATTGTAATATCTAGCAGTCGCCACCCCGTTTGTGTTCGTGCAAAGTTGCTGTGATCTCTGAGTGATGCGGCTTCGCAATGGATACTAGATCGGTAGATCCACTTTTTAGTTTGCGAACAGCCTTTTGTTTATTCAACATGCTATCAGCGGATTTGCCACCATGAACCTGTCTATAGGAGCGAAATCAGCTTCAGGTGATTCTGGACTATTATCGCATGAACGGAAGGTAAGGTTGACTTAGTCTCATAGATCGTATGGTGTGGTTTTGCAGGGTTGTAGCTTGCGTTTGATGCTCTAAGGCTTCTTCGGCCTGAGTGCCATGGCTCAGCATTACCAAGCCACTACCCTGATTACTTCGCCATCCTATCCAAGCGCCAAAGCTTGGTCAAGTGAGAACTTGGTGGCTGTTGCTTCTGGTCACATCGTCACTATCCTGGTATAAACAATTTCATCACCCTATTGTATTTACCTTCACTTTCACTCTCAGGTATTACGATAATTCATCTGATAGATTGACCTTGCATTTATCATGTTTTTCTTCTAGAACCCAGCAGCACTGGATGGATCTCATGGACTTGTTTTGCTTCGCACTTCTTCGGACGTTGCAGCGCCGGCAGAGTTGCGAGACGTGGGAGAAGCATGCCAATGCTTGATCGTGGAGGCCGACGGTGATTTGAATGGAGGCGTGATTGATCTGTTAGTTCTATGTGTGCACGTGATTATGTTTTTTTTTCTATTACTATATTATATATTGGAGTTGGTGGTTGTGGTGGTGTCACATCTCCAATGGTAGTGTCACACCCTTCTCTAAAATAAAAAAACTAACAAACATAACCTTTACCCTTATTCTTAATTGTTATCCTTATCCTTATCTTTAGCAATAGATTTATTTGTTTGTTGAGATACCAAAAAAAATTAAGGATAAGGATTCTCTTAGTTTATTTGTTTATTTGAGGGGAGGGTGTGACCAGATAAAAAGAAGCTGAGTTACGTCGGCCCTCCACGCCCCTCATCAACTACGACTACATTGGCTTCATCGGCCTCAACACCCGCCTCAAGGGAGTCGATGACCGCTGCCCATATGCATGCCCCACTTGTCGAGTTCAGGGACAAGGTCACGGGTTTCGCTCCCTACATGCCTCTCATGAACTGCGACTACACCCAATCGGCTTCGTCGGCCTTAAGAGCCCGTGTCAAGGTGTCGGAGTATTATTCCGGCAATACTAATTATGGGGCGGCGTGAGCACAGCAAATCAGGATGGCTGCACACGGGAGACAAGATTTAGACAGGTTCGGGCCCTCCCGGAGAGGTAATACCCTACGTCCTGTGTTTGGTGGCTAGTATTGCTGTATCCCGAGTGCCGCAGGCCCTAGAGAATCGATCTCGAAGGGGCCTGAGCTATGAAACAGTGGAGATGATGCTGGATGTAAAGCGATGCCGATCGGAGGTCCCCTACCGAGCCTTATATAGCCGGCCGGGGTAGGGTTACAGAGTCCGGATCGGGTTAACAGATATGTTTCCTATTTGGTTACAACCGATTCCGGGTAAGCCGGACAGGTACTAGTCCTTGTCTTGTACTCCACGTCGGTGAGGTGCCCCCGTGTTGTAGTCGGACTCCGAGTAGTCGGCCCGGCCCATCCCGTGGCCGGGAGGCCGGATTCGCCCTCCTTGGTGATACCCGGGTGGCATATCACCATCAGTAGCCCCCGAGTCCTTCGTGGTCTTGCCGCCACCTGCCTCTTCCCCGATTAGGTTTTCCGACTGGCCTTGGCTTGCTGGGAGACCGCGAAGGGCTGACTGGACTCCTGTGGAAAAGACAATTGAAGCCAAGTAACATTCACCCGTAAGGCAGGAACGTTAAAGGCAGGTGAGCTATTAACGGGTAATCTCTGGTGGCATCCGGTCCATCCCTGGGGACAGGGACCGGCTGATAACCCAGCGTGGGGCTTGCCATCAATCCCGACTGAGTTCCCGAGTAGCACCCGGCCTTCCCGAGTAGGTCAAGGCCGGCTTGTGTCCCCTGAAGGAATGCCTCTGAAACTCCAAGTCCGAACCAGAGAAAACAGTCATGGCGCATAGGTTCCTGAGTTTCGAAGTCTTATGCCGGGTCATTCCACTGAATCTGGGGACCCCAGATACCAAGGCTTCGAGGCCGGAGCGCCCGATGAGCCTGGGTGAAGAATCCGGCAGCTCCGAGTTGCTCAGCATTCGACTCGAGGCCCTCGGAAGGCACGCCATTTCTGTCCCTCACTCGGGTGTAATCAGCCGACTGCGTTCCTCGCTGGAGGCCAGCCTCTGATACCCTCTGTAGCCAAAGCGCCCGGCGCCGAGTCCTACCCGGCAGCCAGCTAGTGACTCTCGGAGAATACGCTTTAGCCACCATGTAGCGGAGACGCATTCCGATGGGTTGAATAGCCTGGAGGGCTAACCGTCGGATCTCCTTTATTAAGCCGCACGAATCGTGGCGCCATCAAGTCGTGGGTGCGGGATACCCGCAACGTGGCCTGCCCGAAACGCGCGGCGGAATCTGAAACGGCGCGGACGTGGCCGCGGTGAATCCGGAACGTGCGATCGTGGGGAATCCGAACCGCCCGGTCGCTCCCCTTTACATTCGGCAGAGGCTGCGGGAGGGACCCACGCTCTCAAACACTTCCGCACTCACCCTGCACTTGCCGCTTCGTCTTCCCCTCGCCCCCAATCGCTCCGCGCGCTCCAAAACCCTAATCCCCGTCCCGACTCCGTCGGATGCAAGCCCCGGACTGGGAAGCCGATCCTAACGAAGCCGAGGAGGACGCCCTGGTCTGGAAGCTGCTATCCGGAGAAGAAGGAGAAGGAGCATCCGCCGAACCGATGGCCTCCTGGCAGAAATCGACGACGACGGAGGCGAGACTGGAGACCCTCGTCCGGATGGGGGTCCTGCCGCCCAAAGAACTAGTCGAGTGGCGCGCCGCCTTGGGAGAGGACATTCCCACCCCAAACACCGGCGAGCTGGTGGTCCACAGCCTGTTCTTCGAGCGGGAGCTCTCGGTGCCAGTCCACCCATTCCTGCGGGGGCTCCTTTACTACTACGGGCTGGAGCTGCACAACCTCAACCCCAATAGCATTCTGCACGTCTCCAGCTTCATCACGCTCTGCGAATGCTTCCTCGGCATTCGTCCACACTTCGCGCTGTGGAAGCACCTTTTCATGGTGAAGCCGCAGCCGAGCAGGGATCACCCGGCCGTAGTCGGGGGCGCCGGGTTCCAGCTGAGATCCGGTACGGCGAAGGGTTACCCGGCTCCGCTGATGCCGACGTCCCTCAAGGGGTGGCACGCCCAGTGGTTCTACTGCGCCAACCCCGACCCGGCGCTGCCGGCCTTCTCAGGCCAAGCGCCAGTAGTCAAGCCAAGCTGGTCGGACCTGCCTCCGGAGCGAGAGGAAGGCAGCACCGCCGTGCTGATGGGGAAGCTCAGTCAGGCGATGAACGCAGGGCTCACCGGGACGGTCGTCATCGCGACCTTCGTCCGGTGGCGGGTGCAGCCGGCCAAGCTCCGGGCGCACCCCATGTATGAGTACACCGGCCCGGAGGACTCGACTCGGGAGGGCCGCCGACGAGCTGTCGGAGGGCGAAGTGCAGAGCCGGCTGGAGAAGCTTCTGGGCCCAGGGAGCGAGCCTGGACTTCTCCGACCGACCGGCCCCTTTCTGCCGGGCGAACGCGCCGAACGACGTAAGTATCCGAAGTCGTGCCTTTTTGGTTAAACCGCTGGCCGAGCCTGACTCGGGCACTGTCTTCATTTCTTTGCAGGATCTGTTCGGCTTCTGTTCCAGCGCTCCCCTCCCGGAGGACGAGATCTGGAACCAGCCACGGTACGCAGAACGTCCCGGCGGGCGGAGCCCGCCGGCGGGGACGCCCCCTTCTGGTACCGGCCCCTCGACGGGGGCCGGGTCTTCTAAGAGCACCGGGCCCTCCAAGGGGAAGGGCCCGGCGATTGTAAAGCCCCCTCCGCTGAGCACGGCCGCCCAGGACGAGGAGGAGGAGTCGTCAGATGATGGCAGCGCCTTCCGGGTGAAGGCGAGGAGGAAGCCAGCGGGCACCGGTCCGAAGACGCGAGGCGGCTCTGACGCCGCGCGGGGCGCCGCTCCGGCTAGACGGGGCGCCCCGGCCTCCCGCGTCCGCCCGGCGGCTCCGCCCGCCGCGGGGGTCGCGCCGACAAGGTCGGGCGATCGCTTTGCCGGGGGTGCGAGCCCGGCGGCGCCGGCTGGCGCTGATGCCGTGCCACCGGGACCAGAGGTCTCTGCCGCCGGCGGCGGTCCGGCGGCGGCTGGTGATGACGCTCCCCCAGTCGGGGGGAGAAGAGAGACGCCGATGCTGCCTTCGGGGGCCGCCGGCGGGTCGGGAACCGCGCCGACCCCGACTGCCGCTACAGCCGGGCCGCGGGTCACGGGGTCCAAGAAGCGCCTCGTCGCCCCTCGGTCTTCAAAGTAAGTCCTTTTGCCGAGCACTTTTGCAGTTTCTTGCCTTTCCTCATGCGCTGACGTGGTCGGTGTGGCCTCCGCAGGACGCGAAGGGTGGGGGACATCTCGAAGGTGGTCCCGGACGCCACAGGGTCCAGCCAGGGTGAAGGCCCTGCCATCTCGGATGCCCGGGCGTCCTCGCCTCCGGCTGCGGCGGATTCCTCATTGCCCCGGCCGCAGTCGCCTCCGCCCGCGGGTGCTCCCCAGCCTTCCGCCGAGCGGCCCGGCGCGCAGCCAGCCGCGCCGGTTGCTCCTCAAGGGAGGGCCTCGCCCGGAGCTTCGACGCCGGTGGCGCCCGCGGGTACCGGTGAAGATGCGGCGCTGGGCAAGGATGCGGCGACGGCTGAAAGTCCGAGTCCCCGCGCGCCCTCGCCGATGCAAGAAATCAGCGCGGCTCCGCCTCCCAAGCCATGCTCCGAGCTGGTACGCCGACCGCTCCGAGTCCGGGGTGCGGACGGTGGGGATCCGGCTTCGACGGTGACGACGTCGAGGAGGAGAAGGAGTGGCGGGACGCGGCGGCCGCCGCTGAGGAGATCGGGGAGATCCTCCCTGCACTGATGAAGGCGGCGAAGGAGGGCGCCAATCTTCTGAACGGCAGGCTGCTGCCCCTGATGGAGGTGAGTTTGTTCTCCCGTTGAGTAGATCCCTTGGGGAGTAGCCCCCGGGCCTCTGCCCGACTGAGGTAGTCGGGCGGAGGGTCCTTTGCTTTTCCCTTGTAGTCTTCACTCGGGGTGCACGAACAGTGCACCCAGAGGGTGTAGCCCCCGAGCCTGCGGTTGACTAGAATAGTCGGGCGGAGGGTATAGTTGTACTCTTTTGTCCTTTGTCAGTCGGACTCGGGGTGCACGAACAGTGCACCCAGAGGGTGTAGCCCCCGAGCCTCCGCTTGGTCCTGGGGACCAAGTGGAGGGTTTAATTGATCTTCCCGGGTGACGTCATGTTCTGACATTTCGTTTGGCGCAGAAGCTGTATCGGCGGTCGGAGGAGAAGACCGCCTTTCTCCAAGACCGACTGCCGGTTCTTGATCGTCTGGATCTGCGGAAGTCCGAATGGGACAAGATCACCGCAGAGCGGCAGTCGGCGGAGGACGTGGCCCGCAAGCGCGGGGTGGAGATCACCGGCCTGAAGGCCGGCCTTTCGCAGGAAATGGCGAAGTCCCAAGGTAAGTCGAGCGAGTGACCTTGGTGCCTTTCGCTCGTCTGTTTGTCGTTGTGCTGACATGGTGTCATCTGCAGCAGCCGAAGAGGAGGTCGCTCGGCTGAGGTCGGAGCTCGAGGCGATGACGGCCCGAGCCCGCGATCTGGACGCCACCAGGGAGCAGGCTCGGAAGCTCGAGGAGGAGCTGGCGGCGGAAAAAACCCGCTCGGAGGAGCTTGGGCGCGAAGCCGAGTCTGCGGCCAAGAAGGCCGTGGACTTAGAGACGGCGCTTGCCTCGGAGAAGGCTCGCGCCGACTTGGCGGAGAGGATGGAGAAACAACTCGGACGCGACGCCGAGTCGGCGGCCAAGAGAGCCGCGGACGCGGAGGCAGCCGCCGAAGCCGCGACGAAGGCCCTCGCGGCGGCGGAGTCCAGTAAGTGCGGTTTTCTTGGCTTTGGCCCGTCCGGCTGTCTCCTTTTTGCTCAATTGCCTTTTGTGGTGCAGAGTCGAAGGCGGCCCTTGAAAAGTCCCGTGGGATCCTCGGGTCGCTGATGAAGGCCGGGCAGGCGGCGTGCGGGGCCCTCTGGCCGGACGAGGCGGCGCCGGACTCCGTCGCGGTGGTCGCCGAGCGGCTGAACGAAGTACCGACCCGAGTGGCCTTCATCGAGGAGGAGAGCGCGAGGACGGGGGGCGGCCTGGTCTTGGCAGTGGCGCGGTCCCACTACCCGACGCTGGACCTGGAGGCCATCGGGGAGGGGTACGCGGCGGACCTGCCCGACGAAGACATCCCGGGGATGGTGGAGTCCGTCGAGCCCACCGTCGAGTCGCTGCTAAGTCGCTCCGGCCTGTAGATAATAGGAGTAGGTGTGAACTGCTCGGAATAGCCGAGTAGATTTTGTAAAGGACTCGGGGGTGCCGAGTAACAAGTAAAGTTGTGGCCCCATCGGAAAAACTTGTGTTCCTGTGTATGTAAGTTTGTGCGTTTGTACTCTTTGCCGATCCGTCGTAGCCTCCTTTGCGTAGGGAGTAGCCGTGGGCGTGTGTCCCGAGTAGCGTAAGGGTGTGGCGTAGACCGGCGATCGGAGTCAAGGAGTGAACGTTAGACTTGTATACACAGTACTTAAGCATTTTGCGCTGATGGTGACCCGGATGGTAATCCGCCGAGTGCCTACCACGAACGGGCGCAGCGAGGCAGTCGGGTAGAGTGATACTTTTGAACAAAGGCGAACTCTTTATTATTATGTCTGATATGCTGAGAAAAAGGGTTTAAGCGTAGAAGCGACGTAGCTGTTTGATGTTCCACGCGTTGGTGAAGACGTTGCCGTCGCTGTCCCTCAGTCGGTAAGCCCCCGGGCGCAGCACCTCAGCGATTATGTACGGGCCTTCCCATGGCGGCGAGAGCTTATGCTGCTCCTTGTTCGATTGGACTCGTCGTAGAACCAGGTCGCCGACATTGAAGGAGCGGCCGCGTACGTGCCGACTGTGGTAGCGCCGTAGGGCCTGCTGGTACTTAGCCGACCGAAGGAGGGCGACTTCGCGGGCTTCTTCGAGCTGGTCGAGGGCGTCGTGCCGAGCTTCTTCTGACTCGGCATCGTTGAAGGTGCGGACACGTGGGGACCCGTACTCCAGGTCAGTCGGGAGGACGGCCTCAGCACCGAAGACCATGAAGAAGGGTGTGTAACCGGTGGACCGGTTTGGCGTTGTCCGGAGGCTCCAAAGTACAGATGGTAGCTCGGCTGCCCACTTGCCGGCGAATTTTTTCAGTCGCTGAAAAATTCGAGGCTTGAGGCCTTGAAGTATTAGCCCGTTGGACCGCTCGACTTGCCCGTTGGCGCGTGGGTGTGCCACGGCGGTAAAATCAAGGCTGATGTTGAAGTCGTCGCAGAACTGGAGGAACGCGCGACCGGTGAACTGAGTGCCGTTGTCGGTGATGATGCTATTAGGCACGCCGAACCGGAAAACGATGTCCCGGACGAACTCGACGGCCTTCTCAGCAGTTATCGTGGCGACCGGCTTAGCTTCAATCCACTTGGTGAACTTGTCGACTGCGACGAAGAGGTGCGTGTAGCCCCCGGGCGCTTTCTTGAACGGGCCGACCATATCCAGCCCCCAGACGGCGAAGGGCCAGGTAAGCGGTATGGTCTGGAGGGCCTGGGCCGGCAAGTGTGTCTGCCGGGCGAAGTACTGGCACCCTTCGCAAGTGCGGACGATGTGTTCCGCGTCGGACACGGCAGTCGGCCAGTAGAAACCCTGTCGGAATGCCTTCCCGACTAAGGACGCGGGCGCCGCGTGGTGTCCGCATACTCCCGAGTGGATGTCACGTAGCAGTTGTTTTCCCTGGTCCTCAGGTATGCACCGTTGGAGGATCCCGGAGGTGCTCTTCTTGTAGAGCTCGTCGTCTATGATGACGAAGGACTTGGCGCGTCGCGTGATGCGGCGTGCCGCGGTCTTATCCGGCGGGAGGGTGTCCCGCAAGATGTAGTCGAGAAAAGGTGTCGTCCAGTCGGGGGTGACCACAAGGACCTCCGCAGGAGGTCGCTGAGTGGCGTCATTCTCCGGGACTTGTTGTTCTTCGGTCTCGGGTGTTTTTTCCGCCTTGATGGAGGGAGTATGCAACTCCTGGAGGAAAACTCCCGTCGGGACGACATCCCGACTGGATCCCAGTTTGGCGAGTGCATCGGCATCCTCGTTGTCTCGGCGCAGAACATGGGTAATCTCCAGACCGTCGAACTTGGCTTCAAGCTTGCGGACTTCTTGGCAGTAGGCTTCCATGGAAGGGTCTCGGCACGACCAGTCCTTCATGACCTGCCGGACTACTAATTCCGAGTCGCCGCGCGCGAGGAGGGCGGCGAATTCCGAGTGAAACCGCAAGACGAAGACCGTGGAGCAGAGCCTCATACTCGGCGACGTTATTGGATGCCGGGAAGTGGATCTGCAGTACGTATTTGAAGCGCTCACCCTTAGGAGAGATGAGCACAACGCCAGCCCCCGCGCCCTGAAGCATCAGAGAGCCGTCGAAGTAGAGTACCCAGTGCTCGAGGTCGACCACAGAGGGCGGGGACTGAACTTCTGTCCACTCGGCCAGGAAATCAGCGAGAGCCTGGGACTTGATAGCCGTGCGGGGAGCGTAGACGATGCTGAACGCCATAAGCTCCATGGCCCACTTTGCAATCCGACCTGTGGCGTCGCGGTTGTTGATGACGTCGGAGATCGGGAAGGAGCTGACCACCGTGATGGGGTGGCCCTGGAAGTAGTGGACGAGCTTCCGTGATGTTATGAAGACCGCGTAGGCTATCTTCTGGATCTGCGGGTACCGCGCCTTGGACTCGGAGAGTACTTCACTGATGAAGTAAACCGGGCGCTGTACCTTCTGAATATGACCGGGCTCGGGACGTTCCACGACCAAGACCGTGCTGACTACCTGAGTAGTCGCTGCGACGTAAAGAAGCAGCGGTTCATTGGGCATGGGAGACGCCAGCACCGGGGGGGGTAGCCAAGAACTTCTTCTGGCCGTCCAAGGCGTCCTGGGCCTCGGGAGTCCAGGTGAAGGCATCCGACTTCTTCATGAGTTTGTAGAGGGGCATGGCCTTCTCGCCGAGTCGGGAGATAAATCGACTGAGAGCTGCCATGCACCCGGTAAGCCTTTGGACGTCTTTGAGGTTCTTTGGTGGGGCCATCTTGAGGATGGCATCGATTTTCTCCGAGTTGACCTCGATCCCTCGCTCGGAAACAAGGAAGCCGAGTAGCTTGCCCGAAGGGACCCCGAAAACACACTTCTCGGGGTTAAGCTTCATGCTGAATCTTCGAAGGTTGGCGAAGGTCTCTCCCAAGTCACTCAGGAGGTCTTCTTTCTTTTGGGACTTGATCACCACATCGTCGACATAGGCTTGCACGTTCCGGCCGATCTGGGACTGAAGGCAGCGCTGTATGCACCGTTGGTACGTAGCGCCGGCATTCTTGAGTCCGAAAGGCATGGAAACGTAGCAGAAAGCGCCGAACGGAGTGATGAAAGATGTCTTGATCTCGTCGTCCTCCTTCATCTTGATCTGGTGATAGCCCGAGTAGGCGTCGAGAAAGCATAGAATTTCGCACCCGGCCGTGGAATCAACCACTTGGTCGATGCGAGGAAGAGTGAAGGGATCTTTGGGACACGCCTTGTTAAGGCTAGTATAATCAACACACATCCTCCACTTTTCATTCTTTTTGCGAACAAGAACTGGGTTCGCTAACCAGTCGGGATGATACACTTCTTTAATAAAACCAGCTGCTAAGAGCTTGGCTATTTCTTCTCCTATGGCCTGACGTCTATCTTCAGCGAATCGGCGTAAGCGCTGTTTGACCGGCTTGGCGTCCGGCCGAACGTTGAGAGAGTGCTCGGCAGCCTCCCTTGGAACCCCGGGCATGTCGGAGGATGTCCAAGCAAAGATGTCCCGGTTGTCCTGAAGGAAGCTGACGAGCGCGCTTTCCTATTTGTTGCTGAGCGCAGTCCCGATCTGCGTCGTCTTGGAGGAGTCTTCGGGGTCGAGTCGGATCGACTTGGTGTCCCGCGCCGACTGAAAAGACGCCGACGTCGAAGCTTTCTTGGATGGCGGTGCTTCCTCGACCACGGCTGACTTGAGGTTGGAGAGTATGGCCTCGGAGATCTGGGTCGCGGCGAGGTTGCAGTTCTCGAGATCACACGTGTAAGCATGCTGGAAGCTGCTCTGCACTGTGATAACCCCATGGGGGCCCGGCATCTTGAGCTTCAGGTAGACGTAGCTGGGGACAGCCATGAACTTGGCGTAGCAGGGACGACCTAGGATGGCATGATATGATCCCGAGAAGTCGACGACCTCAAAGGTGAGGGTCTCGGTCCGGAAGTTGTCGGGAGTGCCAAATGTAACGGGCAGGCTGACCTGCCCGAGTGGACTCGCCATCTTGCCGGGTACTACCCCATGGAAGGGAGCACCAGTCGGCCTGATCTCGGATCAAGGGATCTTCATGTCGTCGAGAGTCTTGACGTAGAGGATGTTGAGACCACTTCCGCCGTCCATGAGGACCTTGGTGAGGCGGACGCCGGAGACAATCGGGTCCACCACCAGGGGGAAGCGTCCCGGCTGGGGTATGTAGTCGGGGTGATCCGTGCGTCCGAATGAGATTACGGACTCGGACCATCGCAGGTACTTGGGCACGGCCGGTTCCGCTGCGTTGACCTCTCGTTCAATGATCTTCTGGCGACGTTTGGTCTCGTAGCCGTTGGGACCGCCAAAGATCATCAAGCAAGCGGTCTCTTTCGGGAACTCGTCTCCCTCGTCTTGAGGGGGTTCCTTCTTGCCTTTGTTAGAGGCGTAGGGCTTGTTCAGGTTCTTCAAGAGGTTGCAATCGCGTGTCAGATGATTGGACTTGGGTCCATGGAAGTGACACGGCTGACTCATCATCTCTTCGAAGGTTGTGTTGGTGCGCGGTGGGCGGCGCGTCGGAGCGCGCTCGGTAGCAGCGACGAGGTCACCGCCCTTGCGCTTGCAGTGCTTCTTTCTAGATGACTCGGGCTGGTCATCCCGACTGGAGGACTCGGGCACCTTGCCCTTGCCTCTGCCCTTGTCATCCCGAGTAACACTGCGGACAGCCTCTTCGCCGGTAGCGAAGCTGTTGGCTATGTCGAAAAGCTCACGAGTAGTCTGTGGATTCTTCCGCGCAATCTTGTGGATCAGATCGGTGCTCCGAACTCCTTTGGAGAAAGCGGTAATGACGTCGCCTTCCCGGATCTCGGGCAGGGAATTCTTCTTCTTAGAAAAGCGTTGGATGTACTCACGGAGAGTCTCATCCGCCCCTTGTGTACAGCTGTGGAGATCCCACGCGTTCCCGGGCCGATTGTAGGTGCCCTGGAAGTTGTTCACGAAGAGGGTCTCGAGGTCTTTCCACGTATGGATGCACCCCGGAGGTAGGCTGGTCAACCAAGCTCGCGCTGAGTCGGCCAGGAAGAGCGGCAGGTAGTGGATCGCGACGTAGTCGTTCCCACCGTTGGTTCTGCACGCTGTGTGGTAGTCGGACAACCAGATGTCCGGTCGCGTCTCGCCCGTGTACTTGTCGATGCCGGTGACCCGGAATCGCGGCGGGAAGATGACGCTGCGGATACGTGGGCCGAATGCTTTCGGGCCCGAGTACCCCAAGCCGGAGGAAGTCGGAGGGGAGCGTTCCCGGCTGGTGGCGCCACTATCATTGCGGTGGTTGCCACGATTTTCTCCCCTAGAACCGTGATGAGCGCTTCTCTCTGCGTCCGCGGGGTTCCTAGGTCCGAGCCGATTGTGGACCGGTGTAGCTTGTCGGGCGTTCTTTTCGGCATCTCGCCGAGCACGGGTCCTGGCGTCTATGGTGCCACGAGCGTCTCGATTGGCGCCGAGTCGCCCATGGACGTTGCCTGCCGGCTGACGTCGGTCGGGACTTGCTCGTCGCCCATCCGCGCGCGATGGACTCTTCTGAGGCGTAGAGCGCCGGCTCCTGACACCTGCGGAGGAGCTGGGGCGATCTTCGGAGGCTTCTGCGTGCTGGAGGGCGGTTTGCTCTAGCAGGATGCGGAGCCGTCGAAGTTCTTCGTATCCCGGGTTGCCCTCGGGGATCTCGATGGCGTGTGCCGCCATGGTGGCTGCAACGATGTTGTGACTCGGGAGGGGAAAAATCGTAACCCCATCCTTCTCACGCATGCGGAGCTCGTTGTGGACTTGGCGTCCTCGAATCCTCATGTCGTCGTTGCGTTGTTGGTCGTCTCGCTGGCGAGCGAGCCGAGTCTGCTGCTCGATCAACTCTTCCTCCTTAGCAAGGAGTCGGAGTCGGGTGGCCTCGAGCTCGTCCGGCGTTTGTTGCTCAATGGGGACTTCTTGGCCGTCATTGCCGTCTAGCGTGCCGGCATTAGCCATGAAGACTTCCCGGGACGGATGGTGGCTGCCAGAGCTTTCATCCTTGTCCGAGTAATATTCGAGGACAGGGAGGAGAGAGTCGATGGCGCCGACCAGTCGGGATCCGAGTGCGAACTCGTGTGCAATAAACGGATCCGATTTCGGCGAAGCCTCTTCCCTGGGGAGAGGGGCCGAGCGTGTGGGCTTCGTGGGAGTCCCATGCTGAAGAGCTGGTGAAGCCTCTGCCGATCGGGACGTCGCCGAGTAGCAGAGGTGAAGCTGGCCGATCTTGTCGGCGATGAAGTCCAACCTCCCAAATCGAAAGAGTTGGCCAGGGTCCGGGGCAGCGCTGATGAAGGCGAACTTCAGGCTGCTTCCCGAGACAAAAGCGTTGTTGTTGTTGGCGAAAGCCATCCCGACTCGTGCAGATGGATCTATGCGCACGGGCCCCTACCTGGCGCGCCAATTGTCGGAGTATTATTCCGACAATACTAATTATGGGGCGGCGTGAGCACAGCAAATCAGGATGGCTGCACACGGGAGACAAGATTTAGACAGGTTCGGGCCCTCCCGGAGAGGTAATACCCTACGTCCTGTGTTTGGTGGCTGGTATTGCTGTATCCCGAGTGCCGCAGGCCCTAGAGAATCGATCTCGAAGGGGCCTGAGCTATGAAACAGTGGAGATGATGCTGGATGTAAAGCGATGCCGATCGGAGGTCCCCTACCGAGCCTTATATAGCCGGCCGGGGTAGGGTTACAGAGTCCGGATCGGGTTAACAGATATGTTTCCTATTTGGTTACAACCGATTCCGGGTAAGCCGGACAGGTACTAGTCCTTGTCTTGTACTCCACGTCGGTGAGGTGCCCCCGTGTTGTAGTCGGACTCCGAGTAGTCGGCCCGGCCCATCCCGTGGCCGGGAGGCCGGATTCGCCCTCCTTGGTGATACCCGGGTGGCATATCACCATCACAAGGGCATCAAGGCAACTGCCGCCCGCATGCATGCCCTGCTTGCTTGCTGAGCTCAGGGACAAGGTCGCTAGGTTCCACGCCATTGTGGATGCTGTGCTAGCCGCACTGCTCACAGGGCTCGAGCGGCATCAAGCCGCGACTGCCGTCCGTGAGCTCCTGGAGCGGCCGCCACGCTCCGCATTAGCCTCGAGCAGCGTGCAGCCACAACTGTCATGCATGAGCTTATGGAGTTACCACTGCAATCGCCGCGCTTGGCGCACTTCGAGCGAAGCTCGAGTAGCGCGTAGTTGCCACTGTTGCCCGTGAGGTCTTAGAGCCACCAATGCAACCACCATTCCACACTTGGCTCGAGCAACAATCATTCGCAGCTATCACTTGTGAGTTCCTAGAGCTGCAGCTTGACACCGTCTCCAAGGTATGATCTGAGACTGCTCCTGGGTTAAAGGTCACTGTAGCTTGTTGACACATATGTTAATAATTTTATCATTCCATACAGATGATAATTGCATTGCTAGCTAATTTTTTATCACTTCATATAAGTGATTCATGTGTCATTGCTGTTTAAATTCATGTGTTATCTAACTAATTCCTAACGTCTCCCTTTTTCTCAACTAACTCGCATAAATCTCGCTTCTCTAATCTCGCATAAATCTCGCTTCTCTAATCTCCTCTCTAATCTCTTCTCTAACTAACTCCTAACGTCTTTTCTCAACTAACTCGCACAAATATCTCTTCTCTAATCCCTTATCTAACTAACACCTAACATCCCTCATTTTTCTCAATTAACTCACAAACCTCTCTCCTTTAATCTCTTCTCTAACTAACTCCTAACGTCCTAATTTTTGTTAACTAATTCACACAAATCTCTCTTCTCTAACTAATTCCTAATGTCCCGCTTTTTCTCAACTAACTCGCACAAATCTCTCTTCTCTAACTAATTCCTAATTCAACTCAATTTTAAAAAAAACCCACCCCAACCCGTGCTCTCTCTCCTTTCATCTCACCGCCTCCCCTCCTAGCCAGGCTGCCCTAGCTGCCGGCCAAGGGGAGGAAGAGGAGCTTGGTTGGGGAAAGGAGAAGAGAAGGAAAAGCAAGAAAGAGAAGGAAGAGGAAGAAGAAGAGAGGAAGAAGCCACTGTCGTGCGCCGCCATCGGGCCGGCCAAGGGGAGGAAGAGGAGCTCGGTTGGGGAAAGGAGAAGAGAAGGAAAAGCAAGGAAGAGAAGAAGGAGGAGGAAGAAGAAGAGAGGAAGAAGCCACTGTCGTGCGCCGCCGTCGGTCGCCACCTCCCCTCCTAGCGGGGCTACCCTAGCTGCTAGCTTAGGAGAGGAAGGAGCTCGGTTGGGGGAAGGAGAAGAGAGAGGCATGAAAGGATGGGAAGGAGGAGGAGGAAGAAGAAGAAGAAGAAGGAGGAGGAGGAGGAGGAGGAGAAGAAAGGAAGGAAATTAGGGCACGACAATGGCGACACCAAAAGGGGTGGTTGCAACTTGGAGGGAGGGTGAGATGAGAGTAGAGATAGTGAAGGTTGGGGTTGGTTTCATTGTTTACTTTTTTTTCAGAAATTGAATTGTATTAGAAGATAAGTGAAATCCGATGGCTTATGTTGATCGGATTCTCCCAAATTTGTTTACATTCAGATCTGAACAAACTTATAATCTATCTTGATGGATTCGATGAGATGAACACAACACGATCATGAATCTTCCATTCAATACATGGTTTAAAAAGTCAAATTTATCCATTCATCTCGGGTTTTTGGTCAACCTCGATTTTTAATAATTCTATCATTTTTAATTAATTCTGAAGTGTTACAGTTGGAGGCGATGAAAAACGTGGCGGAGATCCACCGAAGTTGGAGAAGGCACGCATATAACAGTAGAGCGATGGAGATTGAATCAGGATGACAGCAGAGCGAAGAGACAACAAAGTCAGAGGCAAAGCTGTGAGAATCACAAAGAGCGAGAAAGGGAAAAAACATAGGTGATCGCTAGAGAGAGAATAAAGTTACAGAAAGATGCCGATGATTATTGTGAAAAACCACACATGCATCACTTTTGACGCATATGTTCATAAAATAGAACGACTGTTTTATCAATATCTTTAGACATCTTTCCTTTTGTCCCGTTGCAACGCACGGGTACCTTACTAGTGTTTTGTAAGATGCACGAGGTGTGCATGATTCAGTTTTTTTGTTAGCACGTGACACGGTTTTCTGTTTTGTTGGATAACAAACTGGGCTTGTGCATTGACCCACATGTCAGCGCTTTTTGAAAACGTGGAGAGGAGGGCTGGGCGCTACGCTCTCATGTGGAGGGTGAGGAGGGATCAACATACTACTATCACCGATTGGTATTTATGAAAAATGGTAGATAAAATAACATGCCTTTTTTTAGTATAATTAGATAGATATCAGTAGTTTTTTTATATCTATTTATGCTTTATTTTAACCATATATGAGCCAATACATATATAATTCGTAGTGTTTGATAGAACGTGGTCCATAGAGATAGACGTTAGTAACTGTTATGGCTAGTAATACAACTTCTAAAGATAGTGGCACTAGAACGAGGAGACATGCACTTCATCTTAGAGCATAATTTCTACGCCCCATCAACTACCACAAAGAGTGCATAATTTCCGAGAAACGAACAAGGAAAGAAAAGCCAAACGGATCAAATCCATCGCAAAAAATGAAACTGGCCCACCGGCAAATGACTCACTCGCATCGCAACCCCCCTACCGGGGCGCCCGTGAAAAGCGAGATTTCATGTCACTATCCCCACCCCACACCCGTGAAAAGCGAGATTTCATGTCAAAAAAAAAGAAAAAAAAACGAGATTCCTGCCGCTTCGTCTGACGCTAAAGCTGGCCAAAAAGGCCGGGCCAAAAAGGCCGGCCCACGGGCACGGATTTTTGGCCCGGCACGGGCCCGGCACGGCACGGGAATAAAAGGGCCGGGCCGGCCTTCGGCCCGCCACGGAACAGGGCCGATCCCCGAGGCGAGGCCTTAAGGCCAGGCACGGCCCGGCCTTTTTATTCGCGGGCCGGCCCGGCACGGCACGGACCCGGCACGGCCCGGCGCGGCCCATGTATTTTTTCTTAATTTTTTAGATTTTTCTGTATTTTTTTCTTAATTTTTTAGATTTTTTAGATTTTTTTATATTTTTTTCTTAATTTTTTAGATTTTTCTGTATTTTTTTCTAAATTTTTTAGATTTTTATGTATTTTTTCTTAATTTTTTATAATTTTCTGAATTTTTAAAATGTTAAAGGCCCGGAAGGCCGAAAATGAACACGGGCCGGCCCGCAGCCGTGCCGGGCCGGGCCGGCCTTTTTAACTCGCGTGCCAGGCCGATCCTCTAAACCCGGCCTTCGGGCCGGCCCGGCACGGCCCTTTTATAAAAGGGCCTACATGGGCCGTGCCGTGCCAGGCCTTTTTATAGGCGGGCCGGGCCGTGCCGTGCCGGGCCGGCCCATGTGGCCAGCTTTGTCTGACGCTGAAAACGGCCATGGTCCTCCCCTCCGCTCCTCCCCCCCTTCTCCGTCAAGCCAAAAAGCGCACCCAAACCTGCAAAACATTCGCTCCTAAGGCCCAGTTCTTTTTAGCTTCTCGGACGGCTTCTCCCAGAAGCTGCCCTCTCCCAGCTTCTCCCAGAAGCCGCCCCCTCAAATTCGTCGGGGCTTCTAAACTAATCAGTGTATGACTAGTTTAGAAACCCCGACAAATTTGAGGGGGCGGCTTCTGGGAGAAGCTGAGAGGGGGCAGCTTCTAGGAGAAGCCCCTGGAGAAGCCGAAAAGAACGCAGCCTAAGCCTCTCCTCTCCTCCGCTCACCAAATCAAAACCCCACGCACGCGCGCCGCGCTGATGACACAGATACGCCCGTGCGCCGCCGAAGCAGCAGCCCAAGCGTCGCCGCCTCGTTTTCCTTCGCCGCGGCCTTTTCTCCATTGCGCACCACCCATACCCCTCCTCACCAGAACCTCGCCACCATGGATGACGCCGATGACTCCGCCGCCGCCGCCGCCATCGCCGTCGCCGTTCACGCAGCCGAGGAACGACCGAAGGAGGATCCGCAGACGGTAGCTAGATGGTGAGTGCTGTGCGTGCGTGCGTGCGTGCAGGTACCAGCTGGAGGCGCTGGAGCGGGCGGTGCGCGGGAACACGGTGGCGTTCCTGGAGACGGGGGCCGGGAAGACGCATCGCGGTGCTGCTGTTACGCGCCTACGCGCACCGCGTGCGGAGGCCGGCGCGGGCCTTCGCCGTCTCCCTCGTCCCCACCGTCGTGCTCGTGGAGCAGCAGGCGCGGGTCGTTAAGTCGCACACTGACCTCCGCGTCTCCAAGTTCTATGGCGCCATGGGCATCGACTTCTGGGACGCCGCCACCTGGCGGCGCGTGGTGGAGGACGCCGAGGTGCTGCCCATGACGCCGCAGATCCTCCTCGACAATCTCCGCCACAGCATCTTCCAACTCCAGGACATTGTGCTGCTCATCTTCGACGAGTGCCACCACGCCAAGGGCGATTCTCCATGTGCGTGCATTCTCAAGGTCCCAAAAGTTACAAACGCTCTGTTCCATTTTTGTTATTTTCTCCATATTTATTGATCTGGTTTAGAAGCTCCTATTAATGAAAATTAATAATTGCATTGGAAAAATAGAGTCCTGAGTTTGGCTCATGTTATAACACAAGAATTATCCATTCATGGCAGGAAAGAATAATTGTATCTCTATAAATAGATAGATCTGAGCCGTTATAACACAGTCCCACCTGATAGATGGCCATATGCTTTTCTTTTTTCTCTGATTAACATGGAAATTTCTAAGGAGTGTAATTAGTATAATAATAGATGATCAGATTAAATAATTTGTATGTGTGTTGTTACAAACCTTCGAGAGGTTTTAACTTTGTGTCGGTTCATGCAGTAAAATCAAAGTTCAGTACAACCCTTCTGGGGTTGCTATACAGCTAATCAAATTCGTAAATATGTAACCCAAAATGTAAACTCTTGCTTGAAAATGAATATTGATTTTTCTTCTGTGTCTAACTTTTTCTAAATTTAAGTTTACATAAAACCTTAATTGAATGATAACTGATGATGCTTGCAAATATGCTACAAACTTCATCTTATGTTTTAGTTATGTATATTTAAATTGTCAGTGCCTTACTGTGCACTTGCAGACTAAGTACGGCAGGAAGCGCTCTCTATACAAACAGTTTGGTACCATAAATTATTTTAATTCTTCTTGTTTAATTCTCTATACAAACAGTTTGGTACCACAAATTTTATGCGTATTGTCGTCTACATTTTGTTGTGTTATTATCTGTTACCATAAATTATTCTTCTTGTTTAGGTGGTCATATCTCAAAATAGTTCTTTTAATAACAGTAGTGAGAATGTGAGATTTAATAGAAAGCTTCGTTGATATATATGTTTGACAATCTATTGGTATGTAAATTCAAATGTAGCAATGTTAAACATATATCACTTCAACTGAATTGAAGTTCATCTCAACTGCAGTAAACCTTGGGCAATTTCTTTAGTGTTCTTACAAGCTTGTGCCCCTGTGCAGAGGCTTGAGTTTCTCGGGGATGCTGTATTGGACCATCTCTTCACTGTATATTACTACAATCAGTACCCTGAATGTACTCCAGCATTGTTGACAGATCTTAGATCTGCTTCTGTCAACAACAATTGTTATGCCCATGCAGCTGCTAAAGCAGGACTAAATAAGCACATTCTTCATTCATCGTCAGAACTGCACAGAAAGATGGCTTTGTACCTTGAGAATTTTGGGCAGCCATTTACGGGTCCATCGCATGGTTGGGAAGCTAGCATTAGTCTACCCAAGGTGTGTCCTGTAATGTTTGATGACTTCAATTCTTTTTGCCAAACTTTTTTTATTCTGTGTTTTCTTGCATTTGTGCTTTTGCTTGGTCTTGTATTTGTCTATATTCTTTCAGAAACATCTGAAAACGTTGATACCAACCACTCCATGGTTGCAAGAATCGGATACAAAAAGTTCACCAGATTGCAGCTTGTCACAGCCAACGATAGAAAAACCAGAAATGGGGAAACAGGTTATTCTGCACTTATATTGGTCAAATATCACCATTCGTAATTTTGGTGTGACACTTTAACCGGCCAGTTACCGACCGGAATTTGCTGGTTACTACTGAACAAAATGTTAACAAGTTTATTTCATGCAAATAGACATTATTTGAGGCATCATTGCCTAGATGACAATTATTCAGTAAAAATATGAAATTACATAATCAGACGGGAACAGAGTGATGAATTGATAAGAAAGGTATCATCTCATTTCCTTCTTCAAGACGATTTATGCTTGTTAACTTTAAGATTGATACTGTCATTAGGTTGCATACAAGAAAATACTAACAATAGTTTGCTTATGATTTTAAATTCAAACTTCGAGTTTTAAAGTTCGAACTTTTCAGAGCAATATTTATTACCGGCCTAGGCCAATATGACCGGGTTACCGCTGATTGTTTTATCCCTGCTTGCAGCTAGCTGGCCAAATTCCAGTCTCAATTTTCTTCAGGATGTTTTAAAATTTGTAACCCAACAAATGACTTATGACTACTGCCTAAATCAATTAAAAAATAGCATCATAGAATATCACCGTCAAGGGTATTATGGTCATTTCCTATTATTTTAACGTTTGTGTCCTCGTGTCCCATTGTGCTCTAATATGGCCCATTGGGCCTCATGTCAATACAAACTTGATCCACTTAACATTGTATTGGAGCAAAGGTGCTCTTGATTCCCATAGCTGCCACTGAAAACCTTCTGCTGCCGCTGCCGGGGTGTGCATCCACAAACCAGCTGCTAGGGTCTGGTAAATCATCTTCGTCTTCACAAGCCCCGTGCAGCCTCTGCATGGATCAAGTTGCCAGCCCACAGATCTGCTCGGCGTTCGCCGGTCGGAGTGCTTTGCTGCCCTCTAAATCTGTGCCGCCGCCTTCTACACCCATCTCAAAGCTGGTCCTGATCCGTTCTTCTGGATCTTGTGTGACTTCTTTTCGCATGGTTGTTGATCGTAGAAGTCTTCATGATGCTGCTTGCAGCCTCCTATTCTTGGAATTGTTGTCGCCGCCACCGGCCCTTCATCTCTATGGTCTTTGTGCCTTGCTCCTATCTCTATCTCTTTGGCTTGACTTGACAGGTTTTCAAAGAATTGCACGCTGTGACCAGACTCTTTGGAGTGTTTACCTGTTTTATTGTCGCACCTCTTCAAGTGCTATTGCATGCACTTTGCATTTGAGGGTGGTGTTAAGGGTATTATGCTCATTTCCTATTGTTGTAGGGTTTGTGTTCTTATGTCCCATTGGGCCTCATGTCAATACTGGTTTGGACCGGTATGACTGATAGTTGATGGTAATCAGCTGGTTCTGGGAGTTGAACCTTGATGTGCGTATGTTCTGTATACTTCTAAACATAATTAGGTCAGGCAAATGATACATAAAAGTGCAGGGTGTCGTGGAGCAACTATTGATAAATCATGAGACCAGGCTGGCTCTTTAGGCTTTCTAAACTGGAGCAAAAATCCTAGATTTTCATAAGCGTCCTATGTTTTGTCCACTCCTGGATTCTTTTCCACTGGATAGCTCAAGTTGGAACTATTGCTTGTTTGCAAACAAAACAGGTTCTCGTGGTGTTATCGAGTCAATAGCTGGTTTTATCTTGACAGCAAGTATGACAAAGAAGTGGTTTGGAGAAGCATGAAACAGCTATTGGAGCCTCTTGCTACCCCAGAGACTGTTGAGCATGACCCAGTGAAAGAGCTCCAGGAATTTTGTGATTGCAGATCTTTCAGTAAGTCTTAATAACTCACGAAGATGGAATATCGTCGGTGGTTGCAGAGGCGCAGGTCGAAGGGACTATACTCAGCAACTGGAACTGGTCCTGATAAGTCTGTTGCCAAAAAGTTGGCAGCGAAGTCGCTGCTCGAAGATCTGAAAGGCTGCAGTACCATGAGACATGCAGCAGTGGCAAATGATTTCAAATATAGCTACGTTCACGTTTCACAGTTACTTCCACGCTGTATCAGTCAGTCGTAACTAGCCTGTAGTTATACCTATCCAAGTTTTTGTGTGATTCTGCGTGTACTTCAGAAATGTGCAGTTTAATATGTTTAATGATCCCAGAAGCACCTATTGAATTGTATATATGTAAAGTACGGCTAATATCTCAGAACCGTGGTACAGATGCCGTGGCTATAGTATTTTTACTTTTCTACTTGTACAGTTGTAAGCATACTTTGTACCGAAAACGTGTCTTCTTGGTACGGGAAATCTTGGTTGAAGACTTGTGTTCTATACTTCTATTAGTGTAATACCCTGTTTGGTTCCGTGAATTTGAGTTATGATTCAAGAATTTAAATTTTATTCTAATTCCAGAAGCTTGTGGACCTACCTACGTGGTTAAGCTCACCAAAATGCACAAAGCTGTCACATCCGTTCATAATAAGTTTATGGCGTGAATGTGAGATTCAAATTCTAAATAATAGTCTTATGAAGGTTACCTTGACAAGCCTGTGAGGCCATCTACTCGCCTAGCGTTGTCAATATGGATAGAATTGTTCCTCTGCACCAAGTCATTCCAAATAGAGAAAAGTTCATTTTTAAATCTTGAATTCTTGCCCGAGTTCACATTTTAACTTCGAACTCTAAAATAGTCTATTTAGTACCCTAAATACTTAATACCGTTTGATTTTCAAGTCCTACCTGGTTTTTAGCCCTTTTAGCTGGGTTTGACTCTGATATTCATCAAAAACTATCCAAAAAATTGAAAAATTCAGAAAAATCTACAAAATTTAGGAAAAAATCAGTAATTTTTTAAAATGATAAATTAGAAAATTCAGAAAAATGTACAAATTTTAGGAAATTTTTAAAGATCTGATAATTTAAAAATAAATAAAATTTTGGAAACATAGAAAATTTATTGAAAAATATGGTGATTTTTAAAAAAGTCAAAAAATGTAAAAAGGGGGGAAAACCAGAAAACTAGAGAAACTCACAAATTTTCTTCGAATGTTATACAAATATTTGTGAGTTTATTGATTTCTATTTTTTTCCTGTTTTTAATTTAATTTTTCTGATTTTTTTATTTTAAAAGGGTCCTTATTTTTTAATAAATTTCCTAAAAAATTTCTATGTTTTCCAAAATTTTATTAATTTTATTAATTTGTTGTTTTTTCCTAAATTTTTTACATTTTTCTAAAATTTTCAATTTTTAGATATTTTTTACGAATACTGGAGTCAAACCCAGTCAAAAGGGCCAAAAACCAAGTAGAGGTTGAAAATCAAACGGTATTAAAAGTTTAGGGTACTAAATGGACCATCTTAGAGTTCGAGGCTAAAATGTGAACTTAGGTAAAAGTTCAAGGTTGAAAATTAGACTTTTCTCTTTTAAACATTTCAATGATTTAGTGAAAAGTTTAGTGTGAATAAGAGGTTGGAGTTTAAAATATCAAAGTTTTATAAAAGCCAGTCCGTGGAACCATTTTAGTCCACCAATATATATAAAGTAGCTCCACTGCCCGTGAACAACATGCATCAAATTGCAGTTGATTTAAAAAGATATTTGTAGCGTGAATGTGAAGTTGAAATTCTAAATACTGAACTTTGGAAAAAAGTTCCATTTCCATATGATACCCAAACATCAAAACTAGAATTGGATTCTTCTAGAATCAAACTCAAATTCTATTAAAATAGGATTTGGAATCTAATGAACGAATTCAATTCTTGGGGCCAAATGAGGTGTAATACTCATTGCTCTTCCATTGAACGCCTTGCAAACTGCCAAATCTACCAATGTTTGAACCCTGTTAGTTTTTGCTCCATCCCTTGTTGCATAGTTCCATCGAGCATCCCCGGGTACTGGCAAAAGAGGTTTCAAAACCGTGGTTGCTACCGGCTTGCACAACTCAAACTTTCATCCGCAGTTGATCTCAAGACAATTTATTTTTGATTTTGTTTGGCCAGCCCAGATTGTTCGTTATAGAAGCAAGGTTACACCTGCAGAACTGGCAACTAACTGTACAATTTATACAATCCCAACTCGATGAAGGCGAGGCAGTTTCCCTTGTTACAATCTATAAAATAGTAAGTAAAACGATGAAGTCTGGTGCTATCTGGAGTTGTCCTGAAAAGAAAAGAGACAATTCTGAGTGTTAGTACGATGACACAGATAACAAAGCTGAACTGATTCTTCATATTTACATATGATGCAATGTACCTTTGAATCTGTTGATGTGGAGGCACCCTCTGAAATCCTTGCTTCAGATTTCTCATTTGAGTAACTATCAAACAAGCAGATAAAGTTTAGTAACCTTTCGTTCAGGATGTAGTTAAGTTAGATTGCAGGAGTAATTCCGTGAAATTAAATAAGACAGCCATGATCAGGCTTACGTTGACAAGATGGTGACCCAGATTAGCTCCACACAGTCGACCCAGAGAAGTCTTTGTTCAACGGGAACTACACCGTATGTAATTAAGTGTGCAAAAGGCCACAGCTTCCATCCAGCCTGTATTTTACAATTTAAACCAACATTTTCAGTTTTGTCACAACAGAAACAAGATAACTAAAATGGGCATACAATAATATATAACATGATCCACAAGCACTTTGTAGTAGTATAGAACTGAAGAATGGACTACCACCTAGAGTATACATGAGAGTTGCTTTTGCAGGTTGGTTTTTTAACGAGTCACTTGAGAATAGTGCTTTGCTTTATGTGATCCAGATTAAAATAAAGAAGGTTAATAATTCTGTTAAGTGAATACTAGTCTATGAAAATTCTCCAAGTTTAAATTTTACCTAAAGCTTGGAGAAAATATAGCTATGCGGATATGCATAACATCAGGGCCATGGGCTTGCTATCAGTAACACTGAACACAGCAAGCACAATTTCTTTGTTGTATTAATTTGGTCAATCTTATCCAATTTCTAAACGATAGTACACCAAGAGACCAATAACGTAAACATTCAAACCAAGTTCCAGAGTGCAAAGATACTTAGTTTTGCAAAACTAAAGAAACATGATTGACAATTTAAGAGATGACTGATGCTTACAGTAAGCAGGGGAAAGAACGTGGACTTGAGCTCGCTGAATATGGTAGCCGGTGATTCCCAACGAAGGAAACCCAAGGCCACGAAGTAGATGCTGTTCCATATAGCAGACCAAACCGTCTGATCAAAGGCAACCTTTGCGGGAACAATCCACCAATCCTTGGACGGAAACAATGCCTGCGGCAAGAAAATTGACGCTTTGATCTCAGTATCCACATCGACATAACACAAACTTCTACGAGTCAGCTGAGCATGTAAGGCCACAATGGTTACCTCGCAGAAATGGTAGTAGTAATGCGAAAGGGATCCGTGAAGCGTGAACCCCACGAGGCCGGACCGGAACATCCGAGTACGATCGAACTCAAAGATCGGCTTCCCTTCGTAGCACTGCAAGCACAAGACAACAACATAATTAGCTATTGCAGCAGTAGAAATGTTAATAGGAAAAATAAGAACGGCTATGGAAATAGAATTGGGTTCGTACCTGAGCGATCCAGTCGCCGAGGGAGTAGACGACTCCACTGATCATCATCTTGGCAAGAACCGGGTTGGTCTTGAGGGCCTCCTCGTAGGCCGACCAGTTGTGCTCCGGCATGTACCGCAGGATCTCAAAGATCGTCCACCCCTGCACCAAATCCAATCCAGAACAACCCCAAAACAAAAGTTAATTCCGAATCTAATCGAGACCAAGACAAACAAACGATTTCCAGAAAAATGAAGAACGTCCGTACATGCCAGTAGTCCTGGTCGACGGTGAGGAGCTTGGTGAGGGCGTAGGTGCTGGCGCCGAGCACGATGGCCGTGTTGATGCCGCGATCCAGCATCTTGTTGCCGCCGCCGGCCCCAGCCCCGCCGCTGCCGCCGCCGCCCGTGAAGCCCCCGCCCATGTCTCCCTGGAAGGCGAGCCCGCCGATGTCGAGCTGACCGCCCCCGAGCGGGACCTCCGGCTGGTCCTCCAGCAGCCCCGAGGACACCACCTCCCGCTCGCCTGCCCCGGGCCCCGGCAGCACGTCGGCCTCGTCCGCCGCCGCGGCCGAGACGCGCAGGGCCCGGCGGAGGCGCCTCGAGGGTCCCGCCGCCAGGCGGAGGAGAGACGGGGCCGCGGTGGAGGCGGAGAGGGGGTGGGTGGGGAGCCGCCTGGAGGCGGGGGATGACACGGTCGCCACGGCCGCCGCCGCCATCGCCACGCGCTACTCAGCCGCTGCTCTAACGCTCCCACCAGACGCACACACGCCCGCTGACGCTGGTTTCGCCTTGTGTTTCTCGCTGACGCTGGTTTCGTCTATGTTTTTCTGACTGCCGCTCGCGTGGTTTTATCCGCCGCGGCAGGGGGGAGACTGCTGGTGGTGGTGGTTTCAGTTCAGACGCCACGACGACACGACCGCGTGGTGGCCCCTTGGATCTCCCGCGGCCGCGCCATCCTGTGGAAGGGAGCCGTCTCGGGGTTGTGTGCTCGCCTGAGATTCTTGCGTGCCGACCAAGCTCTGTGGCGGGTGGTGGGCCAGTGCAGCGGCACGGGATATCCAAAGACATCGGCAGAGATGTCCGTGGAGAGTTATGGAGCCGGATGAAGATTCTGCCGTTCCGGTGGTGGTGAAGTGTATGGGTGGTCATTCTTTTTCTCCGTCTCATAAAATGATTTCCACGTCGACAATTGGTTCCTTGAGTGAATTTGCTATGTTTTCCTTACAAATTGTTCAGATTTTCGGTGCTCGATCACGCCTACATAGTACGTACAGACACGTGTGCTCTTCCCAGCCAGGTTTAGCACAACACAGAACTAGATTCCTCCTGGCAACGATGACTCGGCAGCCACGCCGGTGCGGCAACGGTGCCACTGGGTGTCATCGTTTCTTTTTTGAAACCAGGGCAAGAGTTATGGAACACGGAATCATAAGTGAACTACGAGTCAGCCCAAGCTACAGATCTGAGCGAGCGAGCTCAGCTTGCAATAATGTGGTGGCAACCCTCTGATCCGTCCTCTGTGCTCTCCGAACCGGGCGCCCGGCCCTTGAAGGTTATATTGGTGTATGAGGATCTGTTAAATCCCTATGGGAAATAAGCATGGCAAGGAGATTTACGACTCAATTCTACCGAGCAAGACCACCCGACCACAGAGGATAAGCGACTATGGCATATTGGGTATCGACATGGTTGGCAGAATTGAAGGACATATGATGAGGAGAAAAATGATTCTGCGGATAATTCAGTACAATATATCGACTCTAAAAATCATTTGAACACTAGCCCTCATACTATGTTATTATATTAAGATCGTTTCTAGCACGAGACATAGCTTGGACTGTGCTCTCCTCTATGTCACATACAATTCAGAGCTGTAAAGTTATGAGACCGCTGATATGTCATTCTGTTGAAGATGTCCAGTCGCTACTCCAATTCAGACCACGGCTGTTTGATACTGACCTTTTGCGTGTTAAAAGGAACTTCTCTTCATGCCGAGGATATGGGCGCGTCAGTTCAAGGAATCGTGAGTGCGACCTGGGATGGGAACCACCGGTTGGATTCTGGAAGCGCATTCTCCTCCACACGTGCCAAGAAGCGACCCACCTGGCCAGCCGATCCACACGTTCTCGTCCTTCCGGCGATTCATGGCTTGTGGACGAGGATGCAGATCGTGCCCAGCCGGTGAACGTATTCCTCGTTTGCAAGATTTGTCTATCGCGGGCCCCCTCCCTGCCGGCGTTTATTAGATTGTCATTCGCCCGAACGAAGCACGCGTTGCCACCAAAGGAAACTGCAAAATTTTCTTTCTTTCGTTTCGTTTTTGTTTTGCTTCTTCTAGAAGCATTTCGTTTCGTTTCGTTTTATGTTGTCGCCAGAAATGGCATCCAGGGACTAGGGGTGAGAAGCGCACATGGATTGTCTGAGTTAATGGGTTACTGGATTGGATAAGATGTAAATGAGGTTTACATTCTTCCTCATCTGAAAATAATACTCTGTTACATCGGGCCAGCTTGTATCCGACTACCCACGTTCAGAGATCGCAGGAGTCCTAACTAAACCTTACAGAATAAGACCACATGTTTTACATTTGAGCATAATATGCGTTCTCTGCTTTTGTTAAATTATTATTATTCCATTTGGACCGTCGCTGACCTAGGGAGCTTCCGCTTCAAATATACGTTCGAAGAGGAAATCAAAAGTGTAATTAATACAACATTTTCAATCATTACTCTTACTTTAATGTTTTAAAAGTGGTTAAGTGATTATAACATACTTTAACATAGATATACTATGTATGATTAATCCTTATTAGTTCTTTTTTAGATTTATTATTTGCTTGATTTATACGTATAATCGGATGATAGATATAATAAAACAAATAAAGTAGAACTTGACGGAGATCACAGAATTTAACCTGAATGGTTAAAACAGACGTCCTCTCTTTCGTTACGGGGCTACTAGCATATCCTCCGATGCCATGAGCATGCCTTCTTTGTTCCTTGTTTCCGTCCATCAAACTAACTTCATGTTATTTGTAGATCATCAATTCTGAACGTCGTGATTGTCTTGTTTAATCAATGGGTAGCCCGGTAGGTGCATCTAAAACTACGGGTCACATAATTAGGGTGCTGCTCATTCTGAGTCGCTGTCATATTTAAGTTGTGCATTTTGCCCTCAAACACCACCACGTGGCGAAGTCAGATATATGTGTGCCTCGACTCAGTTGCGGATCCAAATGGTGGCTAAGATGAGACTAGACCCACCCTAAGAATTCATGTTAACCATCTACTATAGTCTAAAGAAAAGAAGTTCTTTTTTATACTAATGGGTCAACCCTAAGAAAAATTTATATACCAAGCTGATTTACTCTTACTACTTGGATTCACCGCTACGCGACTAGATGTCTGCTGCGGCAGATTCTGTATGGCACACAAGCCCATATTTGTTTGTCGGAAACTGGGCTGTTGGCTAGCTTGCTGCCAGTCGTCGGCATTTTGTTAGTAGGATTCGAGCCCGGCCTCGAGCTGCTTAGGGGGAGCCAGACCAAAACTACTTGGGCTTTCTTTCAACAAGTTCAATTCTCCAACTTCCGTCGTGTTATTCCAGTGTTCGTAAACACTTCTACGTTTGATCGGTAAAGATCGGTTGTTTCTCTAAAAGAAAAGCAAGGAAAAGCTTGCTCAATTTTTTGTTTTGTATATTATAAATTTCGAAAATGCTAAATCGTGTCGATGTCTCCCTCACGTACGTGTCCCTCGTCGTTGACCATTTCCCTAGAGTCGCGAAGCGCCACCTAGCGGATCTACATTTTATGTCGTCCGCTCAACGTCTTCATGTGCTCCAACCGATGTTAAATAGGCGGAGACTAGGCATCCCAGATACTTAGCAAAAAAATTAAACCAGTTTTCTACTGTATAGATTGTGATACGGAGGGCTCCCGATCTTCACGATTTGGACAAGGATAACTAGGAGGGTCTGGATGAAATCCCAAACCAATAACAAAACCCCAACGGGTTAGCCTTTGGAACTAGGACTCAAATCAACTCCTACTCTCAATGAATGCCTCGATTACCATCCGGGGGCACGCGCCAGTCCTTACAGTCCAAGGAAGATTACAAGGTCTAAAATGGAACTCCTAATTTAGAGGGATTAACCCTAGATGAGGAGAAAAACTCTCTTAAGTCTTAAAACAGGTCTAATCTCAATTAGAGTTTAGGTACAGGTATTTATAGTCCTAACCCCGTAACCCTTGGAGGCTAAGCCATTTCATTACATGGGCCTCGGCCCGTTACTGTGCGCAAACAGTGCTCCCGGACATTCCGGGGTACCTTGTCCGGAATGTCCGGACGTGGTGCCCGGACATTCCGGGGTAACTTTCCCGGAATGTCCGGACGTCTTGATTAGTGGACGTCCGGAGGGTTGGAGCTGACACTCTGAGTTGGCCGGAGGTTCCGGGGGTTGAGGTCCGGAATGTCCGGGTGCGGAGTTGGAAGGCGCTGCTCTCGGGTGCCCATCCGGAATATCCGAGGTTGGTGCCGGAATGTCCGGACACCATCCCGAGAAGGGCTCTTCAGCTTGTGCATCCGGAGTGTCCGGACCAGGACCTCCGGACTGTCCGGATGTGGAGTCCGGAGTGTCCGGACTAGAATTTCCGGAGTGTCCGGATGTGTAGTTCAGGCAGCCACTCGGGTCCTTCCTCCAATTGGCTTCGCTCCACTTGGTTGGTCCTTCATACCTGAGCAAACATAGAGTCGAAGCATTAGGTAGCACACCATTCAAGCTCAAGTCAATTGGAGATGTATCAAGGAATAGATTCACCTCATGTTGTAAAGCCTTAGCTCGAGCTCTTGTCATTGGGACACTAGGTTTTGACGGTGGACTTGGGTGAGTTGCAGAGTCTTCACCCTTGGTGCAGGTGATGTCCACATCATTCCCCCTTCTTGAAAAGGAGTCGACCTCGACTCGACTGCATTGTAACCATGGAAGGGAGAGAGATCCGAAATGTTGAAGGTGTTGCTCACTGAGTACTTGGATGGTGGAAGGTCAATCTTGTAAGCGTTGTCGCCGATGCGCTGAAGGACTTGGAAAGGTCCATCACCACGTGGCATGAGCTTGGACTTACGTTCTTGGTAAAACGCTCCTTGCGGAGATGTACCCACACAAGATCACCGGGGTCGAACACCATTTTTTTCTTGCTCTTGTTGACCTTGTTGGCGTGACGAAGCACTCGTTGCTCAATTGTAGCTCTTGTTGTCTCGTGGAGCCTTTTGATGAAAGCGGCTCACTTGGAGGCGTCCATATTGACCCGTTCGTGAAGCAGTAGTGGAAGAAGGTCGAGTGGTGTAGAGGGGTTGAGGCCATACACCACTTCGAATGGGCTCATACTTGTAATAGAATGGACCGCTCGGTTGTAGGCGAACTCCACATGGGAAATGCATTCCTCTCACTCCTTCAAGTTCTTCTTGATCATGGTGCGGAGGAGGGTTGACAAGGTGCGGTTGACGACCTCGGTTTGCCCATCGGTTTGTGGGTGGCAAGTTGTGGAGAAGAGAAGCTTGACTCCTAACTTGGCCCACAATGTCTTCCAAAAGTAGCTTAGGAACTTGACGTCGCGGTCGGAGACGATGGTCTTGGGCACACCGTGAAGCCTCACAATTTCCCTGAAAAACAAATTAGTAACATGTGAAGCATCGTCGGTCTTGTGGTAAGGAATAAAATGTGCCATTTTTGAGAATCTATCCACAACCACAAATACCGAGTCCCTCCCCATTTTGGTCCTAGGCAATCCTAAAACAAAGTCCATGCTAATATCCTCCCAAGGTGCACTAGGAATAGGAAGTGGAGTATAAAGACCATGAGGGTTTAGCTTCGACTTAGCTTTGTGGCATGTGGTGCATCGTTGGACGAATCGCTCCACATCTCTTCGCATTTTCACCCAATAGTAGTGGTTGGACAGCATCATGTAGGTCTTGTCCCGCCCAAAATGTCCCATCAAGCCGCCGCTGTGGGATTCCTACAAAAGTAGCAAATGCACGGACGACTCGGGAATGCATAGTTTGTTAGCTCAAAAAAGGAAGCCCTCATACACATGATATTTATCCCAACCCTTCCCTTCTCTACAATTAGTGAAAGGGGAAGCAAATTCAGGGTCATTGGCATATAACTCTTTCAAGCATTCTAAACCCAAAATCTTAACTTCGAGTTGACTCAAAAGGGTCATTTTGCGGGAAAGAGCGTCCGCCACAACATTTTCTTTACCTTTTTGTATTTGACTACATAGGGAAAGGTTTCAATAAATTCAACCCATTTTGCATGTCTTCGGTTCAATTTAGCTTGGCCCTTAAGATATTTTAAAGATTCATGATCGGAATGAATAACAAATTCTTTTGGCCAAAGATAGTGTTGCCATACTTCTAGAACACGAACCAAAGCATACAATTCTTTATCATAGACCGGATAATTGAGTTGAGCCCCATTCAATTTTTCACTAAAATAAGCGACCGGTTTACCTCCTTGCATGAGAACACCCCCTATACCGATCCCACTAGCATCACATTCAACTTCAAAGATTTTAGTGAAATCCGGTAAAACAAGTACGGGTGCCTCAGTTAAGCGTTTCTTAAGTTCTTGAAAAGCATTTTCTTGAGATTGCCCCCATACAAGGAATATTCTTTCTAGTCAATTCATTCAAAGGAGAGGTAATTGCACTAAATTCTTTGACAAAACGACGGTAAAAACTTGCTAGGCCATGGAAACTACGCACTTGACTCACGTTGATAGGGGTAGGCCAATTTTTAATTGCTTCAATTTTGGACTCATCTACCTCTATGCCATGAGTAGAAACAACAAATCCTAAGAACACAAGTTTCTCCGTACAAAAAGTGCATTTTTCAAGATTAGCAAACAAGCGTTCATTCCTAAGCACTAGTATAACTTGTTTAATGTGGCCAACATGATCATGCAAAGTTCTACTATATATGAGAATGTCATCAAAGTAGACTACCACAAATTTACCAATGAATTGGCGTAAAACATGATTCATTAAGCGCATGAAAGTGCTAGGAGCATTGGATAATCCAAAAGGCATGACAAGCCCATTCATATAAGCCAAATTTGGTTTTAAAGGTAATTTTCCATTCATCTCCTTCATTCATTCTTATTTGGTGGTAGCCACTCTTTAAGTCAATTTTAGAGAAAATCGTAGCACCACTAAACTCATCTAGCATATCATCTAGTCTAGGAATGGGGTGACGATAATGCACGGTGATATTATTGATGGCTCGACAGTCAACACACATGCGCCAAGATCTGTCCTTTTTGGGGACAAGAATGACAGGGACGGTGCAAGGACTTAGGCTTTCGCGAACATACCCCTTGTCAAGTAGCTCCTGTACTTGACGCTGAATCTCCTTGGTCTCCTCAGGGTTGGTGCGGTAAGGTGGCCGGTTGGAAAGTGGCACTCCCGGAATGAGGTCGATGCGGTGCTCGATGCCTCGAATGGGTGGAAGCCCGGCCGGGATCTCATCAGGAAAGACATCCTCGAACTCCTGCAAAATACGAGACATAGCTAGAGGAAGTGGGGGTGAATCATTATTCAAAGCAACTACATCTTTGTACACAAGTATAAAGTGTAGGATAGGTGGGTCACTCCTCACTCCTCTCATCTCGGATTTGGTGGCTAGCATCACTAAGCCTCTACTCTCATCCTTGCTCTTTTCTCTCATTTTGGGCTTGTGGCTCTCGCTCACCGAGTTGTGGGAGTCACTCAGGGTTGCTCTCTCTTGCTCACTTCTCTTCTTTTCTTCTTGAAGTCTTGCCAGCTTTTGAGCATTGTCGGTGATGATTTGGCTTGGTGTCATAGGACGAAGCACATACTCCTTATGGTGCCACCGGAAGATGTACTCGTTAGTGTGGCCGTCGTGGCGAGCTAATCGGTCGTATTGCCATGGGCAGCCCAAGAGGAGATGGCACACCGTCATCGGTACCACATCACACTCCACTGCGTCTTGGTAGGCTCCAATCTTGAAGGAGACTTGCACCATGTGTTGTATCTTGATGGTGCCACTATCGCTCAACCATTGCACATGGTAAGGATGTGGATGCTTCTTATACTTCAGGTTGAGTTTGGAACATAGCTCTTGACTTGCCAAATTGTGACAACTTCCTCCATCGATTATGACTTTTATAGTTTTGCCGTCGATTGCGGCCTTGGTTTGGAAGAGGTTGCACCGTTGTTCGGATTCATCTTAAAGTTGGACAGTGAGGATCTTCTTGGTGACGACGAGGGATGGACCCAACTCGGTCTCGCAATAGATTCGCTCTTGTCCATCTTCATATTCTCCTTCTTGCTCAAGCCTGGCTACCTCATGGATGGCATCAATTTCGCCTTCACTTGCAGACTCATACTCGCCTTCTTCGGTGATCAATATAACACGTGCATTGGGGCACTCTCTTTGCATGTGACCACGTTCTTGGCACTTGAAGCATACAATGTCACGAGTCTTGCCCGTGGAAGCCAATGAAGCAACACTGCTTTGAACCGGTGCACCCTTTGAGGAAGAGGTGGTAGGACGGCTTGTGTTTGACCATTGGCGCACACTTGTACTTCCACCTCCCACATGACTTTCTGTCTTGGTGGATGTAGCTCTTGGAGCAAACTTTAGACTCGGAGTGGGATGAGGAGCAACCGCCGTGGGACGCGAAGTGTAAGGGGTGGGGCGTGAGGTATACGCCGATGACTTAGAGTAGCGAGCATCCTCTTGCACCTGGCGCTCTGCCTTGATAGCTTGATGCACTAACTCCACAACTGTGTTGTAGGGTTGATAGTCGGCGATGCGCTTAATTGGGTGATTCAATTCGGCCAGGAATCAAGCCATTGTTTGCTCTTCAGCCTCTTCGACATTTGCTCGAATCAAGGCGGTCTCCATCTCCTTGAAGTATTCTTCAACTGTCCGACTGCCTTGTTTGAGATCTTGAAGTTTCTTGAATATATCTCGCTTGTAGTACTTGGGCACGAAACGGGCCCGCATTTGTCTTTTCATCTCTGTCCAAGTCATGATAGGTGGTTCCCCATAGTCGCCTCGCTGATTCTGCACTTGTTCCCACCAAATGAGGGCATACCCATTGAACTCAAGGGAGGCCATGGCAACCTTCTTCTCTTCGGTGTAATTGTGCATTCGAAAAACCTTATTCACTTTGAGCTCCCATGTGAGGTACTCCTCGGGGTTCATGGCATCACCGGCAAACTTTGGCATTGTGAACTTGAGCTTGCCAAACTTTTCCTCCCCATCTCCTTGTTGCCCCCTCTGCTGGTGGTCTGTACCTTCATCATGGCAATTCCGCCTTCGAATCTCTAGGGCTCTTTCTGGATGTCTTGGATATCTCAGTTCGCTTGGCTGATGAAAGCTTGATCCTCCCTCTGATACACTTCTTTCATTATCATCACACCCATGGTGGCTCCTTGCCCTGGATTGTAGGGTCCATGAGTTGGAGCTCGGGCTCTGGATGAGGTGAGTGGTGCTCGGTGTCTTGCGGTTCCTCGAGCTTGCACGCCGTGCCGCCATCTCGGCATCAGTCTCATCAAAAGGTTCTTCTTCATCAATCTCTGCCTCTGGAATTCGGCCCCGAAGTGCTTGAACAACTTCCTGCACAATGCGCATCTTCATAGATTCCATCTGTTGGGTCATGTCGTGCCTCATGGAGGCTTCGTTGGAGGGCCAAATGTTGCCCTCGAGTCAAACAGTTTTCATTGCCACTCGCTCCGTGAGATCCTTTCCTAGACATGGTTAGCGAGATAACAATATATGTGGAGTATGTAGAATTTGGAACTCTCTCACCTCACTTACCACCGAAGTCCTTGCCTCCTTGGGTTGAAGGATCGGACGGCCGTGGATGGTAAAAATGACCCTCGAAAGGCGGTTGAAAAGTTCCTAGTTCCAAGGCACTCACTCAACAAAGCTTTTAGTGGGTCTCGGAAAGGATTAGCTCAATATACTAAGCAAATGGAATAATGAGATTTTGTAAAGATTGGTAATAATCCAAAATAGAAACAATGCAATAAGAGTTGATCTCAAATGATATAAGCGAAGCTCAACAACTCACACGCAACGATAATGTGATTTGTGCAACCAAAGGAATGAGCTAGTACAAGATTTGTCTAACGAAGACTAAAGGCTCATGTTGCACAAATATTAGGAAAGACGCTAGCTCGATTGCAAAATGTAGGGTTAAGGATTTGCACACTCGGCTACTCCTTTACCTTAGGTTTTCTTCCAAGCTTTGCGTTTTCCTACAAGAGGGTCATGGCACTTGCTTGTTTTCTTTTCCTCTTTTTTTTGTCTCTTTTCTTTTGGTGTCACTTTTCTGACTCTTTTTCTTGGTGCCAAGACCTTATAAGACTAACGATTTTCAAATTGCTTGGGACAAGGGTATTCTAAATAGCACGAGTGTACAAGACCCTAGCAATCATCAACGAGTTAGTCTTCATAGGTTCAAAGTTGTCGCAAAGGAAGAAGTTGGCTCACAAAGAAAGAGGGCAAGATAGTTGGTTATACCTCGCGCGTTGAAGTCTGGAATTGCACTATCCGGAGACTCCGGGGTAGACTGACACTCTGGTTGGGCCCGGAGATTCGGGGGTAGGCTGCCCGGACACTCCGGGTGGGCTCAGAGATTCCGGGGTAGATTTCCCGGATACTCCGGGGTACGTCCCGAGAGTAGTGACTTCCTGCTACTATAGGCTGGGAACTCCGAGTTACTCCGGGTGTGCTGGGAACTCTCAGATCTGAAACAGGACGGGCCGAAAAACCACAAATCGAAGGGGGGAAAACGAGAAATAGGCCAAGGCAACGCAAAGGAAGGTTAGATCAACAAGTATAGCAAAGATCTAATGGATCAAAACCAACCAAAACTCACCCAAAACTCCAAATTGCATCAAGATTTAAAATCGAGCTCTTTTTGTGGGGTTTTCGAAAATAGGCAAGAAAAAATCAAAACAAAGCTAGCAATTGGGGGTAGAGAAAAGAGGGGATACAAATCCAAATAGTGTCAACCTAGAGCTCTGATACCAAGTTGATACGGAGGGCTCCCGATCTTCACGATTTGGACAAGGATACTAGGAGGGCCTAGATGAAATCCCAAACCAACAACAAAACCCCAACAGGTTAACCTTTGGAACTAGGACTCAAAATAAACTCCTCCTCTCAATGAATGCCTCGATTACCATCCGGGGGCACGCGCCGGTCCTTACAGTCTAAGGAAGATTACAAGGTCTAAGATGGAACTCCTAATCTAGAGGGATTAACCCTAGATGAGGAGCAAAGCTCTCTTAAGTCTTAACAACAGGTCTAATCTCAATTAGGGTTTAGGTACAGGTATTTATAGTCCTAACCCTGTAAACCTTGGAGGCTAAGCCATTTCATTACATGGGCCTCGGCCCGTTACTGTGCGCAAACAGTGCTCCCGGACATTCCGGGGTACCTTGCCCGGAATGTCCGGACGTGGTGCCCGGACATTCCGGGGTAACTTTCCCGAAATGTCCGGACGACTTGATCAGTGGACGTCCGGAGGGTTGGAGCTGACACTCCGGGGTGGCCAGAGGTTCCGAGGCTGATGTCCGGAATGTCCGGGTGCGGAGTTGGAAGGCGCTGCTCTCGAGTGCCCATCCGGAGTATCCGGGGTTGGTGCCGGAATGTCCGGACACCATCCCGAGAAGGGCTCTTCAGCTTGTGCATCCGGAGTGTCCAGGCCAGGACCTCCGGACTGTCCGGATGTGGAGTCCAGAGTGTCCGGACTAGAATTTCTGGAGTGTCCGGATGTATAGTCCAGGCAGCCACTCGGGTCCTTCCTCCAATTGGCTTCGCTCCACTTGGTTGGTCCTTCGTACCTGAGCAAACATAGAGTCGAAGCATTAGGTAGCACGCTATTCAAGCTCAAGTCAATTGGAGATGTATCAAGGAATAGATTCACCTCATGTTGTAAAGCCTTAGCTCGAGCTCTTCTCATTGGGACACTATGTTTTGGCGGTGGACTTGGGTGAGTTGCAGAGTCTTCACCCTTGATGCAGGTGATGTCCACATCAGATTGGTTAATGTGCGTCGCTAGGTAAGGTTCCTGATACAATCATGATAACATATTTTTGTATGATGGGAACATATTTTCTATATCTATGCAACAAATTGGTAAAATCAATGTAACAATTCTTGCATATAACAGACCACGTGCATCTAGTTTTTAAGGAATTTTTTCCGTAAATCATGGTTTATTACCAACTAATAAATTTGACAAATCACTCCAGATTTTTTTTGTGCGACAAATATATTTTCTTAGGCAGTGGAAACATCTTTTATTTGTGAGTGGAATTTTTTGTGTGTAATGGAGTCCTCACGAATGGAAATACTTTTACATGCTATGGAAACAATTT
The DNA here is from genome assembly GCA_019208055.1 of Stipa capillata. Taxonomy (NCBI): domain Eukaryota; kingdom Viridiplantae; phylum Streptophyta; class Magnoliopsida; order Poales; family Poaceae; genus Stipa; species Stipa capillata. Next base: position 83,413 of record JAGXJF010003302.1, on the reverse strand, counting down.
TTCTGTGAGATTGAAATAATTTTTTATTCAAGGGAAACATTTTTTTATGTCCGATGAAAACATTCCCTCTCTACAGCAATGTTTCAAATGATCATTGAAACAAATATTTTTCGTGATTACAACATCATATAAGTTGAACCACAATAAAAGCGCAACACTATTGCGACCGGAACCTAAGAAATAAAATTTCTATGTATATGTAACATCATCCACTTCTGATCGGAACAAAAAAATTTATAGGATGGCAACATAAAAATTGCCCCATGCCCCGACAGCGAGGGAGGTGGTGATGACATCATTTTGAATAGTAGGGGTTCCATAGTAGCAAGTCACGTCATCCTAGAGATGGTGTCATGCTCCTCGATGCCCCCTGGGACAACGTCGTCAAACCATAGGGTCACCTCGGTCGGATCAGGTGTACCGAGTGGTCATCACTGCCAAATCTTGCAGACGTGGCCATGCCAAGGTCCTGATCTGGCTAGACCTCCTGGGCGGTCAGGGATGCACCGCTGCAAGGTCCTCCTACCCAGAGCCAACATCTCTGACTATTGCCGCCACCAGATCTACCCATGGCAGGCTTGGGTGATGATGGATCTAGCGGTGGTAGCCAGGGTTGGAGGAGCTGAAGTGTTGCTAGGGAAGGAGGACGGTGATGAGTCCATTTGTACTCATTATTTTCTTTAAGTTTGATCCTTATTCAATTAATTTTGATTGGATCAATTCCTGATTGTTGCTAGTACTAATTAACTGTTAGATTGTGTAAATATCTCTTTTTAGACTTAATGTGTGTAGAATTGCTGGAAATGGTGCATATATGGATATATTTGGAAATTACTCATCAAGATGAGCATCCATGAAGAAACGAGAGCCATAACGGAGACTCTAGAAGATTAGCTGACCAATGGTACGACCGGCATCGCCCATGCTGCACGGTGGTACCATGGTCGTACGGTGCCGCCACGTCAAATCAAGCAATATTTGTTAAGAGATCCTGAGGAGAGTCAAGATAGTTATTCCAGAAAATCCTAAACAACACCTCTGATCTATATAAAGGGAGAATGAGAGGAGGAAGGAGGGAAACGACGGTCGAGAACTTTGCGACGGCCACATGTAGCAACACCACTCCTCAAACCTTAGCCAGCATAGATCTTGTACTATCTCCATTACTTTTGCTAAGAAGTAAGGTCGTAAGATGGTTTAAGTATTTTAATCCAAGTACTTTCCCCTTTTATCTCCTTGTTGTAATATCTTCCATTGGTTTGATCTTGGTAAATTCTATGAATCGTGAGTAGACCATTATAGGCTTTTAGAGGAGAATTAGCTTCATAGATTAAAGATTATTTGTATTGGAACATGTTTATTTTGTGTCTCGATACCTCGATATTTGTCTCGTATGATCATTTGATAATAGTCGCACAAGGTGAACATTAGGGAGGACTTGTGGTGAACTTCAAAGTGAAAGTGACAACAACGCGAAGAGGAGATAACCATGAGGAGACTTTAGGGAGACCCGACACAGTCACAATACTTTAAGCGTTGGTCTGGCTTACACCTTAATAATTCTGGTGATGCCCAGCTTTGTCTTGGCATCGGAGTTGGACAATAGCCTATGGGTAGGCAGATGTCGGCATAGGTGGATTACTGACGTGTTGCCCACTTGATCATTTATCTGATATCTATCAATGCAATAATATTTGTGCTCACGATCCATGTACAAATATTCTAATCTACAAGTAAAACTCACTCCTAGGTCTATTCCTCATCATAGTAGCAACCTCTATTTAGTTTACGTATTTTAATTTCTATTTTTATTATTTTCGTATTCTTTTTCTTCGCAACCGATTTCAGGAACATCGCCATCTTCAAATTGACACTTGAAGTAATCACCATCACTCACTAAAACTCTCAAGAATGTTCTCAACGTCGTGACCATTTCCACGACACCTTGTTTTCTTAGGACAGATAAACTTTGGTATACTTGTAAGGGAAAACGTACTGCAACCAGACTAGTCCTCTTGCTAGACTGGCATCAGACGTCAACAATGAATGACATGCTCCCAACGGGATCTGTGGTGGCTAGGAGGTTAGGGTTTGTTGATGGATGGGAAGGTGGATGGGGGAGATTATATAGGATAGGTGAGCATCATTGGATCCAAAGGGCAGACATAGGAATTTTTCCTTAAGAATGCAATCCTCCATTTTCCTCTAAAATTCCTTTGTTCCAAAGGAGGCCCAATACAACTTCTTATGACGAACCATTGGAATCACTCAAACCTAGCTAATAGTAGTGCTAGTTTGCGGCAAAAAGTAATTTTCATTGGTAGGACTGTGAACATCATATTTAACGATGATGTGGGACCGTTCTTTCAAACTTCAAAGGGCCTTAGACTAGGTGATTCCATGTCTCCCATCTTCTTCAATATTGTCACTCACATGCTAGAAATTCTTACTACTCATGCCAGGGATGATGGTCAGATCAAAGTGGTTATCCCTCATCTTGTTCATGTGTGTTTATCCATTCTTCAATATGGTGATGACAGTACTATAGAAAGTCCTATTACTGGCGGTTCAAAATCACCATCACAAGTGATTTTCTGAGCCACCTGTAATTAAAAGTCTGTGATGAGGTTGTCTCATCATAGATGGTTCTAACGGTGCAGTTTAGAACCATATGAGATGTGTTTTCCAATTACAAAAAAAGACTAGTAGTTGGAAATGTTGCAGTCTATCCTCTAGAAGTTGCCTGGTCCTAATTAATTTTGTCTTGAGTAGCCTGCCTATGTTTATTCTCTCCTTTTTTGAAGTACCTAAAGGGGTACAAAAAAGGTTGGATTACTACAAATCCAGATTTTCCTAGCAAAGTGACAACTATAAACACAAATATAGGCTCCCGAAATTGGTAATTTTGTGCAAGCCATAAGACCAAGGTGGCTTTGGAATATAGGACAGTGCTAAATAATAAGTGTTTACTTAGCAAGTGTTTTTCAAAATTCTTAATTAGGAGGGTGTTTGGCAGGATCTACTTAAAAATAAATATTTCTCCGATAGACCTTTGTCTTAGGTGCAAGAGAAATCTGGTGACTCACACTTTTGGAGTGGATTAATGAAAGTTAAAGAGATCCTTTTTCAATTCGGCTCCTTTCAAGCTACATGCGAAACTAAATTACAGTTCTAGGAGGATGTCTAGATTGATTGTGCCCTCCTTTGCAATAGCTACCCCATAATACATAATATCACATGGGAAAAGCGTGTCATGATTGCGAAAGTAATGCACACAGTCCCTTTGAATATGTCGTTTCGGAGACCTCTTATGGGGCCCAAATTAGAGTCTTGGACTAATTTAGTACAACGTATTGCTAATCTTAGTATTCTACCACAACAGGGCATTTTTAAATGGCACTTACATACTAATGGGCAATTCTTGATCTAGTCTATGCATGGCACCTTAGGAGCCTCTTAATTCCGCTTCCGTTGCAAACACTTATGTTGACTCAAGATTCCCTTGAGATTAAGATATTTTTATGGTGCTTGAGGCAAGCGGTGATTTGACTAAGGATAATCTATTATATAACAAAAATAAATGATGGGTTAACCGGAAAAATAGAAACACGCTAGAAAATCCCGAACATCTGGCCATTTACCTTGTGGACCCTCTTTTTATTAGTAGACCACAACTGATTGATCTTCATGTACCTAAACAGGTGATGAGATGGTGGCCCGATCTTTCGATGAGAGGATGACATCTATCGATTTATTGGAGCTTGACCTTAACAATCCAGCGGCAATACGTCTTAGCAATCGCTAAACCAATCTTCGATGATTCTTGATTTGGCCATGGGCACGATCAACCTAAACAATGAGGTTTAAGTTCCTGCAAGCAACAGAAGAACCAGCAAGAATTTTGATAATTTGCAATCTAAAATTACGAGTATTAAATTCACACAAGAGCTAGAAGAACGAATTAGGAGTCCACTAGCGATCTGAACAAGGTGGTAGTCCTACACGATTGTATATGCAAAATTGTAGCAGTAGCTAAACAATGCAATGAAACCCGAGTCTTAGAGGAGGTGTACGGGGTGTATTTAAGGGGGGTTGAGAGGATTTTGGTGCCCCCTAGGGTAGGGATGCGAAACAGTCTCTAAAATCTAATTCCCCTTGAATACAGACCGTAAAACTTGTCTATCTTGCCTAAATCCAAAATTACACGGGCTTGGCCCAAATTTATGGTGGTGCAACACCATGTGCTAATTATGGGCGAAAATACAAAGTGGAAGTTTGTATATTTCATCCAAGTCTTCATAATCCATCATGGTGGTTTCGACGTCCTCATCAATAGGTCACAGTCGATAGATCATCATAACTGCGGCTAAACAGATCAGAGCCGATAAATCTTCATAATCGCACCTAAACAGATCATAGTCGATAGATCATCATAATTTTACCCAAATAGGTCACAACCTATAGATTTTCATAATTGTACCTAAATATATCACAATCGATAAATTCTAATACTGTACCTAAACATCATCCGATCATTGATCTGGTAGACCTTTCATATTAATGGACCACAATCGATAGATTTTCATAACTGTACCTAAATATTATCCAGCCATTGATCTAACATACCTAAATTATTAATGGTCCAAGACCGATAGATATTTATAATTTTACCCTCATACAAAAGCTACCTGAGCTTTTTTGTCTGCGTAGTGATCTAACACCAACAATCGGTGATTTGAAACTTAACTCCACATACTGACCTAATATCACATATAGACAATTGCTAGATCATGATCCGAACTTTAATTCCATATGATTTAATATCTTGTATGAACTACCTAATGAATCCATACAATGACTGGCTGGCTAGCCAGCTCACTATCCAAACTTTAATCCCATGCACTTATCTAATATCACATACAAATTACTAACCGTCTAAAACCAATGATTGGCCTGGCGAGTTGAACTTTAATTCTAATATCACGTACAAACCACACATCTAGTTATCATATGATGTTTGATATGATGTTTCAACTTACATTGCTTTCAACATTTCTCCAGCACGTCATTCGACTTATATTGCTTTCAACATTTCTCCACCTCATAGTATGTCCAATATTTTTGGAACCAGTTGTTCGGGTTAATAGGGCATATACACTCACTAATTCTTGTGGCGGACGACACCTCTATGTTGTTCGATATGGCTAGTAGAAATGATATTAGTTTTGACAAAAATAATTATCTAATCCCTTGCAGGTTTTCTACTTATGTATCAACTGACTGCAATCAAGGTCTTCTCTACAATGACCGCAGTACTAGGAGCCGATGGTAGCTGACGCCAGGAGTTTGGAGTTGGTTAACAGAGTATTTATGTCTTAGTTTAGGTGACGTTTGCGGCGACCCACATATTACCCCTTCGGATAATATGCCACTCTTTGACATATTGTAGATAAAGTGTCTTCTCATCCACAATATATCACAGAGAGTAGCACATCAGAAACATTGCAGTGGTCCATATATTACAAACTTAATTTACAAACTTGAAGAATAACATTAAGTCTTACAAACTCATTCTCAAAAGTACAGGGAATTTAAAACCATTATCAGTTGGTTACAGCAAATGCCTTTTCTACAACTCTCGACTCACATAACCTAGACTTCTAATCGGTGGTGTTCTCATCTCGGTTCTCGATGTAGTAGTCAACGCCTTCGTCCTCCTTCGACGGTATTTTCTCTTCAGGGTTTTCTTCATTGACCTCGACGTACACCACCTCCGTCTCCACCATCAGCTCACATTCTAATCAAAGGAATTAGAATAAAGGGATGGATACAAAAGGTACTCAACAAGTCCAGGAATAGCAAAGAGGTGTTTAATGCATTATCTACTGAGAACAGCAATGCTCTCCAAAAGCAATATAATTTTGTAAGTTAAGGGAGTCAAGTATTACTTTAAGAGACTATGATCTCATGTCTTATAGGCTGCTAGGATCCCCGATGGATCCCTTTCCTGCCGGGTTCGCAGTTCTAACCAGGAACATGGAGTGACTAAGCCACACTTTCTTGCACCTTGCAGAGGTGCGCAACTGTACCCACAAACGATCAATAGTCGTGGTGTTCATGTCATCACATGCACAACTAGATCGTAAGATCACAGAACTGTTTCACCACCCACTCTGTCATGCCCCGCGTCATAGTATCGCACAACAGGCCAGGCACTACCGATCTCATGTTGATACTACAGATCCAACACATTGTGGTTAGCCAATAGCTAACACCACCTTCCCAATAGTTGATACTCCAGATCCAACTATTGAGGTCTTCCTTTCACAAGGGAGTATGACCTAGGGTAAATGTATTTTGGCTCAGCCTCGCCAATACAAAGTATGTGGTATGCGCGATCACTACAACGCTTAAGCACAATCGATCATTGGTTGTTTTAACCTTATATGAACAAACCCGTGTGATGAAACCTGCCTTCCCACGTGAAAGGACCGAATGTGCCGACTAGAGGGGGGGGTGAATAGGAGGCTAACAAAAATTACTTCTTTTAACTCGATTGAACAGGTTAAGCCTTAAATAGGAACCAGGGTTAGCTAGCTGTGTGACAGGTGAGTGACACAGGCAACAGATGATGTGTAAATTAGCATGCAGCTGTCACACAGGTGCTAACAGGTGTTCTAAGGACTTAGTAAATGATGAGCAATCAATGTGCCTGTGTAACAGGTAACTGACTCAGGTGTGAGATAAGATATATAGCAACTGAGACACAGCTAATGAAACACAGGTATAAAGGAGATCTATAACAGATGAACAGAATAAGTCTAAGATCTCACAAGCAAGCAAGCAACAGGAAGTTAAAGGCAATCTAGGAAAATACTCAAGGAGACAGAGTGTTTTTCACCGAAGTTCCCTAGCTCTTCACAGAGTGGTACGTCTCCGTTGGAGAGGCTACTCCGAAGAGATCGCCAGCACCGAATCGTGCTTGTTCTCCGAGTACCTGACGTTTCAGGCCTCTTCCTTTGCTTGAGGAAGTCCTTTTGCTTGCAGCAGGTAGACTTCAATTCACCTTCACAAACGTCTGGTTCAGCCCACACAAGCTTGGGTGATACCAGCGACTCCTACGCCCGTCTAGGAGTAGACACTCCAAGAGTAATAGATTCAGCAGCAACAACTCTTGGAGGAACCAATGCTCTTTGCTCAAGAACTCTAACTCTCCCGAACTGACACTTAGGAAACTTTGGCTTTTGTTCGGTGGGAAGAGGCTTTGCAACGGTTGAATATGATTCACTGGATTGGCAAAGGTTGAGGTCGAAGACCTCCCCTGGTCCCCTATTTATAGGTTCACAGGAACTTGACCGTTACACTGTTGCCACGTAGGATTAAGTGGATCACCGGTGTCAGCCACCGGTGACACAGCCAATCACTCCGCCCAACTATAACTGGCTCAAGCAGACCGATACCTGTGTCACCGGAGGCACACACAGGTAAACCCTAAACTGACATAGCAGCACTACTCAGCCCGGTCTTGGCACATGACATGCCCTCAGCGCACAACACTCTCTGAAACCTAATAAGGAGAGAACCTCCGACAGCCCTCCGACTCAGCAGACAAGCCATCGCAGCGCAGGTTCCTTAGCGTTTACAAGCTCTCCCCTGGTACAGAGATGTACCTGAGTCACAGAGCGCTAGACCACCTGTGACACAGCTGTGTCACACCGGTGACTCTAACCCCTAGGGTTTTCTACTGCTAGCACTGCAGAGTGCAAGCACAAAACCAGTTTCACACTTGTGCAAAACTGTTGACACAGGGCCACTAACCTCAAAGCATTAGTGCCACTGTCCAACATCCTGAGCATTGAGCAATTAGAACCTCCACAGATCATTACTGCATCATCCCTCTTGATAGTACGGGTTTTTCCTATGGACTCAAAGAAACTAGCAAATCTAGGCTTTACCTGCCCACCAACTGCAGTCACGGCCCTTGACGCATCAAGCCACCATCACCTTGCTTGCAACTCCTTGCACAGCACCGGCTTCTTCACAGCTGTGGCACAGCTGCCTAGCACAGCCATTCCTTAGTCCTGGAAACCACCCTTGTACCCTTTTTGGTGGTCATCCTTTCCCTGATGACCCTTCTTTCTGGAACCTACTAACCTGCCTACACTCAATGTAAACGTTAGATTCCAGTTTGAGTTGCCATTAACCATCAAAACCAACTTGGGGCCTAGATGCTCTTTCAATCTCCCCCTTTTTGGTGGTTAGTGGCAACCCATTCAACAAATTCGCATAACGATTTGAATAGAAGATACATGTGCAGGTTGATCAGAATATACTCCCCCTGAGGCTGTGCACAACAGATTTGCTTTAAAATTATTAATGCACAGATTATGATTTTGGATATGGGCAGTATTTTTCTTACAACTTACACTTTTATCAGTTCAGAGAATTGAATAGATTATAAAGCATGATTGAACTGAACTGATATATGTTACTTCTGATGCGGTTGTAATGACCAGAGTATATGAGTATGAGTCAAAGCAATATGAGAATATCAGAGTATAGATTCACAATGGTCATATGTATCAGAGCATAAATAGCATAGATTCATAATGGATATGTGTATCAGAGCATACATCACTGGTCATGTGTATAAGAGTGCCAATAGGCATGTGTATCAGAGCATGAGCCAGTAGACATATGTATCAGAGCATAATTCTTAACATGATTATATGAATCAGAGCATAAGTAGATACAAAGCTTCATACAAGAAGATATATGCATCATAGCAACAACATTAAGAAGACATGTGCATCAGAGCAACAAAATTTAGCATAAACTACTTTATCAGAGCATTACTGAAATATTACTTCATCAGAGCAAAATAGAAGACTTAGTAGTAACTTGCTAAATCAGATCAAAAGATTAGTTAATTGTAATCAAGACAGAGGAATCAGAAATAAAACAAGTCTTGATTACACCAGAAAATATAATTTTCTCTCCCCCTGTATCCAAAATACTCTCCCCCTATCTCTTTAATCTCTCCCCCTTACACACATCTCTCCCCCTTTGACACTAAAACACCAAAAAGAGGTTGAGGAGAAGAAACATTCAGAGCTTGGTCTTCAACAGCTGGAGAACTTCTGATAGCTGAGCCTGCATTAGATCAACTTTGGAGTGCAGACTGTTGACTTCTGTTCGAAGCTGAAGGTTCTCTCGGCGCAGAGCTGCAAACTGAGTTGGCATCACTTTGTTCTGATAGGCTCTGGCTGCTGCTTGAGACATAAGAGAGGAGGACAGAGTGCCATCTTCAGCCACCTGTGTCACAGATACTAACTCAGCTGGGTCAGCTGCAGGAGTATCAGCGGTGACACCGGTAGGCACTTGGACCTGAGGCACAGGCACTTGGGGAGCAGGCGCTTGAGGAGCTGTGGGAGCAGCGGTGTCACCGGGAGCTGACACAGCTGGTCCTGGAGAATCTCCAAACAGGGCTGGAACAGCAACCTCATCAGGATGGTCATCAGCCTGAGGCCTGAGCTGGGTCTTGATGGTCTTCACTGAGATGTCGAAGGTTGATTCTGGAAGACCTGTTCTCTGAAGGATCATAAACATGATGTAGGACCCATATCTGAGCTTGGCTTTCTTGTCCTTCTGGACAGCATCAATCTCATGGAAAATGTATCTGGCCACATCAAAATGTACATTCTTGGCTATGTGCACCAGTACTTGCCAAACTGAGTTGTAAACAGCATCTGTATTGCCTCCCTTAGGCTGAAGAGTGACATTGAGAATTTTGACCAGATGCTTGGCTGTGATTGTAATGCCCTTGAAGTACACATGATCTGATGGGGCATTTGCAGGGAATGTAAAATTTCTTGGATAGAATCTTCTTCTGTCAGCATTGGAGACAGGCTCAAGCTTGAACAGATTTGGCATCCCAGGCTCCAATGGTGCATGAAACAGACTGTTGAACTCTGGAGCTGTGATGGAAAGCAGCTGGCCTCTTGTCTTCCATAACATGACATCTTGATTCTCTTGTTCTATCCAGACTGTGGCATAAAACTCCTTAATGACCTCTGGGTCATAATCTTGTTGAAGATTGCATATGAACTCCAGACCTGAGGCTTGGATGAGAGATTGAAGACTCTGCAGTCTGGTGTCAGTCAGGGCAGACCAATCGATGGCCTTGCAATCAACAAATCCCTTGGAAGCAAGGATTTCATGGTAGACACCCCTTTGAAGATCAGTGTGAAATCTGGGGTCTGAGCAAGATGCATCCTGATATTCCTTGTCTTCACTGAAATATGGGCAAGCTGACCTCATTCTTACAAAAGCACTTGTGCTCATGGAGGCAACTTTGCTTCTTGATTTCTTGGGATCACCTTTGGGAAGCTTCTTGGCCACAGCTCGGGAGATGAACTGCATTTGGTTTGCCTCAGTCCTCAAAGCATGGGAGAAGATGTAATAATACTTAGTTTCCAGGTCTTCTTCTCCAACTGAGGGACTGGGAGAGCTGTCTTCTTGTTCAGCCTCTTCTTCCTCTTCCTCTGCGGCTGGTTCAGCACTGGGAGATGAACTTTCTGCTTGGTAATCTTCATCAGAATCAGCTCTAATTTCTCTTGGCCTTGGTGGAGTTACAGACACTCCTCTACCATCATCTGATGAGCTCTCGGAGCTATCTTCTTGCTCAGCTGACTTACTTGCCTGTGCCACAGGTGAGGACACAGGTGCTTGAACTGAAGGAGCTGGGTCAGCTGGCGGTGGCACAGGTGATGGAGACCGGTGCTGTTCTGGAGCTTGAGCTTCTTGTGCCTGTGACACAGCTGGCTGAGGCAGCTGTGGACTTGAAGGTTTGGCAGCTTCAGAAGACTTTGCTGATGCAGACTTGGAAGATGAGGGCTCTTGGGCCTCTTTGACAACTTGTTCTTCTGCCTCCGACACCAAGAATTGTGAAGGAGACATCTGCTTTTGAACGTCCAGCGAGGAGAGGGATTCTACACTTGTAGAGCTTTGAGTTCTTCTACTCCTTCTTTGATAAGTCTGAAGATCTGACTTGGCTGGGCTGGCGACCTGTGACACAGGTGGTCGCATCTCCTTCTTTAGCTCTTTAATGGCAGACGTCTGTTGTTCAAATTGAACTTTTAGGGATGGCTTGGAGCTCTGAGTTGTCTCTGAAATAATTTCAACATCTGCCTCTGGCTGCCTCTTGGCTTGAGGTTCATCACTGATCACAACAGTTTCTGATCTTTTCCTCTTTGGAGCTTGAGCAGGTGCAGTAGCAGGAGGTGATGTAGGCTTGGAAACCTTTGGAAGCATAGCTTGTTTGAGCTTGAGCTCAGCTCTCAGAGCAATTTTCTCAGGACCATTTGGCATGTCCTTGAGCCTTCCTAGAATATCATGTATCTCCAATATAAGAAGATCATCTGCAGCTATGGGAGGAACCCTTGATCCTGAACTGGCAATAGGAGGAGCTGCTCTTTGAGATTTGAATTCAGGAGACAACAGACCTCGCTTGAGTTTGATTTCGGCTTGAATGGAAGACTTCTCAAGGCCACGTGGCAGAGTGTTAGCCTTCTTGATTAACTCACTGATTTCAAGGATGAGATGCCTATCTCTAGCATCAGTATGCTGAAGTTCCAGAGGTTTGTGTGACCCTTCTGCCAAGCATTTAGTTGAAAGTTGATCCTGCTTCTCAAGAATCTTCTTTCTCAACTCTGCTTCTTCTGAATAAGATTTGCCTGACCGCATCTGCTTGTGCAAATCTGCAATCTCCCTCAAGATAGCCTTATCTGCTTCTGATGGTTCTGGAATGGCCATAGATACAGGCCTTGACATCTCTGAAAGCTCAAAGCTTTTGGCTGTGTATATGGTGGATAGCTGCTTCTTTACTGTTTCATCAGTTGTTTCTCTCATCTGAGCTGCCAGCCTATCCAACTCCTCCAGAATCAGCTTATCATTTTCAAGATCTTCTTGAGATATTTGGGGTTCTGGAACTGGTTCTCTGATGGTGAGTGTGCCTCTTGGCAGCACCACATTTGCAATAGAAGGCTTTGAACCTCTCTTAGCTGGTTGCTTCTGCCTCTTGGCTGCTTCCTTTCCCAAGGATGTGTGCTCAACAGCAGCTGAGGATCTTGTCCTCTTGGGTGGAGCATGCTGAGCTGAGCTGGATTTACCAGCTTGAGAAGCTGATTTCTTTGCAACTGTTTTCCTCTGCCTGTAAGCCCTTTGGCTTGCCTTTCTTCTCTCAGCAACCTCTGCTTTCTGTCTCAGCCTTTCTCTTTCTTGGTCTGAATCTGAAATATTTATCTCAAAGCTGGACTGCTCTGGATCAGACCACTTGACCCCACTGTCAGCCCTATCAGAATCTGAAGACATCTGTAGAAACAAGATAGATAAGACAGAATATAGGTAAGAGGTGTTCCTGAGATGCAAAAGATAGTAGCTGTGTGAGACACCTGTGTGAGAATGGGGAGACACAGGTGGGGACTTGGTAACAAACCGAGGTCTCAGCCTATTGAATAGACTTGCCTGTGTGACAGGTGAGACCCTAGCGGTGACACAGCTACGTGCAGAGGCGGACGGCAGATTTTAGAAATCTAGAGTTTTACTGGTTTTCGGTGGTTAATTTCGAGCAAGATAGGTTCTGGAAGATTATCTGGAGCTAAACCAACCCTAACATCTAACAATGCGCTACTGGATTAGGCTTTAGAGCAAATTCATAAGCCCTAAGAAAGAACAAGCGCAAAGTAGGGCTGGCGGAAGCTTACTTTGAGCAAAGATTGATAATGCGCGGATGAATTGATGCTGGAGCTCTTCAGAAAGCTTTCTCCGATGCTTCGAAAGATTTCGAGGGGCGAAAACGTCGATTTCGTCGAGAACTTGGAGTTTTGGCGCAAGGCGGAAGTTTGGGGTTTTAACGTAGAACGTGGGTTCTGTGGAAAACGTATCGACGCCTTATATAGGCCGAAGGGGTATAAGGTGGCTGTGTCACAGCTGACAGAAGGACCTGTGACACAGGTGAGTAGACAAGATACCCTAGGACCTACGGAGATCAAGAGCATTCACCTGAGACACAGATGGATAGCTCAGGTGACAAGTATTTCATCCATAGAACACCAAGACAGAGAGAATTTGATAAGAGAGCAAGCATATGGGCACTATCAGGGGATCCTTATGCAATCTTCCCAATGTCAGTTTGCCAGAAAATCAATCAAGCAAAACTAAAACTGACATGAGTCGATTTTGAAAATAGGTACACATTAATGTGCACACACAGCTGAAAAAGAAGATCTCTACTCTATGCATATAACACATACACCTGTGACACAGGTGATCAACACAGATGAGCATGTAAGGCATATAAATGGCAGAACATATGAGCTAGACACCAAGCCAATCCTTTTTATTGAAGATTAGAGACATCAATGATATTCAATTCACTCCTCAGAGCACAGAACCTAGTCTCATCTAAGGGCTTGGTGAAAATATCAGCTAATTGTTTTTCAGTCCTTACATGGCACAGCTGTATATCTCCCTTCTCAACATGATCTCTCAGGAAGTGGTGCCTCACTTCAATGTGTTTGGATCTTTGGTGGTGTACTGGGTTGTTGGCTAACTTAATTGCACTTTCATTATCACAGAAGAGGGGTACTTGATTAAAAGATATGCTGAAATCTTTCAAGGTCTGCCTCATCCATAATAACTGAGCACAACAACTACCAGCAGCTATATACTCAGCTTCTGCAGTGGAAAGGGCTACTGAGTTTTGTTTCTTGGATGACCAGGACACTAATGAATGCCCTAGAAATTGACAAGTACCAGAGGTGCTTTTTCGGGTCAACCTTACACCCTGCATAGTCACTATCAGAATAGCCGACTAGCTCAAAATTTGCACCTTTAGGATACCAAAGACCAAAGCCTGAGGTTTGAATCAAATATCTCAGTATTCTTCGTACTGCCACTCTGTGACAGTCCTTAGGGTTAGCTTGGAATCTTGCACACATGCATACACTCAACATTATATCTGGCCTAGATGCACACAAATAAAGCAAGGATCCTATCATAGATCTAAATTCTTTCTGATCAGCAGACTTACCTTCGATGTTTAAGTCCAGATGGCCATTAGTTTGCATGGGAGTATGAATAGGCTTTGCATCCTTCATGCCAAACTTGGTGATGATGTCCTTGGTGAACTTTTCTTGTGAAACAAATGTACCTTCCTTGAGTTGTTTGATCTGAAGTCCTAGGAAGTACTTGAGTTCTCCATCCAAAGACATCTCAAACCTTTTGGTCATCATCTGGCTAAACTCATCACTCATGGAGCGGTTAGTACTGCCAAATATTATGTCATCGACATATATTTGGCACACAAATAAATCCTTTCCATTTTTCTTAGTGAATAGAGTTGTGTCTACTAAGCCCATTTTAAATCCATTCTTGATCAGAAATTCTTTCAATGTGTCATACCATGCTCTAGGTGCTTGTTTTAAGCCATAGAGTGCTTTGTGTAGTTTATAGACATGGTGTGGTTTCTTATCATCTTCAAAACCAGGTGGCTGTTCAACATAAACAAGTTCAGAGAGTTTACCATTCAGGAAGGCTGATTTTACATCCATTTGATAAAGCTTGATATTGTGATGAACAGCATAAGCAAGAAGAATCCTGATGGCTTCAAGTCTTGCAACTGGAGCAAAGGTTTCTCCAAAGTCCAGACCCTCCACTTGTGTAAACCCTTGAGCCACAAGTCTGGCTTTGTTCCTTACCACTTGTCCATTTGTATCTTGTTTGTTCCTGAAGACCCATTTTGTTCCAATCACATTATGATCATTGGGTCTTTCCACCAGGGACCACACTTGATTTCTCTCAAATTGACTCAGCTCTTCATGCATAGCATTTATCCAATCAGCATCCATGAGAGCTTCCTTAATGTTTCCTGGGTTCAACACTGGAAACAAAAGAGTAATGTTCACAAAAATTAGCTATTCGAGAACGAGTAGTCACTCCCCTATTAATGGCACCGATGATTTGGTCTACAGGGTGATCCTTCTGCAGCCTGCTGATCACAAGGGGTTCGGGGTCAACCGCCGGTGTCACAGCTGATGGTGTTGCCTGTGACACAGCTGGTTCTTCCTGCGACACAGCTGGCTGAGACAGGTACTCTGCATCCAGGAGATCATTGGCTGGGTTGTACTCGAGCTCGATGTCTTCATCTCCAGTGTCTTCATCCAGTGATGGAGAGAGTGGTTCTTGATCTTTTGGTGAGGCAGATTCCTCCTTGATGGTGGGTCTGATCTCACCAGTAGACTTCTTTTGAATGTCCTTACTCCCTACATCATTAGCAACTTGCTCTCCTTGGGAGCCATAAGACTCATCAAAGTCCACATCTATAGATTCTTCAACAACCTTTGTGGAGGTGTTAAAAACTCTATAGGCATGGGAGTTAGTGGAATAACCAAGGAATATACCAACATCAGATTTAGCTTCAAACTTAGTGAGGCGTTTGCCCTTCCTAAGAATGTAGCACTTACAACCGAATACTCTGAAGTATGAGACATTTGGCTTGGTGTTGGTGAGCAGCTCGTAAGGAGTCTTCTTGAGTAGTGGATGTAGATATATCCTATTGATGGAGTGGCAGGCAGTGTTGATAGCTTCAGCCCAAAATCTTGGTGAAGTCTTGTACTCATCTAGCAGTGTCCTTGCCATCTCTATCAGGGTTCTGTTCTTCCTTTCCACTACTCCATTTTGCTGTGGAGCATATGGACTTGATAGTTCATGCTTGATTCCATGCTTGTCCAGAAATGCTTCCACCTTGGAGTTCTTGAACTCAGTCCCATTGTCACTCCTGACCTTGACAAGGTTTACCTTCCACTCATTTTGTACTCTGACAATGAGATGCTTGAACTTCTTGTAAACCTGTGTCTTCTCCTTCAAAAAGAACACCCAAGTATATCGAGAAAAATCATCTACAATGACAAATCCATACTTGTTACCTCCCAAGCTCTCATATGTAGTAGGACCGAACAGGTCAATGTGTATGAGCTCAAAAGGTTTGGTGGTGGTCATGACATTCTTGGGACGATGGGCAGCTCCAACTTGTTTGCCGGCTTGACATGAACTGCAGGGCTTGTCCTTCTCAAACTTCACCTTTTCTAAGCCTATGACATAGTCATGTTTGCTCAGTTTGTTGAGAAGCTTCATCCCAGCATGTCCTAGCCGCCTGTGCCACAGCCAGCCAACACTGGTCTTGGCCATTAGACACCATGGAGCTGCTGCAGGCTGTTCATTGAAGTTTACAGTGTATAGTTTTCCAGACCTGCATCCTTTGAACACTTGAGAATCATCAGATAGTTTGGAAGCTATAACCTCATCAGGATAGAAACGTGACTTTCATACCTGTGTCACACAGCTGTGACACAGACATAAGACTATAGCCTATCTGATCTACAAGCATTACATTGGATAAAGAGTGATGTTCAGATATGACAACTTTACCAATGCCATTTACCTTTCCCTTGGAGTTATCTGCATAGATCACATGTTTACTTGGAAGATTTTCATGTGTGATCTCTACAAACTCCTCTCTGCCTCCTGTCATATGTTGTGTACATCCACTGTCCACAACCCAGTCAGTTCCACTGGAGGCAGTATCCTGCAAGATTAGTTATGGGGTTTAGGGACCCAAACTTGTTTGGTTCCCTTAGCAGTTTTACCATATGCAGAAACAGCAGTTAATGAGTTAGAAGATCTATTTCTATAGTTGATAGCCTGAGCAACAGATGATATGACATGAATTCTCTTAGGCTTACTATCACCTGCAACCTTAGACAGAGAGGTTAGTTGGCTGCGTGTGTTACCAGTGACACTGGTGGGTACACAGCTGTGTAAGACACCGGTGGCACAGGTGACTGTCACCTTTGGAAACCCAGATGGCCGGCAACCACTTTGTCAAGTGCCTGCGACCTATATACTTAGCCACAACCTTCCCTTTTCTGTCCTTCTGCAAGACATAGGATGGATTGGATGGGATGTTTACCATCTTCCTATTTCTCTGTATATGACCAACAAGTTTGTTGTCATCTGTTCCTGCCTGTCTCACAAATTTTTCTGCAAGATTAAAATTAGTAACAGCAGGCAGTTTATCCTTATTAGCAGAGGGATTGTAACCCAGGCCTTTTCGGCCATCATTCTTTCTGAGCATTTCAGCTCTGATGAGCTGATAATTTTGCATGCCAATATTGGCAGTGCATAGGCCTTTTCTCATGAGCCTTTTAAGCTCTTCCAGCTCTTCCTTGAGCTTGTTGTGCTCATCTGCATCCACAGAGTTAGTAATAACAGAGGTTGAAGCCTCTTTTGAGTCATCAACTACACAACCTGTGGAAGTTAGAATATTTATGCGACTAGCACAGTTTAAGCATGATTCAATAGCAGCATGAGTAGGCAAAGATGCATCAGTAGATATAGAAGAAATATCAGTGCACATAGAATGCTTTGCCTTGAGCTCCTCATGCTCCTTAATCAGAAGCTCATGAGCTACCTTGAGCTTCTCATGAGCTATCTCCAGGTTTTCCTGGTCTAGCCTGAGGTTTTCTCTGTCATCTGTAACCTCATCATATGATTCACTCAGCTCCCTGAGTTTATCTCTTAAAGAGATGTTTTCCTTCCTCTCCTTGCCATAGGCTTTATCTGTTCTTTCAAGAATGCCCATTAGTTCAGCATAATCAGGAAAGTCATCCTCAGTAAGTACCTTTGAACCTTTGGCCATGAAACACAAAGGGGCAGAAGTGGATGGCAGTTGATCAGCTTCAGCACTGAACTCGGAGCTGTGTGACCTGGCTGTGTCACAGCTGGGTATATCAGCCATGCTGATGGCGATCCCAGCAACTTGATCTTCATCCTCTGACTCTTCTTCTGAGCCCGAATCCTTAGATACCCAAGCCTATCCAACATAAGCTCTGGCAGTGGCTTTGTTTTTGGAGTAGGTTGGATGCTTGCTGTTGAAGGTCTTCTTCTTCCCATGGAAGTCCTTCTTCTTTCTGTACTGGCTGTTGTCCTTTCTCTTGGTTGGACAATCAGCAGCAAAGTGGCCTTCCTTGCCACACTCGAAGCACTTGTTATCTTTTGACAGCTTCTTCCCTCTGAATCTATCACCTGATCCAAGCTGCTTCTTCTTCTTGTAAAACTTCCTGAAGTTCCTTGCGAGGAGGATGAGTTCACTCTCTTCTCCGCTGGTCATCTCCTCATCAAGTTCTTCACTGCTATCACTCTCAATCTGTGATGTTGAAGCAGTGGTCTTCAAGGCAATATTTTTCTTGATAGCTGGAGAGGAGCTTTGCTTGCCTTCTTGCTTAAGCTCCATCTCATGTGTTAGGATCCTTCCTAACACTTCTGTGGGCTTCATTTGCTCAAACCCATCTTTTTCCTTCAGCATGAGAACAAGTGTTCTGTAGGCTTTTGGAAGCACTGACAAGAACTTCTTGATCACGTCTTCATCTTCCACTCGGTTGGAGCCTAGGGCCTTCAGCTGGTTGATGATAATGGCGAGTCTTGAGAATAGAGAATTGATGTCTTCACCATGCTCGAGTTCAAACCTCTCCAGCTTTGATTCCAGAAGGCTCCTCTTTGACTTCTTTAGAGTGTCACTACCTTCGTGGATCTGCTCCAAGGTGTCCCAGATATCCTTAGCAGAGTCCATGGTGCTGACCCTGTTGAAGTCATGCTCTTGCAAACCCATAAATATAGCAGTAGCAGCCTTAACATTGTTCTAAATGTTTCTCTTGTCATTGACGCTAAGAGCAGCTGGGTCTGCCAACCTGTAGCCTGTACAAACAACTTCCCACACATCTGGATCAATAGAGATAAGATGCATTTGCATCTTTCTTTTCCAGAAGGCATAATTAGTTCCATTGAAAACATGTATTTTACCTTCATAGCCCGACATCCTTTACTCTGGCTGTTAGGCCAAATCAAAGAGCAACCTGCTCTGATACCAATTGAAAGAACCGAAGGTGCTGACTAGAGGGGGGTGAACAGGAGGCTAACAAAAATTACTTCTTTTAACTCGATTGAACAGGTTAAGCCTTAACTAGGAACCAGGATTAGCTAGCTGTGTGACAGGTGAGTGACACAGGCAATAGATGATGTGTAAATTAGCATGCAGCTATCACACAGGTGCGTAACACAAGTGTTCTAAGGACTTAGTAAATGGTGAGCAATCAATGTGCCTGTGTAACAGGTAACTGACTCAGGTGTGAGATAAGATATATAGCAACTGAGACACAGTTAATGAAACACCGGTATAAAGGAGATCTATAACAGATGAACAGAATAAGTCTAAGACCTCACAAGCAAGCAAGCAACAGGAAGTTAAAGGCAATCCAGGAAAATACTCAAGGAGACAGAGTGTTTTTCACCGAAGTTCCCAGCTCTTCACAGAGTGGTACGTCTCCGTTGGAGAGGCTACTTCGAAGAGATCGCCAGCACCGAATCGTGCTTGTTCTTTGAGTACCTGACTTTCAGGCCTCTTCCTTTGCTTGAGGAAGTCCTTTTGCTTGCAGCAGGTAGACTTCAATTCACCTTCACAAACGTCTGGTTCAGCGCACAACACTCTCTGAAACCTAATAAGGAGAGAACCTCCGATAGCCCTCCGACTCAGCAGGCAAGGCATCGCAGCGCAGGTTCCTTAGCGTTTACAAGCTCTCCCCTGGTACAGAGATGTACCTGAATCACAGAGCGCTAGACCACCTGTGACACAGCTGTGTCACACCGGTGACTCTAACCCTAGGGTTTTCTACTGCTAGCACTACAGAGTGCAAACACAAAACCAGTTTCACACTTGTGCAAAACTGTTGACACAGGGCCATTAACCTCAAAGCATTAGTGCCACTGTCCAACATCCTGAGCATTGAGCAGTTAGAACCTCTACAGATCATTACTGCATCACCCCTCTTGATAGTACGGGTTTTTCCTATGGACTCAAAGAAACTAGCAAATCTAGGTTTTACCTGCCCACCAACTGCAGTCACGGCCCTTGATGCATCAAGCCACCATCACCTTGCTTGCAACTCCTTGCACAGCATCGGCTTCTTCACAGCTGTGGCACAGCTGCCTAGCACAGCCATTCCTTAGTCCTGGAAACCACCCTTGTACCTTTTTAGTGGTCATCCTTTCCCTGATGACCCTTCTTTCTGGAACCTACTAACCTGCCTACACTCAATGTAAACGTTAAATTCCAGTTTGAGTTGCCATTAACCATCAAAACCAACTTGGGGCCTAGATGCTCTTTCGCCATGTGCCATCGGCACCTTTCCAAGGTTTCACCACCCACCATGATCACGCCCAAAAACCGGCGATCAACAATTCCCTAATTGATTCATCTCTAGAAAACAGATTTTCATTTTGTGCATGTTATGGACAAGAAGGAAATTTTGTAAAACGTTCTCAACGGATATGAACAATAAACTGGACTTGCCTGGTGACGGATAAGTAGTGGAGTTCGATTAGTCTGCTTGCTGAACTCCGGTTTCTAGAAAAGAATTTGATAAAGTCTGATAAGGACTTGTTTCAGGAAATTCCACATATTAAGATATTAAACTAAGATCTTAGAACTAACTTAGTGTTTAATTTTCTTCTTTAGAAAAGATAACATTTTTAATTTAGAACAATTTAAAATTTTAGATAGTCTAAATTCCTTATTTAAGAAAGAAGACATTATTTTTACTTAAGCAGCTGTTTTAACTCAAGATTTTAATTTACAAACATACATCTATTCCTATTCTTTTAGTTTCTTTCCTTTTCTGCTTTAAGAGAACAGTGAGAATTATTTTTCAATTTCCATATTTATTTATTTATTTACATACATATGTATATATATATATTTTTTAAAGAAAAGAACATTTCTTTTCCGGCTGGCCAGCTAGCCTTTGGCCGGCCCATTAGGCCCGCTCGGTACCTCCCCCTTATCTCTCTCTCCCTCATCCCTTCCATCCAGCTTCACCCGACCAGATTCTCTTTGCCTCTATCGCCGCCATCGCCTCTTCGGCCAGCTGGCTCTTGGCTACCCCGTTGTTTCCCGCGGCCTCTCTCCCACCGGTCGCCCCCAGCTCTCCTCTGCCTACGCGCCTCCTTTCCTCGGTTGTCGCCTCCTCGGGCCCGCCCGGTACCGGTGCTGCCCTGGTTGCGAGCCTGGGGCTCGGCTCAGCCCCACTGGCCTCGCTCTGTTTGCCACCTCCCTGGATGCCACTCCCCTCAGATGCCTCTTCTCTCAGATGCCTCGCCTCGGCCGCCCTCGCCGTGCCGTCCGAGTGGCTTGCGGCTCGGTGTCGTAGCCCGCCACCGGTGGCGCTCCGCTGGGCCCACTCCTCGCCGATGGTGCGGTGGGGGTCGCCCTACTTCCTCTTCTACTCACCTAATCTCTTGGTTTATACCTAATTGAGTCAAAGAATGGTCTGAGTTTGTATCTGTTGATACCTGTAGCTGCTTGATCCCATATGATTTGATTTATTGGTATCGTTGTTCTGATGCTATAGTTGATCTACAAGCTTTTAAGTATCTTTTGCTAATTTGAATGAGCCAATTGAGGCAAATAAGAACTGATCTGGACATGTGCTACCTGATCTTAGCTTATTCTGATTTCTGCCCATATACATATATGTATGTGTAAGCCAGTTAATGAACTGAAGAACAGATGCTAGTTTGATCTTATATGTTCTTTGTTTTCTCTCATCTAAATGTATGTCTATATCAGTTTACTGAACTGAAAAGAATAGATGCTACACTACTGTTGCCTTATTGTTTGCTCAATTCTATGATGATTAAATTTGATAAGAACAAAAACCCTACCATGTTACCTATTCGGTTGCCTACTTTTGTAAAGATTAAAACTGAAAGAGAATTTGAGAAAGGTATTGAAAGAATCTGATAAGAACGGATTACTACAATGTTGCCTAAGGTGAAAATCCAATGATGATATTATAATCTGAGGGTCCCTATTAACATGCTAAAGTGCATGTATATACATAGGGTTATGGTGTCTTTGATGATCCTACCTTGTTTTCAGTTTGGATCAGGATAAGCTTTCTAAGCTTACTGGTGGCCTTGCTTGCCCTTGCTGGTCCTTGCTTTCTCCTCCTTTCCTGCTCATGTGATCCTGGTGGTCTTCTCTCCTTTTAATCTCCTCACTAATCTTGATGAGCTCCTATGGCTTGACTCTTGCACTACTGCAGATTGACCCTCTGCTGAACCACCTCCACTGATGGGCGCACAATGGACCGTCACTGGAGGGGATCCCCGCTGACGGTCTCCTATCCGCCCGTCAGCGGAGAAGACAGCCAGGCTGGACATAAGGATCAGCACTGACGGGCAACTAAATAGCCCATCAGTGAAGATGCACCAAGGGTGCCATAGATGACGTGTCCTTTTCACTGACGGGCGGTAGACAAGCACCCGTCAGAGGAGAGGACATCTCCACTGACGGGCAGATACGCTGCCCGTCAGTGGAGATGAACAAAGGGTGCCACATATGACGTTTCTTCTCACTGACAGGCGGTAAGTAAGCGCCCGTCAGCGGAGAGATAGTCTTCACTGACGGGCTCCTTGCGCGTCCGTCAGCGACCATAGGTCGAGGGCTGACTACAGAAGCACTGACGGGCCCTTTTTATAGGTCCATCAGTGGTGATGTCGCTGTATAAAACCAGAGGCGGCCCTCGCTGCTGGCCAGTGCTCGCGCGCCCACTGGCCAGCAGCGAGCGCCGCCGTTGCCCCATATGCTGCCACCGACGCCGCCGCCCCCCACCCACAAACACTCCTCCCTTCTCCCCAACCCTCCTTCTATCCCTCCTTTCTTCCTCCCCTAGCTCAAGATCTCTCTAGATCTAGATCTAGATCTTCTCTTTTCCTCCCCAAACCTTCCCCTTTCTTCACCCATTTCTAGATCTCTCTCTCTCCAACCCAACAATACCTCTCATCTCTCCCTCCTCTCACTCTCTCCATAGATCTCTCTTTTCTCACCGAAAAGATCGCTAGCGCTCGGTAATAATGCTCGCTAGTGTTCTTTTCATTTTGTATATGTATTTGATGTGATTTCCGGTCATTGAGCCGAGGCCTAGTGTTTTGTTCTTTTTCATCGAACTGATTAGTTTCGTGTCGTAGGGATCGATCGATGGATCGCAGTTGGATGTACGACAATCGGGCGACAGAGAGTTGGGCTATGGCTTTGAATGAGTTTCTTGATGTCGTCGAGCGAGATATGAGGAGAAAAGGTGGCACGAAGATTTGTTGTCCGTGTTGCGATTGTAAAAATTTGGTAATGTTTGATACGAGAGGGAGGGTGACGGTACACCTGGCGCTTAAGGGTTTCATGTCAGGTTATACATGTTGGATATGTCACGGTGAGGAGGAGGAAGATCAAGTGTTACAGCAAGATGCCGAACACGGAGAGGACGAAGAAGACGAGAGGAGTTTCGAACCTGACGCTGAAGAAGAAATAGGGAACAATTTGGCCGATATGGTGCAGGATGTTCACATGGTGGAGCAGGTGGTGATAGATCCTGAGGATGAAAGAGAGGCTGCTAAGTTCACGAGACTAGTTGAAGACTCACAAACCCCATTGTATACCGGTTCTGATCCAGAGCACACGCGTTTGTCGGTCACGCTGGAACTTCTAAGTATCAAGACAGCCCATAATTGTCCGGACGAAGGCTTCGATGAGACATTGGCTTATCTTGCAAAAGTTTTTCCCAAAAACAACTTGTTGCCTACGAGTACCGACGAAGCCAAGAAGGTTGTTTGCCCTCTTGGATTGGACGTGCAGAGGTTCCATGCATGTCCAAACGACTGCTTTATTTACCGCACGGAGCACGAGAAGCTATACAAGTGTCCTACGTGCAACACATCCAGATTCAAGCGGGGTAGAAACCAAGCCGATGACGAGGACCCAGTGATGAGTGGCGCTCTGGCAAAGGTTTTATGGTATCTTCCAGTCCTTCCCCGTTTGAAGTGTTTATTCGCTAACAAGAAGGAGGCAAAACTGATACGTTGGCACGCTGAGGGGCGAAAAACTGATGATGGCGTGATGAGACACCCTGCCGATGCTTTGCAGTAGTGGGCAATCGATGTCCAATATGATGATTTCGGAAAAGATCCGAGGAATATTAGGTTCGGTATGAGTACGGACGGAATCAATCCATTCGGCAACATGAGCAGCAGACATAGCACTTGGCCCGTGGTTCTATGGATGTACAACCTTCCTCCATGGCTGTGCATGAAGCAAAAGTATATACACCTCTCTATTCTTATTCAAGGGCCGAAGCAACCTGGGAACGATCTGAACGTGTATCAACATTTGTTGTTCGAAGAACTAGCTACACTATGGGAACCAGGGGTCCAGGTCTGGGACGCTTACCAAGAAGAATATTTCAATCTGAAAGTGCTTCTGTTCACGACGGTCCAAGACTATCCCGCGTTCGGATATCAATCCTGCCAGTGTGTTCATGGATACAAAGGATGTGATAAGTGTTTGGAGTTTATAACAAGTTACACTTAAAGGGCTCTAAAAAAATCGTATTCATGGGCCACCAAAGGTGGCTGAAACAGAATGACCCATGGAGGCAAGAGAAGGAATTGCTTGATAATACTGTTGAGATCCGTTCCGCGCCCCGGGAGAAGACCGGGGTAGAAATCTATGACATCGTGAACACAATGCCCCCTGTTACGCCGGGTAAGACACAACCGCCTGTTCCCATGCAGGACGGCGTCTGGAAAAGGAAATCCGTATGTTGGGATTTGCCTTACTGGACATTCCTAAGCACACATCACAGCATAGATGTCATGCATGTTGAAAAAAAAGTGTGCGACAGCTTGCTTGGTATCCTGCTCAACATGTTAGACAAGACAAAAGATGGACCCAAGGCACGAGCTGACGTGGAATTCTTGGATATAAGAAAGAAGCAATGGGCAACCAAGCAAATGACCAAGTTGGGCACGGGTGCAGTCAGAATCAAGACGGACTGTCCGCTGCTTGTTACACTCTGAGCAAAAAAGAGATCGTTAGCTTTTTGGAGTGCCTCCAAGGTGTCAAAGTTTCTTCCGGTTACTCGACAAACATCGGGAGAATAGTTGACATGAAGACTCGCCGAGTAATTGGTATGAAGTCTCATGATTGTCATGTGATGATCACGCAGATACTTCCTGTTGCAATTAGAGGTCTCATGGAGCCAGAGGTCCGCAAGACAATCTTGAATTTTTGTAACTTTTTCAACACAATCTCTCAGAAGTCGATCTCGGTTACGCATTGCCATAAACTGCAGGAGGATATCATTGTCATCCTATGCGAACTTGAGATGTACTTCCCTCCAGCATTCTTCGATATCATGGTACATCTCATGATCCATATCGTCTCAGAGATACTGGATCTAGGTCCCTGTGTTCCTACACAACATGTACCCCTTGGAAAGGTACAATGGGGTTGTGAAGCGCTACGTTTGGAACAGGTCACAACCGGAAGGTAGCATCATCCAAGGCTATGTTGCCGAAGAGTGTGTCGAGTTCTGCACGGATTACTTGGTTGATCAAAAGTCTATTGGTGTTCCTGTTTCGCGCCACATGGGTAGGCTCGATGGTGAAGGCCATGCACGCGGACAAAAGCCTTTACATGTCTATAATTCAGGACCGAATAGATCAGGTGACTACGACAGAGCACATCTCATCGTGTTGCAACACCTGACTGTGGTGCATCCGTATCTTTGGATGCACATGGTAAAGGTAAAAAAAGAAAACCTGAAAAAGGGAGAAGCGTGGCTCTTGAAAGAGCGCAACGCAAAGTTTGCAAACTGGCTAAAGAACTACTGGTATGAAAGGCCTCCGACAAATGATGAAGAAGAGACGGTCAAAATGTTGTCACAAGAACCTGCGAGCAAGGTCCTAACATTTCAAGCATATGATATCAACGGATACACATTCTATACGGAGGCTCAAGACAGAAAAAGTACGTATCAGAACAGTGGGGTGACGATAGAGGCTAAAACCGGTAACCGTAAGGACATATACTACGATGTTATCGAAGAGATTTGGGAACTGGACTACACCGTCACAAAGATCCCCATGTTTCGTGTCAGATGGGCAAAAATTATCCATATCGACGATGACAAATTCACTACCGTGATTTTACCTCCCCCGACATCTATTGACTCAACACAAGTCAAAGCAATCAGTGCCAAAGATGAGCCATGGGTATTAGCTAAACAGATCTCGCAAGTCTTCTACATAAAAGACCCTGAAGGAAAAAAAGCGTCATGTCGTCAGAAAAGGGAAAAGGAGTATTATCGGAGTCGATGGTGTAGTTGACGAAGAGGACTATGACCAATTCGACGACCCAGACTCCGAGCCAGAAGCTGTTGATAAACGTCCTACCAAAAGGAGCAAAGCTACTAAGGATGCTGAGCCCTACATAAGACGCGGTCACGCCAAAGGACTAACGTATACCACCAAGAAGATCACTATTCATGAGAAGATTGTCGAAGACGACGAAACCTAGCGAGCTATGTGTGTATGTATAATAATGTCTTGGTTTGGATGATTTCATATTGTGTGTACCGTATGTGTAATATTGTTGACTGGCGCTAAACGACAAACCCTAACCTGCGACGACATAACCCTAACATAACCCATAAAACCCTAACCTTAAAACCTAACAAACCCTAACCCGCGCTAAACGACGACATAACCCTAAAACCCTTAACCTTAAAACCTAACCCAAAATGCATCTCCCAAAAACCCTAAACCAAAAACCCAGAAACCCAAAAAAAACTACATAACCCTAATACTCGCCTACACTAATGGGCGAAAGCTGGGAGCCCGTCGGTGTTAACACCTCCACTGACGGGCAGGCATGGGGCGCTCATCAGTGGTAACAAACTCTAGCCATAACGAACCTCCCACTTCCACTGACGGGCACCTTCAGGAGCCCGTCAGTGAAGATACCACTCCACAGACGGGTGCACCTCCACTGACGGGCAGGTACGAAGAGCCCGTCAGTGGTATTCCACATCATACATAAGTCACACACGGGACCCCGTCTGGGTATTTTCGCCAAGACCCGCGCGTTCATTCGAACCAGCAGCGAGACTGTTCGCCTCCTCGACGCCGCCACCCCGTCCTCCCCGAGCGTCGGCCCCGCCTCCACGACGCCGGCCTCGCCTCCCCGAGCACCGATCCCGCCTCCCCGACGCCGGCCCCGCCTCCCCGAGTGCCGCCCGCGCCTCCCCGAGCACCGGCCCCGCTGGAAGCCGCGCCGTCGCCAGGCCCGCCAGCACCGCCTCCCAGGTCTGCCCCCGTTTGGCTCGAATCTCTCGTTTTGGGCTTCGGTTCGGCTCTGGCAACTCTGAAATCTGAAATCTTACACTATACTGGTGCATGAAATTTTTCAGGTAGATGATTCTTAGTATGTTATGACTACAGGAAAAAATGCAAGTCATTCTGAGAATGTTTCATGTACAAAATATTCGAAAGTGCAAATTTAGCTCAAATTGAGATTTGAAATATCTTGAAATTATTGAACTGCACAGTGGCCATTGGCTGGGGTTTTAGTGTATATATGATCTATAGTATCTAGTGTAGGAATTTGGGGTCCTTTAGCATGGGGAATTATATAGATCCTTTGTAAAGTGACTTTTGGTACATGAAGAAGAAATTCTGATATCTTCGGATATTTGAATTGGGTCGTGGGGTTTAATCTTGGAAGTGGAAATTATATGGTATAGGTAATGTATGATAAATATACTAGGCTCATTGGAATGGAGGAATAGGGGGTTCCTACATATGGTATCAATGTAGCTTTAAACTTGTTAAAAACATGAATTGTTGTGGTTGACGGGTTAAGTGGAACCACTATTACATGCCTTTGTCTTTTAGTTGCATCAGTGTTCACTACTCCTCATCTTCATAATATTGTTACTTCAGCTTACCATTTTACATATCAAAATGCCGAAGCTATTGCAGTGAGCCAGTGACTAGTTGATGAATTTCTTTAATGATCTCAGTAGCCAGTGACTAGTTGGAAAATGGAGCTTGTTTCGACTACATTATAATAGTTGATTCGAGCTGATGTGAACCCTTAAACAGAACTGAAATTTTTTTTGGCCATGAGTCAGTTATTTAGTCATATGATATGGGGTATTGGTGTTTTTAGGAATTGACGAATCCCCGTATCCGTATCGTACGAGAGCCCGTCCTCTCCACCGGCTGTCCCCCGTCTGCCTCCCTCTTCACTGCAGTAGGTTTTTTTTTCATTTTTGCGAAAAATGTTGTATGCTCAAATTATTGTATATGTGTGGTATTGAGAATGCTGAGATTGAGACAGCTTGAGATATTTGTATATCATATGCTCAGATTGAGAATGCTGAAATTTTGGTGTATATATGCTGGAATTGTTGTGTATGTGTGATATTTGTATATCATATGCTGGAATTGTTGTATATGTGTGATAATTTAGCACTATTATGTTTGAAATTTATTCTCTTCAACAATTACGTGCTGGAATAGTTGAGAATAATGACATTAACAAACAAACAGAGCACAAAGAATTCATCTCAGTTCTAAAATGGCCGCCAGTACTCCTCCCGCTGGGTCGCCGACCCTGAGAACTAGAGCCTGTTAATGACAGCCTGGCCCCACTCGACGTGGCGGCACCGACCCCAACCCTGGAGGCGCCCAAGCAAGTTGCCTCCGAGTCGGCCAAGGAACCTGGCTCCGAGCAGGCCAAGGAACCTGCCCCCGAGCCGGCCAAAGAACATGCCCCCGAGCTGGCCGTCACAGCTGGCCAAGAGCAATCTGCCTCGGACTCCAGCTCCTACAACGATGACTCTGGCTCCGAGTTAGGTTTTGAAGAGGACGAGGCGCCCGAGGAAGAAGTAGTGCCTCCAGCCTCGACCAGGTCTCAGAAAAGGAGAAACAGCAACTAGTTGCCGGACAAGACGTATATCATCACTCGAGTCGACGACGTCAAAGATGTTCCAGCGAGTCCACAGAAGGCCGCCCAGACCTTCAGCAACGCCTGCGGGTGCATAGTTCACGAACAAGTTAAGATCACATGCAAAGAGGTCAGCCAGTTGACTGAGTCGACCAGAGATGCTCTTTTGAGGAAACTATGGGACAAGTATCAGATTCCTGCCGCCGACAAGGACAGAGTCGAAGCGCAAGCCCTTCGCATCATGGCTAGGGCTCTGAAGACTTGGTGATACAACTCACATAAAGTCCTGGACGACGATTGGGATACTAAAATTAGTAAAAGATGGTCAAAGATACAAAAGGAAGACTGGGAGCAATCGTTGCTCAAATAAGGAGTCCAGAATTTTAGGAGAAGAGTCGCTGGGGGAAGGAGCTTCGCTCCAAGAACACATTAGACCACAAGCTCGGCAGCCATGGATACCTAGGGAAGAGGCCAAAGTGGGCCAGAGAGGACGCGAAACTAGCGCGGCTGGGAAAGCACCTCCTTTCGCGCATCTCAGGGAGCCACGCGCCAGGGAGTACATGAGGGCGAACACAAGCTCTGACCCTGTGACGAGGTCACCAATTATAGAGTCTGAGGAACTCCAGGAGGTGGCCAACCAGCTGGTAAAGTCTCAACTCAGTGTCTTTTCTTACTTAATTACGTTGCATCCAAATACGCTATTTTCTCATCAAGTAATATAACTTGCAGACAGACCTAAGCCGGCAGCCTGGAAGCTCACAGGACTCCGTCACGAGCTTCTCGAGGTGGAACAATAATCTGGCGAAGGCTCGACAGAAACCGGAGCATCAGGGCCGTATAGTAGGCGTTGGGGATGGCGTTAAATGGGACAAAGTATTTCCCCGAAACCCCGAGGGTCGCCGCCAACCAAGGAAAGACAGTCAGGAGTATATGGAAAATTTGCGAGATGAAATGCGGGAGATTGCCGAGCAGACGTGGGTACGTATGTAAGTGCTCGCAGCGCAAGGCGGTCCGACCATGCTTCCCGATAACCAGCCGTCTGGATGGAGTAGCTGCGCATCCGCCTCGGATGGCGGCCCCAACATGCTTAATCCCGTCGACAGCATCACCGTAAGTTTCGTTCGCTAAACGA
The DNA here is from genome assembly GCA_019208055.1 of Stipa capillata. NCBI lineage: Eukaryota > Viridiplantae > Streptophyta > Magnoliopsida > Poales > Poaceae > Stipa > Stipa capillata. The sequence goes on along the minus strand of JAGXJF010003302.1, from coordinate 53,324 downwards.
GTCATTATAGTAAATCATTATTTCATTGTCCTGACTCCAATGTGGACGGCACATCTATTCTCTGTTTCGCAGGAAGCCACTAGATGCACACTCACGGTGCAAATTCCTGGCATGAAGGTCAAGGTTGCGCACGGCTAGGTTTTCCCAACACCGGAGGGGGCAATCATGCACTGTATTCCTATGCGGGAGCACCAGGCGAAGGTGCAAGTGGACGTCATCCTCAACGACTACAATGATGTGTTAGTCCCTGTCCCCCCTGAAGCTGAACTGACCAAGCTAGGGCAGTGCAAGAACTACTTCATCCAGTGGCCGAAGAGCCAAATTATTTGATCTGCGGTGGCCTCTCCTCGCATGGCCCCTCTCCTCCAACAACCCCTCTCCATCAGTCAGACGATCTCCGTTGGGCCTCAGCCAAACAACTCCGTCGTTTAAAGACTGGAAGACCATCTTGTCGGGGACCAGTACATGGAGCCGGTTTTGAAGTCCCTAGAGGCGCCGAAGGAACCCAACAATGATCCACCAGAAAGGCGCTCCGAGGCTCAGGGCGACCGGCTGGATGAACCCAGAGGGAAGATTATCTCTCCCACCACACTAGCCGGAACATTGGAAGCAGCGATGGCGGCAGGCAAGAGTCCTGAGCCGCTACACATGAGGAAGAAAAGCAAAAAGAGACGGGCTGGCACTGGTGGGAAGGAAAGAAATGGAGCAAAAGCAGATGAAGAAATCCTTATCCTTCTCGGCATCATCATCCAAATTATCTACACGGAGCATGGGTCTCTGGCGAGAGGTTTTCTATCCAGGTCAAGACTTGCTCCCACAGGATAAGTTGGACAATCTTTCGGAGGACATGAAGGTGCTGCATGAAGATTACCTAAAGATGTCCAGAGATCCGCAAATATTTTGCCAATATTGGAAGGTCAAGGTGCCAAGAGATTACAATTTCTTCATGGAGAACGACCAGGACACCTTCGACAGCAATTTGAAGACCTCTTCAACATGTACAACCTCTATAGGCTCGACACCACGATGGTCAGGCTATGGGCTCTTACCAGGTCCAAGACTGCAGACGTCTACGCGACTCCAATATTGGAATAATCGATCCGATATGCATGAACGAAGGCTATGTTGCGACCCCGGACGGTCGAGTCTTTCTGGAAGAGTACCTTACGCATGCGTTCATCATTCATAAGGACAAGAACTACCTACTAGCCCCTTACAACCCTCCGTAAGTCCTTTAACTTAGCACCGTGGGAATTTTTTTTACGCACGTATCTCCGCCTGCTTACGTCCATTTGTTCACATTTACGTAGCGACCACTGGGTCCTCATTGTGATCATTCCATGCTGGGCCAAGGCATTTTACCTTGACTCCGACGAGACCAAGAGGTCGGACTTCAGCAATATCACTAATAATTTGGATACAGCTTTTTTCAAAGCCATGTTCACAGGACATAGTAAAATACCTTCAAAAGCGACAAAAATGGTACACCATTACAAATTCCCTTTCAAAATTCTGCCAAAAAATAGCGTGACATGTGGGTACTACACCTATGCCCATATGGACTGCTGGATCCGGTCAAAGAACAAGCATTGGAAAGATATGAAAGAACTGAAGGCTTGGTGTGAGCTAGGAAGTCACTTGTACGACTGGCGTCAGGACTTTGCCCGTATCCAAAGAATCTTCGCCAAAGTCATCAAACTTGAAGTCATCAATCCAATGGGTGAATTCTACGCCGGTCCCCAATTTACAAAGCCAAACTTAAGTGGGCATCGATAGATTCGTTGTCTCTGTAATTGATGAATAGTTGCCATTATGTTCTTTCTACACTTAACAGCTTTACTATGTCGCTCGTCAAACATACTTGTGCTCTTTCATACCTATGATTAATGGTTATGTGAAGTCTTATGTCATTATGAATGTGCTATATCAACTTTTATGGGATTACGTATGAATGTGTTATGTGATTATGAGCTTTGACTATGTGCTAAATATATTTGTGAAATTTGTGAATATTTGTAAAATTTGTGAATATATTGGTGAAATTGGTGCTAAATAAATGTGCACAATGGCCACACTACTGACGGGCCTTTATCAAATGGCCGTCAGTGAAGTGGCACCATCACTGACGGGCACCCAACAGGAGCCCGTCAGTGGTGATAGCTCGCCGGCCAACCCTGGAGGGGTTTCCACCGACGGGCAAGCTGGGCCCTGTCAGTAGTCATGCGCACTACTGACGGGCGGACCGCCCGTCAGTGGAGGGCAGCCCTCCACTGATATTCCCAGGCTGACGGCCCCCTATCCGTCAGTAGAGGGGGTTAACTGCCCGTCAGTAAAAGCCCAATCTGCAGTAGTGTTGTGAAGGAGATTGGTACTACAATGGTGTATGTGGAGAAAAGGATGGCTTTTGGTTCACTTTCTGAGGAAGGAGATGGTAATATCTCGATGGACTTGTGGCAATAGTGGCTGTTGTTCTAAGTACATATATGGTCTCTCTTTGGGGTATTGGCCACTTCCTACTTCCCTTGTTACGTGGCTATACCGATACTTCCTTCCTCTAGTATTACCTTTGTGGATATTTATCTGATCGGCTGCTGAACTTGGCTTGTTGATGGATAAACTCACTCGATGGATAGCTTTATCTTTAGAGTTTTGATTTTCACAAAGTCTTTTCTAAAAAAAAGAAAACCATTGGAGGCAATGTAGTATAGGTGAAAATAAAATTATTTTACCATTCTCACCTCTCTTTTTCTTATATAAGTATACACATATAAATTTGTCCGATGAGTGTCCTAGCCACGTGGCCCTCGGACATTTCAAAAGCAAAATTGTTTTCTAAATCTAATTTTGAAACTAAAACTATTTAGGTCCACCTCGGCACTATTTTGCCCCCGCAACTAAACCTGCGGACGTTGGCGGAACTATGCCAGTGAAACCGCTTGTATTTCAAAATACTTGTTTTCAAAAATCTTTACCTCCTACAGCAACGGCGTAACCCCAACGGTCTCGAGTGTATATCCTCGACGACTTCAGGTGTCGCCAACATTTCCGAAGATTTTCCCCTCCGACTCTCGGTGTTTCGCTACAGCTCAAAGCCTCGAAGATTAGGATTAACATTAATGTATAGGTAGAAATCATCTCATGTAAATTTTCTTTTCTTCCTATTTATTTATTTTGTAATCATCAATTGTTGTACTAAGATAATTGTATCACATGAGCATGTGTATGACATATTTGAGATGAATGCCATGAATGAGAGAAAATGCACGGTACAACTCCCCCCTTTTAACCTAACTCTCGACGTATCTCGACAAAATCAGGTCAACTCAACAACGCGAGTTGATCTGACTTCCACCTCACGCCTTCTTCGACTAACTCGAAAATTAGGGTTCTCACTACGTTCGCATAAGAGGCTATGTAATTTTTATTTTATGTAGCTTGTTGTCCTTCTTTCAGTCTTTTGCTGATTTCTTTGTAGCGATAATATAATAAATATTAGATGTATGCTCAAGAAGCTATCACTTTCATTATCTAAAAGGGTAGATGCGTTGGTCTTATATATCCCTGATGATAATTGACGATGTACTTTTAACTGCATTAATAGCCGCCAATCATGTATCCACCCATATTGATCAAGAGATAAAAACACGATACTGTCGTCAACTCACGAACTTAATATGTTGCCTCAGAAATCATACACTGTAAAATTGTATTGCGTACATTGACCTTGTCTTATTTACATAAATTTTGTGATCTTTTGAAAAACCTAAATAATACTAGTAAATTAAAGAAGGCATTTATGGTTAGACAACAACATTAAGTACTATGCAGACAACAACTATCTCTACATTTCCCTACAAAAAAAATAGAAAAAACTATCTCTACATTTTGATGACAGAGGTGCATAATCTCTACCTCCGTGGATACCCTTACCATTAAACAAGTGGTGTACATCAAGTAGAAAGATGTACGTTTGATATGTGTCACATGCTGTAAGAAATGATAATTGAAGCTCGTCCACTTGAACATATATGAAACAGTGGCTACGGGTGTCCTAGATTCCTCATGATAGATGCCTGGTAATCTTTTACGTACAAACTGGCCACCTAAATCCTACCTAATGACATTGACAGCACAAGACAAGAATTACAACCCTTCCTCGTCTGATCTAGCAGTAGATCTCTTCCTAGCAGCGAGTTGAGCAGTAACATCTCTGATTTGCCAGTTCGCTATCCAGATTCTGGATGGATGACAACGCTGTGGCAGCGCATTGCGACGCCGGCCGCCGTCGCAACAACGCCGGGCTCCGACGGAGATGGCCGGCTGGCCATCGTCTATCTGCATCTCGCAGGCCAGGAAAATCAAGAGCAGATCAAACGTGATTCACTGGGGATAAGTAAGCGGCAATGGCTAGCTTCGGATCTATGATACGATAGATAATGGCCAAGAAATTACAGAGCAACAAGCAAGAGTAACACGGTGAGAGTGCAAAGAAACAGAGGAAGCCATGGAAATGATGAGCACTAGAGGAAGATGAAGCACTCCATGGCCACCGAGGGGTTCTGTCCCAGCGCACCCTCTGCCGCCTCCTTGTGCTCTCTTCCCGCCAACGACGCCTCGTCGAGTTCGTCGTCTCTGACCTTCGCCGGGGCCCGTCCACCGTCACATTGCGGCTTGGTTTTCTCGGGACTAGTGCTCTCCTTCGGCGCTTTGCGCGCGGCGCCGGCGCCGGCGCTCCCTTGCCGGCTGAAGTTGCCGTTCGTTGCCGGAGACGCCGGTGGGCGCCTGGCCGTTGGCGAGTCCGGCTTCTTGCGGGAACGCTCGCCGGGGTCCCGCCTGACACCGCTTCCTCCGTAGGCATTGCCGTTGCCGTTGATGCCCGCGTTGAGGGACCGCTTGGCCGACGTCCGCGACGTCGGCAGCATCATGTCGGCCTCCCTGGCGGAGTAGGTCCGCCTGACGGCGCTCTCGGCGGCCCTCCTCGCCGCGGAAGGGGAGAACCTGCCGCTGCGGCACCCAATGCCAGACACCACCGTGGGCTGCTCGCCCCGCGGACGCGGCTCCACCGGTTGCTCGCCAACGATGCCGCCCTGCCTCCTCTGCGCCGACGCAGGGGACGGCGACCTCGCCGTCCCGTTACCGGCGTCCTTGGGCTTCCTCTGCTCCGGTGCCCTCCTCCTCGCCCTCCCCTTCTCCGGCGAGTCCACGTCCACCGCCCTCTTCTCCACCTCCTGCTCACTTCCAGCCTTGACCATCGCCTTCTCCACCACCGAGGACCCCGCCGACACGCTGTCTGAAGCTTCTTCTTCCTCATGTTCGTGCGCCCTCTTCACCTTCTCCTGCTCCGGCTCCGGCAGCCTTGGCCGCGGCACTGCCGTCTCGGATAGCACCTCCTTGACCTCCTCCTCCACCACAACAGGTGGCAGAGCATTCTCCTTCTCCTTTTCCGGCGGCAGCGGCGCGGCCACCTTGGCACCGGCGCCTCCGCGAGCAGCCTTCTTGCTCACGCAGCTCCCCATGGCGCGCGCGCGCCGGCGCCTGTGTGCTTGACACGAAAGGATGGATCGACGGAGTAACGGCGATTTGGTGTGGTGGCGCAGCGTGCGGATGGATGGGAGGTTGCGGTCAATTAGATGGCGCTCATCGATCGGATGAACGCATCTGCACGAGGTGGAGGGAGGAGGAATCGGATCATGGATGCTGCCTATAAATCCTTGGGGTCAACTACCTTAATTCTCTCTCTCTCTCTCTCTCTCGCCTCGCTGCTCGTTGGCCTAGCTGCTCACAATAACTCGGGTCAATCCGCCACTGAGCTGGCGCCATCACTGCTCTAACTCCCAGCAGCTGCTCATGCTATTGCTATTACTACTGCTGCCTGGTGCAGTGGTGCTACGGTGGTACTCAATCATCTCGGCTCTGATGCTACAGTAGTGGTACGTGTAGCACTACTGCTGCTGCTGCACAGGACGTACTCACGTGCGTATACGTACGTGGAGACGTACATGCGCCATCGGATCGAGAAACTGACGGTCTAGATCAACTAAAGCGGTGCAAAAGATAGTTTTATCTCTACTCTTGATGCGTGATCCCGTGATTAATTAGCTGGGCGGTTAACAACAGGTGTAGCCAGCCAGCCATTGTTTTTTTTTCGCGAAGAAGCAAGCCATTGTTTGTACTGCACCAATGTAGCATAGCCGCGTGCATGCTAGGGCAATGCACTAATGCTGGGCCGGCCGGTGGGGCCTGTACAGGGATTAATGATTATAGGTACGGCAGGTATAGTCTGAGTGTCACTCTCGCTGTTATTGAGGGCAAGGTAAATAATCAACATGATTCCGTGGGGAGTTGTAGCAGTAACTCCACGCATTAACTCGCTCTCTATACGATATTCATACGGATTTTCTACTTTATTCTTGATCTTGCAGATCACATTATCAAACTTATAATTATATAAATAAATTATATAACTTTAAATTTTGAAACATGTAACTGTCTAGTTATACATATCTAGATCTAAAGTTGCACATAATTATAGAGAATCAACGCCTAAAATCGTTGACCTAGAAATAACTATTTCTCAATCGACTTAGAAATAGGCACTCCTGTATTTATATATTAATCAGATTTGCTATTAACCGAGTTATGCATTATCAAATTCGTAATTACAAAATAAAATTGTGCAACTTTAGGTTTAGAAATGTACAATTGCCTAGTTGCACATCTCTAGACTAAAAGTTACACGCATTTCTAAAATGGGCTAGTACCCAATTAACCATGAAAATTACCAAGATCGTCGATTTAGAAATAATAATTTCTTGGTCGACTTAGAAATTGAGGCTTAGTTGCAATACTAGTGATAACAAATCGTGCTTGGGCACCTGAGATTTTCTTTTAGTTCTTAGTTTGCAACCCTAGCCTTCTTCCTCTTCGGCAATACCGATTACACTGTAGACTATGGTTTAGGGTTCAGGGTGAGGTTCACCTGTCTCCATGGGCTTAGAAGGATGAATGTACGGGTGGAGTAGCCGCGTGAGGCGGAGGACTGCTTTTTGGGTTGCAATGGTGGGTGGCTTGACATGAATGGGGACGAGAAGGCGTTGTCCATTGTGGTTAGGATGTTGAGGAGAAGGTGGCAGATTAGAAAGTGGTAGCCTTCAAAGATAAGAAAGAAATGTTGGAGTGACATTGACAATGGCATGAGAGGAAGCAGGGTGTTGATAGGAGGATGAGGAAGCGGTTGGGGATTAAGGGTTAGGAAAGAGTGGAGGATTATGTATGAGAGGAGGATTTCTAGACCGTTGGGTCCTAATCTAACAGTTCAAAATACAACCCGTCCCCTCATCCGCAATCCCCCACACATAATCCAATATGGATTTGGTAATGCCGAACTGACCGAGACGTTTTTCAATCTCATTCGATCCAGTTTAGCCATCGGACTAGCCTCCTGATTTTTTTTGATCTAGTCTATAAGGTCATTGATGTTTCATTTTTTAGCCATCGGATGATGATCCTAAGACTGACGGTGTTGACTGAGAATTAGAAAGTCTGAGTCGCTCCGTAACAAATACTATTACAGGTCACTACATTTCAAGAGGAACAAGTTGCTTCTATAACCAAAGTTACTCAAGTGTGCAGTCGATATATAGTTTTCAAAAAGAAAACTTTCAAGGCCACTTTGATTCGTAGGTATCTAAAAATACAGGAATATGAAAAACCATATGATTGCAATGTTTTATTGAATCTTATAATGGATCGCACGGCAAAGGATTAGAAACTATAGGAACTGGTACCAAATGGGGTTGATTACACCATGGAAAAAAGCATATGAACTCATGGCCTAGGACATTTTTCTGTAGAATTAAGTGCGTACTATCCTATAGAAATTTTTTCTAAGCTTTCCAATCCTATGAATTAAATAATCTCTATGGAAAAAACTCGTAATGATTGAAATCCTACAAAGTTCTTTTGAAGTTTCTTTGAATAAATGAGACCATAAGATTGAATACCACTGAAATTTGCACCAAAATAAGGGGGTTTGGTTAAATCATAGAGAAAACATAGGCATCTGTAAAAGTCCAATCTTGTAACCTTAACTTTGTAAGCATCCATGTAAATTAAACCATGTTTCAACTTTAATCATATGCATTCATTCATCCCACAAAATTTAAAACTTGCCAGCTTCTCACCCTTTCCTTCAAAACCAAATACTGAAATGAGAATAAACAAAATTCTTGAAGGGATATCCTTAGAAAATCCTTGCCAAGTCGCTGGTAGGTTCACCATCTCCCTTGGGATGTATCTAAATAAAACTATTGAAAAATATGCTAGAAAATTATTTGAACCAAGTGAAATCTATCCAAAGCTATTAAATGGCAGAACTGTAGATGATTTATTTGGTGATGATTTATGAAATTTACATGCACCTCCTGTAAAAATTTCAAAAGATTGGAAACACTAAGCACCTACACCTATAGTTCAAACCCATTTTGGGGCATATTTAAAACTTTCGATGAATATCAATCAAATACATTTTTACTATGACTTCTATACAATCTACAGAGCTCCCGTGAATTTTCTCAATTGTTGAAATTAGGGTTTAAGTCCTCAATTAGTTACAAACTCACCACAGCCTAACAACAACAACAACAACAACAACAATAATTATAATAATAACCCCGGCCAAACGGGCGGGCTTAGGCCCATTTCCCCTTTGGGCAGCAGCCCACATGTTCGGGACATTGAAAGAGCAGCTAGGCCCCTAAATGGTTTTGATGGCTAATGGCAACCCAAACTGGGATCTAATATTTACATTGAATGTAAGCAGGAAGATTAGGTTCCAGGAAGAGGTTTCATCTATGAAAGGATGATCACTAAAAGTACAAAGGTGTTTTCCCAAGATAAGGAGATAGCTGCGCTAGGCAGCTATGCCATAGCTATGAAGAAACCGGTACTGTGCTAGGAGTTGCAAGCAATGTGATGGTTGCTTGATGCGTTAAGAGCCTTGACTACAGTTGGTAAAAGCTGAAACCTAGATTTGCTAGTTTTCTTGAGTCCTTAGGAAACACTTGTACTACCAAGAGGTATGAAGTTGTAATTACTTTTGGAAGTTCTTATGCTCAATGCTCAGAGTGTTGGACAGTGGCACTGATGCCTTGAAGTCAGTGGCCCTGTAACAACAGTTTTGCACAAGTGTGAAACTGGGTTGTGCTAGTACACTGCTGTGCTAGCTTCCTAAACCCTAGAGCCATAATTACCTGTGTGGCACAGCTGTGTCACAGGTGAAGAACCGCTCTATGACTTTGGTACACCTCTGTGTCAGGGGAGAGCTTGAAAATGCTAAGAGAACTGCACTGCAATGGTTTGTCTACTGCATCAGAAAACTGTTGGAGGTTCTCTCCTGTTATGCATCAGAGTTTGTTGTGTGTGCCGAGGGCATGTAATGTGCCAAAACCAGGCTGAGTAGGGAGTCTACGTCAGTTAGGGTTTCAGCTGCGTCAGCCACCGGTGACACAGGTATCGGTCTGCCTGAAGCCTTGTTACCGTTGTGCGTTGTGGTTAGCTGTGTCACCAGTGCCTGTCATAGGTGACTCACTTAATCCTATGTGGCATGAGTGTAATGGTCAGGTGCCTGTGGACCCTATATATAAGGGACCAGGAGAGGTCTTAGACCTCAACCTTTGGCAGCCATTTTTAATCATTGCAAGCCTCTCATCTCCTGAACAGAAACCAAACTTCTCATAAGTTAGTTCAAGAGAGTTAGAGCTTTGAGCAAAGAGCATTGGTTCTTCCAAGTGTTGTTGCTGCAGATTTTGTTACTCTTGGAGTGTCTACTCCTAGACAGGTGTATTCGTTGGTGATCACCCAAGCTTGTGTGGGTTGGCCTAGACGTTTGTGAGGGTGATCTGAATTAAGTCTACCCGTTGCCAAGCAAAAGGACTTCCACAAGCAAAGGAGCGTGCCTGAAATTTCAGGTACATGGAGAAAAAGGCACCACAAGTGCTGGCTATCTCTTCGGAGTAGTTTCTCGAACGGAGATGTACCACTCTGCAAGGTGTGGGAACTTCGGTGAAAAATCCTCTGTGTCTCTCTCTCTGTGTGTTTACTTTCAGCACTTACTGTTTGATTACCTGCTTGCTTGATTGTGCTATTTGTTAGTGCTGTGATACACTTTTTCACCTGTGTTATCTAGCTGTGTCACAGTTGATCTATAGCTTATCTCTGATCTGTGCTAGTTACCTGTTTCACAGTCATCTTTTATATCTGTCTACTTAGGGTTTTAGGACACTTGTGTTAGCTACCTGTGGGACAGTTATATGTTAATCTTCATGTCATTTGCTGCCTGAGTAGTCTATCTGTTTCATAGCTAGCTAAACCTCTTTACCTATTAAGGCTTATGGTTGATAAAATGAAGTTGTTCTTTGAATTTGACTAGCCTCCTATTCACCCCCGCTCTAGTCGGCTCCTGCGATCCTTTCAATTGGTATCAGAGCAAGGTTGCTCTTTGAATTGACTTAACAGCCAGAGTTAAAAGATGTCGGGCTATGAGGGTAAAATTCCTATTTTTGATGGGTCTAACTATGCCTTCTGGAAAAGAAAGATGCAAATGCGTCTTATTGCCATTGATCTAGATGTTTAGGAAGTTGTCAATACATGTTACAGGATAGAGGACACCATAATGCCAAGCATCAATGACAAGAGAAACATCCAAAATAATGCAAGGGCTGCCACAGCTATATTTATGGGCCTCCAAGAACATGATTTCAATAGGGTCAGCACCATGGACTCTGCCAAGGAAATTTGGGACACCTTGGAGCAAATATATGAGGGCAGCAACACTCTGAAGAATTCTACGAGAAGCTTGCTGGAATCAAAGCTGAGAGGTTTGAGTATGAACATGCCAGGCTCACTGGTGGCTCCACTGTGGTGATCAACGGTGACACAGCCGAGTCACATTGCTCCTCACCAGATACCAAGACTTCATCAAGGTCAGCTCCTTTGTGTCCCATGGCTAAAGAATCAAAGGTACTTACTGAAGATAACTTTTCTGACTATGCTGAACTAATGGGTATTTTGGAAAGAACAGATAAGGCCTTTGAGAAGGAGAGAAAGGAGAACATATCCCTAAGGGATAAGCTTAGAGAGCTCAGAGAGACCTGTGATGAGGTCATGGATGACAGGGAGAACATTAAGGTAGATCAGGAGAACCTGGAGATTGCTCATGATAAGCTTAAGCTAGCTCATGAGCTTCTTCTCAAGGAGCATGAGGAGCTGAAGGCAAAGCATGCCAAGTGCATTGATGATACTAAATCTCATAACTCTTCTGTTATTTCTGATATTACACCTTTGCCTGCTCCTGCTACTGTTGAAACATGCTTGAATTGTGCTACTCGCATAAATGTTTTAACTTCCACAGGTGTTGTGACTGATAACTCTAATGAGGCTTCAACCTCTATTGCAACTAACTCTGTGGATGCAGCTAAGCATAACAAGCTCAAGGAGGAGCTTGAAGAGATTAAGAGGCTTATGAGGAAAGGTCTTTGCACGGCCAACATTGGCATGCAAAACTATCAGATGATTAGAATTGAAATGCTTAGGAGAAACAATGGCCTGAAGGGCCTTGGTTACATTCCTATCTTGAATGAAGATAAACTGCCTGCTGTGACTAACCCATTGTCTAAGAAAAATCTTGCAGCTAACTTTGTGAGACAGACATGTACAAATGACAACAACTTTGTTGTCATGAGCAGAAAAACAAGAATGTTGTGAACATTCCATCTAACCCATCTTATGTTCTACAAAAGGATATGAGAGGTAAGACAGTAGCCAAATATGTTGGTCTCAAGCAACTGAGAAAATGGTCACCTGTCATCTGGGTACCTAAGGTTATTGTTGCCTGTGTCACTGGTACCTCACACAGTTGTGGGACTACAAGTGTCACAGGTAGCTTGCACAGTTTACTAACTCTTATGCCTAAGGTTGTAGGTGATAATCATCCAAAAAAGATTCATGTTATATCATCCATAGCTAAGGCTATGAACTCTAGGAACAAACTTGCTAATCATATTACTGCTGTCTCTACTTATGATAAAGTTACTAACGGAACCAAACTAGTTTGGATCCCTAAGTTTCATAAACTTGCAGGACACTGTCTCTAGTGGAACTGATTGGGTTGTGGACAGTGGATGTACACAACATATGACTGGAGGCAGAGAGAAGTTTGTAGAGATCACCAATGAGAATTTGCCCAGTAAACATGTGATCTATGCAGACAACTCCAAAAGAAAGGTAAATGGCATTAGTAAAGTTGCCATATCTGAACATCACTCCTTATCAAATGTTATGCTTGTGGATCAGATAGGCTATAGTCTAATGTCTGTGTCACAGCTGTGTGACACAGGTATGAAAGTCACTTTCTATCCTGATGTAGTTATAGCCTCTAAACTATCTGATGATTCACAAGTGTTCAAAGGATGCAGGTCTGGAAAAATTGTACATTGTTAATTTTAGTAAACAGCCTGCAGTAGCTCCATGGTGTCTCATGGCCAAGACCAGTGTCGGCTGGCTGTGGCACAGGTGGCTAGGACATATGGGCATGAAGCTTCTCAACAAGCTGAGCAACAATGACTATGTCATTGGCCTAGAGAAGGTGAAGTTTGAGAAGGACAAGCCTTGCAGTTCGTGTCAAGCTGGCAAACAAGTTAAAGCTGCTCAACATCCCAAGACCATCATGACCACCACCACTCCTTTTGAGCTCATACACATTGACCTCTTTGGTCCTACAACATATGAGAGCTTGGGAGCTAACAAATATGGCTTTGTTATTGTAGATGATTTTTCACGCTATACTTGGGTGTTCTTTTTGAAGGAGAAGACATAGGTCTATAAGAAATTCAAGCATCTCATAGTCAGAGTGCACAATGAGTGGAAGGTGAATCTAGTCAAAGTCAGAAGTGATAATGGGAGTGAATTCAAGAATTCCATGGTGGAGGCATTTCTGGACAAGCATGGAATCAAGCATGAGTTCTCTAGTCCATATGCTCCACAGCAGAATGGAGTAGTGGAAAGGAAGAACAAAACATTGATAGAGATGGCATGGACACTACTCAATGAGTACAGGACTTCACCAGATTTTGGGCTGAAGCTGTCAACACTGCCTGCCACTCAATCAACAGATTCTATTTACATCCATTGTTCAAGAAGTCTCCATATGAGCTGCTCACCAACAACAAGCCAACTTTGTCATACTTCAGAGTATTTGGTTGTAAGTGCTACATTCTTAGAAAAGGCAAACACCTCTCTAAGTTTGAAGCTAAATCTGATGTTGGGACTTTCTTGGCTATGCCACTAACTCCCACGCCTATAGGATTTTTAACACCTCTATAAAGGTTGTTGAAGAATCTATAGATGTGGACTTTGATGAATCTTATGGCTCTCAAGAAGAGTAAGTTGCTAATGATGTAGGGAGCAATGACATTCTCAAGAAATCCACTGGTGAGATCAGACCTACTGTCAAGGAGGAACCTGCCTCACCAAGTGATCATGAACCACTTGCTCCACCACTGTGTGAAGACACTGGAAAGCAAGACATTGAGTTCGAGTACAACCCAGCCAATGATCAATTGGATGCAGAGGACCTGTCTCAGCCAGCTATGTCACAGGAAGAACCGGCTGTGACACAGGTGGTTGACCTCGAACCCCTTGTGATCAGTAGGCTGCAGAAAGATCACCCTGTAGACCAAATCATTGGTGCCATTCATAGGGGAGTAACTACTCGTTCTTGTATTGCAAGTTTCTGTGAACATTACTCTTTTGTCTCCAGTGTTGAACCCAGGAATGTCAATGAAGCTCTCAAGTATGCTGATTGGGTAAATGCCATGCATGAAGAGCTGAACATGTTTGAAAGAAATCAAGTCTGGTCCCTGGTGGAAAGGCCTCAAGACCACAATGTTATTGGAACAAAATGGGTCTTCAGGAACAAGCAAGATACAAATGGACTGGTGGTGAGGAACAAGGCCAGATTAGTTGCTCAAGGCTTCACTCAAGTTGAAGGTCTGGACTTTGGTGAAACTTTTACACCTGTGGCAAGACTAGAAGCAATCAGAATTCTACTTGCTTATGCTGTACATCATAACATCAAGCTATATCAGATGGATGTGAAGTCTGCCTTCTTGAATGGTAAACTTTCTGAATTAGTCTATGTTGAGCAACCACCTGGTTTTGAAGATGCTAAGAAACCACACCATGTCTACAAATTGCACAAATCATTTTATGGTCTGAAACAAGCACCTAGAGCATGGTATGATACACTGAAAAATTTTCTGATCAAAAATGGTTTTAAGATGGGCTTAGTAGACACAACTCTATTCACTAAGAAAAATGGAAATGACTTATTTGTGTGCCAAATTTATGTCGATGACATAAAATTTGGTAGTACTAACCGTTCAATGAGTGATGAGTTTAGCAAGATGATGACCCAGAGGTTTGAGATGTCTTTAGATGGAGAGCTCAAGTACTTCCTACGACTCCAAATCAAGCAACTCAAGGAAGGGACTTTTATCTCATAAGAAAAGTTCACCAAGGACATCATCACCAAGTTTGGCATGAAGGATGCAAAGCCTATTCACACTCCCATGCAAACTAATGGTCATTTGGACTTAAACATGGAAGGTAAATCTGTTGATCAGAAAGAGTTTAGGTGAATGGCAGTATGCAGGATTCTGAGATATTTAATTCAAACTTCAGGGTTTGGGCTGTGGTATCCTAAGGTTGTGGCTATTCAGATAGTGACTATGCAGGGTGTAAGGTTGACAGAAAAAGCACCTCTGGTACCTGTCAGTTTCTAGGGCACTCTCTGGTGTCCTGGTCCTCCAAGAAGCAAAATTATGTAGCCATTTTCACTGCAGAAGCTGAATACATAGCTGCTAGTAGTTGTTGTGCTCAATTGCTATGGATGAGGTAGAACTTGGACGACTTCAACGTGTCTTTTAGTCAAGTACCCCTCTTCTGTGACAATGAAACACTACTGTAGAATGGGCCTTTACTGACGGGCAGTTAACCCCCTCTACTGACGGTCTGGGGGCCCGTCAGCTTGGGAATGTCAGTGGAGAGGTTCCCTCCACTGACGGGCAGGCCGCCCGTCAGTAGTGGATGTGACTAGTGACGGGCCCAATTTGCCCGTCAGCGGAAACCCCTCCAGGGCCACCCTGGAGGTATCACCACTGATGGGCCCCAGGTGATTGCCCGTCAGTGGTTGTGCATTTCACTGACGGGCATTTCTGAGGGCCCGTCGGTAGGGTTTACAGTCCAGGCTTGGTGCTGGCCTGCTTACTGTAGCCATTGTGCATTTTTCACAAATTTCACAAATATATTGAGCACATAGTCAAAGCTCATAATCACATAACACATTCGTAATCACATAACAGTTGACATAACACATTCATAATCACATAACACTTCACATAACCATTGATCACAAGTATGAAAGAACACAAGTATGTTTGACGAACGACATAATAAAGTTGTTAAGTGTAGAAAGAACATAGTGGCAACTATTCGTCAATTTCAGAAACAACGAACCTATCGATGCCCGCTTAGGTTTGGCTTCGAAAATTGGGGGCCGACGTAGAATTCACCCATTGGATTGATGACTTCAAGGTTGATGGCTTTGGCGAAGATTTTTTGGATGCGGGCAAAGTCCTGACGCCAGTCGTACAAGTGACTTCCTAGCTCACACGAAGCCTTCAGTTCTTTCATATCTTTCCAATGCTTGTTCTTTGACCGGACCCAGCAGTCCATATGGGCACAGGTGTAGTACCCACATGTCACGCTATTTTCTAGCTGAATTTTGGAAGGGAAGGTGTAATGGTGTACCATTCTTGTCGCTTTTGAAGGTATTTTACTATATCCCGTGAACTTGGCTTTGAAAAAAGCTGTATCTAAAATGTTAGTGATATTGTTGAAGTCTGATCTCTTGGTCTCGTCGGAGTCAAGGTAAAATGCCTTGGCCCAGCATGGAATGATCACAATGAGGACCCAGTGGTCACTGCGTAAATTTGAACAAATGGACGTAAGCAGGCAGAGTTACATGCGTAAAAAACAAAAAATTCCCACGGTGCTAAGTTAAAGGACTTATAGAGGGTTGTAGGGGGCTAGTAGGTAGTCCTTGTCCTTATGAACGATGAATGCATGCGTAAGGTATTCTTCCAGAAAGACTCGACCGTCTGGGGTCGCAGCATAGCCTTCGTTCATGCATATCAGATCGATTATTCCAATATTGGAGTCGCGTAGACGTCTGCACTCTTGGGCTTGGTAGGGAGCCCATAGCCTGACCATCATAGTATCGAGCCTATAGAGGTTGTACATGTTGAAGAGGTCTTCAAAGTTGATGTCAAAGGTGTCTTGGTCGTTCTCCATGAAGAAATTGTAATCTCTTGGCACCTTGACCTTCCAATATTGGTAAAATATTTGCGGATCTCTGGACATCTTTAGGTAATCTTCATGCAGCGCCTTCATGTCCTTCGAAAGATTGTACAACTCATCCTGCGGGAGCAAGTCTTGACCTGGATAGAAAACCCCTTGCTAGAGACCCATGCTCCATGTAGATAATTTGGATGATGATGCTGAGAAGGATAAGGATTTCTTCATCGGCTTTTGCTCCTTTCTTTCCTTCTCGCCGGTGCTGGCCCGTCTCTTTTTGCTTTTCTTCTTCGTGTGTAACGGCTCAGGACTATTGCCTGCCGCCATCGCTGCTTCCAGTGTTCTAGCTAGTGTGGTGGGAAAGATAATCTTCCCTCTGCGTTGATCAAGCGGGTCGCCTTGAGCCTTGGAGCGCCTTTTCGGTGGATCATTGTTGGCTTCCTCCGGCGCCTCCGGGGACTGCAAAATCGACTCCATGTACTGGTCCCCGACAAGATGGTCTTCCAGATCTTTAAACGATGGAGGTGTTCGGCTAAGGCCCAAGGAGATCGTCCGACTGATGGAGAGGGGTTGTTGGACGAGGGGGCCATGCGAGGAGAGGCCTCCGCAGATAAAATAATTTGGCTCTTCGGCCACTGGATGAAGTAGTTCTTGCACTGCCCTAGCTTGGTCAGTACCGCTTCAGGGGGGACAGGGACTAACACATCACTGTAGTCATTGAGGATGAGGTCCACCTGCACCTTCGCATGGTGCTCCCGCATAGGAACACAGTGCAGGATTGCCCCCTCCGGTATTGGGAAAATCTGGCCGTGCGCAACCTTGACCTTCATGCTAGGAATTTGCACCGTGAGTGTGCATCTAGTGGCTTCCTGGGAAACAGAGGATAGATGTGCTATCCTCATTGGAGTCAGGACAATGAAATCATGATTTACTATAATGACTCATTAGCGGATGAAACTTATGGTGATGCTGTCGACGGGATTCAGCGAGTCGGGGCCCGCCGTCCGAGGTGAATGCGCAACTACTCCATCCAGACGGCTGGTTATCGGGAAGCATGGTCGGACGGCCTTGCGCTGCGAGCACTTGCATCCGTACCCATGTCTGCTCGGCAATCTCCCACATTTGCTCCTGCAAATTTTCCATATACTCCTGGCTGTCTCTCCTTGGGCAGCGGCGACCCTCAGGGTTTTGGGGAAATACTTTGTCCCATTTAACGCCATCCCCGACACCTACTACACGGCCCGATGCTCCGGTTTCTGTTGAGCCTTCACCAGATCATCGTTCCACCTCGGGCCGCTCGTGACGGAGTCCTGTGAGCTTCCAGGCTATTGGCTTAGGTCTATCTGCAAGTTATATTACTTGATGAGAAGATAGCGTATTTGGATGCAACGTAATTAAGTAAGAAAGACACTGAGTTGAGATGTTACCAGCTGGTTGGCCACCTCCTGGAGTTCCTTAGACTCTATAATTGGTGACCCCGTCACAGGGTCAGAGCTTGTGTGCACCTTGATGTACTCCTGGCGCGTGGCTGTCTGAGATGCGCGAAAGGAGGTGCTTTCCTAGCCGCGGTTAGTTGGCGTCCTCTCTGGCCCATATTGGTCTCTTCCCTAGGTATCCATGGCTGTCGAGCTTGTGGTCTAATGTGTTCTTAGAGCGAAGCTCCTTCCCCCAGCGACTCTTCTCCTGGAATTCTGGACTCCTTATTTGAGCAACGAATTTCTCCCAGTCTTCCTTTTATATCTTGGACCATCTTTTACTAATTTTAGTATCCCAATCGTCGTCCAGGACTTTCTGTGCGTCATATCACCAAGTCTTCAGAGCCCTAGCCATGATGCGAAGGGCTTGCGCTTTGACTCTGTCCTTGTTGGTGGCAGAAATCTGGTACTTGTCCCACAGTTTTTTCAAGAGAGCATCTCTGGTCAACTTAGTCAAATGACTGAACTCTTTGCATGTGATCTTAACTTGTTCACGGACTATGCACCTGCAGGTGTTACTAAAGGTCTGGATGGCCTTATGTGGACTCGCTGGAACATCTTTGACGTCATCATCTTGAGTGATGATATACGTCTTGTCCGGCAACTGGTTGCCTTTTCTCCTTTTCTGAGACCTGGTCGGGGCCGTAGGCGCTACTTCCTCCTCGGGTGCCTCGTCCTCTTCAGAACCTGACTCGGAGCCAGAGTCATCGTTGGAGGAGCTGGAGTCCGAGGCAAGTTGCTCTTGGCCAACTGTGACAGCCGCCTCGGGGGCTTGTTCCTTGGCCGGCTCGGAGGCAGGTTCCTTGGCCAGCTCGGAGGCAAGTTCCTTAGCCGGCTCGGAGGCAGCTTGCTTGGGCGCCTCCAGGGTCAGGGTGTCGATCGGTGCCGCCACGTTGAGGTGGGCCGTGCTGTCATTAACTGGCTCTAGTTGTTGGGTCGGCGACCCAGCGGGAGTAGTACTGGCAGCAATTTTAGAACTGAGATGAATTGTTTGTGCTCTGTTTATTTGTTAATATCATTATTCTCAACTGTTCCAGCATATGATATACAAATATCACACATATACAACAATTCCAGGATATATACACCAAAATTTTCAGCATTCTCAATCTCAGCATATGATATACAAATATCTGAAGCTTTCTCAATCTCAGCATTCTCAATACCACACATATACAATAATTTCAGCATACAACATTCGAAGAAATTGAAAAAAATACCTTCTGCAGTGAAGAGGGAGGCAGACGGGGGACAGCCGGTGGAGAGGACGGGCTCTCGGTGCAGGCCGACGCTAAGCCACACGAATACGAATACAGGGATTCATCAATTCCTAAAAACACCAATACCTTGTACCTATATCACAAAAGCAGAAATGTTTAAGATAAGCAACACCAATAAATCGGTACTAAGAAACACCGTGTAGATTGCAAGATGCTATTAGAATATGGTTTATACATATTGCTCTGGCTCAAGTGTTTATACAAATAGGACATACGTAGAGTAAAACAGTCAACAAGAAAACTATGTAGAAAGTGAGAAGTGATGTCACCTAAAGTCACCTCAGAGTAGCAATGTGACGATCGTATGAACATTAATGCTAGCTTTGAATGCTCTAGTGTTTTGAGTCAATTCTAAAGCCTCATCATCTTTAGGAGCGCACCGAAGGTGGCCTAATACATAATGCACTACCTTACAAGACAAAGTTTTGACTTAACTCTGCAATACAAAGGGTTTGAGGAAGATGATTTATGCCCTACCAAACCCATGCATCTAAATAGGAGAGGCATTCATGCGAACCCCGACATCTTAGCTCTTAGTTCCGTATCTCTAATTTATACATTGGAAGTCAGAGCTGAAATTGATTAAGTAAAGCCTTTAGGGCATCGGTAAAAACCATTAGAGTGACAAAGGTTGTTTAGTTCATATAAATAGTTACCGACCGAGTGAGATGACAAATACTTAAGCTAACTTTTGATTCATACCACTTTCTTACCATTATGTTCAACTGGTTATAGATTCAGATTCTTACTAGTTTTAGCACGTCTGCAAAGAAACTATATCATAGTATTTCAGGAACTTCCAAGCAGATAACTGGTATAATGAGATAATCGGTATAATGAATTAAGAAGACTATACCAAACTAGGATTGACCGTATGTCACAAAATTGACTATCATATACATTTCTTTGCAATGAAGATTTTTTTTGATCATATCGCAACCATAAGTGTACACGAATGTACCAAGATACATGAAAGCTTAAAAAAGCAAGCATTCTATGAATAATGATAACTCGGTACTCTTCGTTCAGAATCCAACTTGTTTTCTCACATAACTAAGAAAAGCAATTAAAATGAAAGTTTGTTTAGCCATGTTGTTTAATCTATTGACAAAATCAAGGTATATATCTTCATACTGCAGGGGCATCGAGGCCAGAGGGGCGGCGGGGGAGGGGGGCGGCGAAGGCGTCGGGGCCGGAGGGGGCGGCGGAGGGGGCGGCGGAGGGGGGCGACGGGGGCGTCGGGGCCGGAGGGGGCGGCTGGAGGGGGCGGGCGGCGGCGCGACTTGGGGCTGAGGGGCGGCGGGGGAGGGGGGCGGGCGGCAGCGTCGGGGCTGGAGGGGGCGACGGAGCAGCCTAGCGGTGTCGGGGCGGTGTAGGGGTCTCGCTGCTGGTTTGAATGAACGCGCGGGACTTGGTGAAATTTTCGCCAAGTCCCGCGCGTGGCTTATATACGATGTGGGTTACCACTGGGGGCGCCCAGTTTTCGGCCCGTCAGTGGAGATCCACCCGTCAGTGGAGAGGTATCTTCACTGACGGGCTCCTAACATCGAGGGGAGGTTCGTTAGGGTTAGGGTGGGTTACCACTGACGGGCTCCTGGTTTTCGCCCGTCAGTGGAGGGTGGGTTTTGTTAGTTTTAGGGTTTTAGGATTAGGGTTATGTTAGGGTTAGGGGTTTTGGGTTTTTGGGTTAGGGTTTTGGGTTAGGGTTTTAGGGTTTTAGGGTTTTTGGGTTAGGTTTTAGGGTTAGGGTTTTAGGGTTATGTCGTCGTTTAGCGCGGGTTAGGGTTTGTCGTTTAGCGTGAGTCAACAATATTACACATACACACGTACACACGTACGGTACACACAATATGAAATCATCCAAACCAAGAATCTTCTCATGAATAGTGATTTTCTTGGTGGTATACGTTAGTCCTTCGGCGTGACTGCATCTTATGTAGGGCTCAGCATCCTTAGTAGCTTTGCTCCTTTTGGTAGGGCGTTATCAACAGCTTTTGGCTCGGAGTCCAGGTCGTCGAATTGTCATAGTCCTTTTCGTCAACTACACCATCGACTCCGACAATACTCCTTTTCCCTTTTCTAACGATATGGCACTTCTTTTCCTTCAGGTCTTTATGTAGAAGACTTGAGAAATTTGTTTAGCTAATACCCATGGTTCATCTTTGGCACTGATTGCTTTGACTTGTGTTGAGTCAATAGATGTCGGGGGAGGTAAAGTCACGGTAGTGAATTTGTCATCGTTGATATGGACATTTTTTGCCCGTCTGACATGAAACATGGGGATCTTTGTTACGGTGTAGTCCAGTTCCCAAATCTCTTCGATAATGCCGTAGTATATGTCCTTACGGTTACCGGTTTTAGCCTCCATCGTCACCCCACTGTTCTGATACGTACTTTTCCTGTCTTGAGCCTCCGTATAGAATGTGTATCCGTTGATATCATATGCTTGAAATGTCAGGACGTTGCTCGCAGGTTCTTGTGACAACATTTTGACCGTCTCTTCTTCATCATTTGTCGGAGGCCTTTCATACCAGTAGTTCTTTAGCCAGTTTGCGAACTTTGCATTGTGCTCTTTCGAGAGCCACGCTTCTTCCCTTTTTCGATTTTTCTTTTTTTGCCTTTACCATGTGCATCCAAAGATAGGGATGCACCACAGTCAGGTGTTGCAACACTACGAGATGTGCTCGGTCGTAGTCATCTGATCTTTTCGGTATTGAATTATAGACATGTAAAGGCTTTTGTCCGCGTGCATGGCCTTCACCATCGAGCCTACCCGTGTGGCGCGAAATAGGAACACCTATAGACTTTTGATCAGCCAAGTAATCCATGCAGAACTCGACACACTCTTCGGCGACATAGCCTTGGATGATGCTACCTTTCGGTTGTGACTTGTTACGAACGTAGCGCTTCATAACCCCATTGTACCTTTCCAAGGGGTACATGTTGTGTAGGAACACGGGACCTAGGTCCAGTATCTCCGGGATGATATGGATCATGAGATGTACCCATGATATCGAAGAATGCTGGAGGGAAGTACATCTCAAGTTCGCATAGTATGACAATGATCTCCTCCTGCAGTTTATGGCAACACGTAACCGAGATCGACTTCTGAGATATCGTGTTGAAAAAGTTACAAAGATTCAAGATTGTCTTGCGGACCTCTGGCTCCATGAGACCTCTAATTGCAACAGGAAGTATCTGCGTGATCATCACATGGTAGTCATGAGACTTCATACCAATTACGCAGTGAGTCTTCATGTCAACTATTCTCCTGATGTTTGCCGAGTAACCGGAAAAAACTCTGACACCTTGGAGGCACTCCAAAAAGCTAATGATCTCTTTTTTGCTGAGAGTGTAACAAGCAGGGGGATAGTCCGTCTTGATTCTGACTGCACCCGTCCCCAACTTGGTCGTTTGCTTGGTTGCCCACAGCTTCTTTCTTATATCCAAGAATTCCATGTCAGCTCATGCCTTGGGTCCATCTTTTGTCTTGTCTAACATGTTGAGCAGGATACCAAGCAAGCTGTCGCACACATTTTTTCAACATGCATGACATCTATGCTATGACGTGTGCTTAGGAATCTCCAGTAAGGCAAATCCCAAAATATGGATTTCCTTTTCCAGATGCCGTCCTGCATGGGAACAGGCGGTTGTGTCTTACCCGGCGTAACAGGGGGCATTGTGTTCACGATCTTATAGATTTCTACCCCGGTCTTCTCCCGAACGGACCTCAACTGTATTGTCAAACAATTCCTTCTCTTGTCTCCATGGGTCATTCTGTTTCAGCCACCTTCGGTGGCCCATGAACACGATTTTTTAGAGCTCTTTAAGTGTAAACTTGTTGTAAACTCCAAACACTTAACACATCCTTTGTATCCATAAACACACTGGCATGATTGATATCCGTACGCGGGATAGTCTTGGACCGTCGTGAACAATAGCGCTTTCAGATTGAAGTATTCTTCTCGGTAAGCGTCCCAGACCTGGGCCCCTGGTTCCCATAGTGTAGCTAGTTCTTCGAACAATAATTGTTGATACATGTTCAGATCGTTCCCAGGTTGCTTCGGCCCTTGAATGAGAATAGAGAGGTGTATATACTTTCGCTTCATGCACAGCCATGGAGGAAGGTTGTACATCCATAGAACCACAGGCCAAGTGTTGTGTCTGCTACTCATGTTGCCGAATGGATTGATTCCGTCCGTACTCATACCAAACCTGATATTCCTCGGATCTTTTCTGAAATCATCGATTTGGGCTTCGATTGCCCACCACTACGAAACATCGGCAGGGTGTCTCATCACGCCATCATCAGTTTTTCGCCCCTCGGCATGCCAACATATCAGCTTTGCCTCCTTCTTGTTAGCGAATAAACGCTTCAAACGGGGAAGGACTGAAAGATACCATACAACCTTTGCTGGAGTGCCACTCGTCACTGGGTCCTCATCATCGGCTTGGTTTCTACCCCGCTTGAATCTAGATGTGTTGCACGTAGGACACTTGTACAGCTTCTCGTGCTCCTTGCGGTAAATAAAGCAGTCATTCGGACACGCATGGAACCTCTGCACCTCCAGTCCAAGAGGGCGGGCAACCTTCTTGGCTTCATCAGTGCTCGTAGGCAACAAGTTGTTTTTCGAAAAAACTTTTGCAAGATAAGCCAATGTCTCATCGAAGCCTTCGTCCGGATAGTTGTGGGCTGCCTTGATCCTTAGAAGTTCCAGCGTGACTGACAGACGCGTGTGCTTTGGATCGGAACCGGTATAGAATGGGGTTTGCGAGTCTTCAACTAGTCTCGTGAACTTAGCAGCCTCTCTTTCATCCTCAGGATCTATCACCACCTGCTCCACCATGTGAACGTCCTGCACCATATCGGCCAAAATTTTCCCCGTTTCTTCTTCGGTGTCAGATTCGAAACTCCCCTCGTCTTCTTCGTCCTCTCCATGTTCGGCATCTTGCCGTAACACTTGATCTTCCTCCTCCTCACCGTAACATATCCAACGTGTATAACCTGGCATGAAACCCTTAAGCGCCAGGTGTACCGTCACCCTCCCTCTCGTATCAAACATTACCAAATTTTTGCAATTACGACATAGACAACAAATCTTCGTGCCACCTTTTCTCCTCGTATCTTGCTTGGCGACATCAAGAAACTCATTCAATGCCGTAGCCCAACTCTCTGTCGCCCGGTTGTCATACATCCAACTGCGATCCATCGATCGATCCCTACGACACGAAACTAATCAGTTGGATGAAAAAACAAAACACTAGGCCTCGGCTCGATGTTCGGGAATCGCATAGCAACAACCGTCGTCTTGGCTCGATGGCCGGCAATCACATCAAATACATATACAAGATGAAAAAACTCTTTTGTATCTCATTCATCCAAAGAGAGCATTATTACCGAGCGCTAGCGATCTTTTCAGCGAGTGAAGGGAACTTCGTGGAGGGAAGGGTGATTTATGGACAGAGTGAGAGGAGGAGGGAGAGATGAGAGATCTTGTTGGGTTGGAGAGAGAGAGATCTAGAGATAGGTGAAGAACATTAATGGGGGCTTAATGGTGGAGAGATGTGAGATCAATGGAGGTGAAGGGAGATTGGTAGGGGTTTGGGAAAGTAGGGGAGGGAGAGGAGGAGGAAGAGATGAGAGATCTTGTTGGGTTGGGGAGAGAGAGAGATCTAGAGATAGGTGAAGAACATTAATGGGGCCTTAATGGTGGAGAGATGTGAGATCAATGGAGGTGAAGGGAGATTGCTAGGGGTTTGGGAAGGAAGGGGAGGGAGAGGAGGAGGTTTGGGGGAGAGGGGAGTGTTTGTGGGTGGGGGAGCCTAGGGGCGGCGACAGTAGTAGGGGGCGGCGGCGGCGCTCGCTGCTGGCCAGTGGGCGCGCGAGCACTGGCCAGCAGCGAGCGTCGCTCCTTGTTTTATATAGAAAGGTTACCACTGACGGTCGCCTACAAAGGGTCCATCAGTGCTTCCGTGCACAGACCAGTCTGCCCTGGAACTCACCTCGTTGACGGTCCTCCGAGTGGCCCATCAGTGGAGACCTCTTCTACGCTAACAGGCTCTTAAGTACTACCCGTCAGTGGAGAGAACCCATCATCTATATGGGCTTTTGGCTCCCTGGTTGCATCTCCGCTGACGGGCGCTTTAACAGCCCGTCAGTGGAGGTCCTCCCATCGGTCCTGGCAGTCTCCTCCACTGACGGGTCTCTAGGAGCCCGTCAGTGATGATACTCTCCAACGACGGGCAAGAATGGGCCTGTCAGTGGAGGTGGTTCAGCAAAGGGTCAAATTGTAGTAGTGAAAGTGCCATCAAGTTAGCCAACAACCTAGTTCACCACCAGAGATCAAAATACATAGAAGTGAGGCACCACTTTCTGAGAGACCATGTGGAGAAAGGAGATATCTAGCTATGTCATGTGAGGACAGACAGACAACTTGCCGATATCTTCACCAAGCCTTTAGATGAGACTAGGTTCTGTACCCTGAGGAGTGAGTTGAATATCATTGATGTCTCAAACTTGCAATAAAAGGTTTGGCTTGGTGTCTAGCTCATATGTTTATGTTGTTTTTCTATTTGTGTTTTCATCTGCATTCCCACCTGTGTCACAGGTGTGTTCTATGCTTAGACTGTTTTGGTAAGATGTTTGTGCCTATCTTCTGTGCACATTTCTTTTCTTGTGTCGTGGTTTTTCCAAATCAACTCTTGTCAGTTTTAGCTTTGCCCTGTTGAGTTTTTGGCAAACTGACATTGGGAAGATTTACTAGGACACTCTTTTAGTTCCTTGTGCTTTCTCTCTTATCAAATTCTCTCTATCTTGGTGTTCCAGATGAAAAACTTGTCACCTGAGTCATCCATCTGTGTCTCAGGTGAATTCTTTTGAACTCCGTAGGTCATAAGGACTCTTTTCATTCACCTGTGTCACAGGTCATCCACCCAGCTGTGACACAGCCATGTTATAACCCTTCGGCCTATATAAAGCAACGTCGCGTTTCCCCTGAAACCCTGTTCGAACACAAAAACCCCAAACTTCCGCTGAGTGCTCAATTCTCACATTTTTGTCAAGATCATATCTTCTGACCCTTGAAAGTTTTCCAACTCGTCAGATGTCTTCAAGTTCTGACAGTTTTCCAACTCATCAGATGTCTTCAGGTTTCTGTATTTAGGAACACCCTTTTTCTTTATTTTCCTTATCTATCTCGTTTCTTCAGATGTCTTTAGGTTCTGACAGAGAAGATAGTGGTCTCAAGTGGTCTGATCCGAAAGAATTAAGCAGAGAGATCATCATTTCTGATTCTGATCAAGAAAGGGAAAGATTGAGACAGAAAGAAGAAGCTCTTCAGAGAAGAAGAGCAAAGCAAAAAGCCTACAGGCAAAAGAAAGCTGGAGAAAAGAAAGCTGCTGCTGTGGCATCCAAAGCTGGACAGTCAAGTTCAGTATAGCTTGTCCCATCTAAGAGGAGAAGGTCCTCATCCAATGCTGAACACACTTCATTGGGCAAGGAAACTTCTAAGAAGCCCAAGAGAACAATAAAAAAAGTAACGAAGTCATCCATCTCTGAAGTAGTGTTGCCAAGGGGCACACTTTCAATTCATGAGCCTAAATCTGATCAGCAGATTTCTGAAGCAGATCTAGATAATGACAAAATCATCTTAGAACAGATGGATAGGCTCTCAGAGAAAATCAGTAAGGAGACCAATGAGAGGAAGAAGAAGCGCTTGTTGGAGACCTACCAAGCAAAGTCTCTTCAGCTGTCAAGTCAGGCTAGGCCTATCTCTATGGCTATTCCAGAGCCTACAGCTACTAACAAAATTCTCTCAAATGAGATAGCTACCCTTCACCTCCAGATGCAAGCTGCTAAGTCAGATTCAGAGAGGCAGGCTGTCAGAAGACAAATCATAGAGAAGCAGCAGCTCCTATCTTCCAAGACACCAGCTGTGTCAGTATCAGTGTCATCACCTGATCCCACAGCTGCGTCCACTGGGGGCAAGTTTCTCTATATCAGCAAGAGACACTCATCTGATGAATCAGATTTAGGACCTAACTATGAAGATGACAGCTCTTCCTCAAGGCCCTGATAGAAAAGCCATGCTACAAGAAATAAAATCCTTACAACAGATGCTGTCACCAAAGTTTAGGAAAAAAGCTGCCAAGATGCCCCTTCCCAGCTACAAGAGAAAGAGAACTGAGATAGTGGCTGTTGATGATGATGTCCCATTATCTCTGAGACCTCTCAATCCTCAAAGCCATCATTGAAGGATAAATTGACCAAGCAGCAGCAAGACATTCTTGCTGTGAAGAAGGAGAAGTCACCACCTGTGCCACAGGTAGCTGACCCAGGTGCTCGTCTAATGCCTGCTCTGCCAGCAACTTATCAGAGAAGAGGGAAAAAGAGTTCCAGCTCAGTCAGTACGGACACTCTCTCATCTCTGGATGTGCACAAGCCAATATCTCCTTCGACATTCATTGTCTCAGAGGGAGAAGAAGGACAAGCAGAAGCCACTGAGTCACCACATGCTCAAGGAATAAGTTCACAGCTGCCTCAGACAGCTGTGACACAGGCAGCTGCCCCCAATACTCAAAGCTCTCCATCAGCTCCTTCACCTGCTCAACAGCCAGCGGTCACAGCTGTGCCCTCACCTACAGAAGAGTCATCAAGGTCACCTGTGCCACAGGCAGATGACCCAGCTGAAGAAGAAGAGAGCTTAGAAAGCTCATCAGATGATGGCAGAGGTGTATCAGTAACTCCTCCAAGGGCAAGAGAACCCAGAGCTGACTTTGATGAAGATTATCAAGCTGAGGGCTCATCTTTCAGTGCAGAATCAGATAATGAATCTGAGGAGGAGGCAAAACAAGAAGAAAGCTCACCTAGTCACTCAGAGGGTGAAGAGGATCTGGAATCCAAGTATCACTATATGTTCTCTCATGCTCTGAGGACAGAGGTCAATTAGATGAAGTTCATTCCAAGGGCTACAGCTATGAAGTTCCCCAAGTGTGACCCAAGAAAATCAAAGAGCAGGGTTGCTTCAATGAGCCCTAGTGCTTTCATCAGGATGAGGTCTACCTGCCCATATTTCAGTGAGGATAAGGAGTTATTGGAACCAGACTACACAGACCCTAGATTTCACAATGATCATCAAAAGGGGGTGTATCATGAGATCCTATCCTCCAAAGGATATGTAGATTGCAAGGCCATTGATTGGTCTGCCTTGAGTGATCCAAGACTGAGGGCTTTACCATCTCTGATCCAAGCCTTAGGACTTGAATTTTTATGCAATCTACAACAAAGCTATGACCTAGAGATCATCAGGGAGTTCTATGCCACTGTGTGGGTAGAACAAGAAAATCAAGATGTCATGCTCTGGAGAACTAGAGGACAATTGCTATCCATTACAGCTCCAGAGTTCAATAGCCTGTTCAGTGCATCCGTGGAGCCAGGAATGCCTAACTTCTTCAAACTAGAGCTAGTCTCCAATTCTGAAAGAAGAAAGTTCTATCCAAGGAACTTCACATTCCCTGCCAATGCCCCTTCAGATCATGTGTACTTCAAAGGCATCACCATCACTGCCAAGCACTTGGTAAAGATTCTCAATGTCACCCTTCAGCCAAAGGGAGGCAACACAGATGCAGTATACAATCCAGTGTGACAGGTGTTAGTGCATATTGCCAAGAACTAGCATGTTGATGTGGCAAGGTACATCTTTTATAAAATAGATGCTGTTCAAAAAGACAAGAAGGCTAAGCTGAGCTATGGGTCATACATCATGTATATGATCCTCAAGAGAACAGGTCTTCCAGAGTCAACTTTTGATATCACAGTGGAGACAGCCAAAACCCCAGCTCAGACCTCAAGCTGATCAGCACCTTGATGAGATGGCTGTGCCAGCACTCTTTGGTGATCCAAGTGATTCACCTGTGCCACCCACCGGTGACACAGCTGGTCCATCAGCCTCTCAAGATTCATCTTCTCAGCCTCAGGCTTCTCCTCGCCAACTGCCCACTAGTGTCACAGCTGGTGATCCTCCAACTGACCCAGCCGAGCTTGTATCTGTGACACAGGTAGCAGAAGATGACACCCTCTCCTCCTCCATAATGACTCAAGAAGCTGCCAGAGCCTATCAGAACAAAGTCACGCCTGTTCAGTTTGCTGCTGTACGCAGAGAAGTGAAAGGTCTGCATATCAAAGTAGACTCCTTGCAGCAGCAGCTCACAAAGGTTCTCTAGCTCTTGAAGTCCAAGCCGACATGAGGTTTCTTCTTCCCTTACCCCTTTCTAGTATTTTAGTGTCAAAGGGGGAGAAAAGCCTAGCTGTAGGGGGAGTGAGTGGCTTTAGGGGAGCAGAGTAGTGTTGTGTTATGTATCAAGACTTGTTTTTCCTATTTCAATTTCTTATGTCTTGATCACATTAAGTCTTTTCTTTTCTGTAGTGATGTAGTTTAATTTATGTTCTGAGCTTTGTTATTCTGTCATGATCATGTGTTGATATGTGTGGTTGGTTTTTTCTCTGATTTGATTTATGCTCTGACTCTTCACACATTTTCTGCTTCATGTATAAATGTTTGCTCTGATCATAACTCATGTTAATGAATGCTCTAATCATGCTAATCCTTCTTTGTACTCTGAACATGCTTTAAAAGAAAATTTAAAGCTGCATCATTATCAGCTCATTATTACTCATGATTCATTTAACCTTCTGAACTGATGAAGTGTAAGTTGTGAGAAAATACTACTCATGTCTACAATTCAAATCTGTGCATTTGTATTCCAAAAGCAAATCTTTTATGTACAACTTCAGGGGGAGTATATTCTAACAACTTGCATGTGTCCTACTCATTCATATCTTTAATTGATAATGTTGAATGGGTTGCCACTAACCACCAAAAAGGGGAAGATTGAAAGAGCAGCTAGGCCCCTAAATAGTTTTGATGGCTAATGGCAACCCAAATTAGGATCTAATATTTATATTGTGTGTAAACAGGAAGATTAGGTTCCAGGAAGAGGTTTCATCTATGAAAGGATGACCATTAAAAGTACAAATGTGTTTTCCCAAGACAATGAGATAGCTGTGCTAGGCAGCTGTGCCACAGCTGTGAAGAAGCCGGTGCTGTGCTAGGAGTTGCAAGCAAGATGATGGTTGCTTGATGCGTCAAGAGCCTTGACTACAGTTGGTGGAAGCTAGACTAGTTTTCTTGAGTCCTTAGGAAACACCTGTACTACCAAGAGGGATGAAGTTACAATTACTTTTGGAAGTTCTTATGCTCAATGCTCAGAGTGTTGACAGTGGCACTGATGCCTTGAGGTCAGTGGCCCTGTAACAATAGTTTTGACAAGTGTGAAACTGGGTTGTGCTAGTACACTGCTGTGCTAGCTTCCTAAACCCTAGAACCATAGTTACCTGTGTGTCACAGCTCTATCATAGGTGAACAACCGCTTTATGACTCAGGTACACCTCTGTGCCAGGGAAGAGTTTGAAAATGCTAAGGGAACTGCACTGCAATGGTTTGTTTGCTGCGTCAGAAAACTGTTGGAGGTTCTCTCCTGTTATGCATCAGAGTTTGTTATGTGTGCTGAGGGCATGTAATGTGCCAAGACTGGGCTTAGTAGGGAGTGTACATCAGCTAGGGTTTCACCTGTGTCAGCCATCGGTGACACAGGTGTCGGTCTGCCTGAAGCCTTGTTACCGTCGTGCGTTGTGGTTAGCTGTGTCACCGGTGCCTGCCATAGGTGACTCACTTAATTCTACATGGCATGAGTGTAACGGTCAGGTGCCTGCGGACCTTATATATAGTGGACCAGGGGAGGTCTTGGACCTCAACCTTTGCCAGTCATTTTCAACCGTTGCAAGCCTCTCATCTCCTGAACAGAAACCAAACTTCTCATATGTCAGTTCAAGAGATTAGAGCTTTGAGCAAAGAGCATTGGTTCCTCCAAGTGTTGTTGCTGCAGATTCTGTTACTCTTGGAGTGTCTACTCCTAGACAGGTGTAGAAGTCGCTGGTGATCACCCAAGCTTGTGTGGGTAGGCCTAGATGTTTGTGAGGGTGATCTGAAGTCTACCCGCTGCCAAGCAAAAAGACTTCTACAAGCAAAGGAGCGTGCCTGAAGTTTCAGGTACATGGAGAAAAAGGCACCACAAGTGCCGGCTATCTCTTCAGAGTAGTTTCTTGAACGGAGACGTACCACTCTGCAAGGAGTGGGAACTTCGGTGAAAAATCCTCTGTGTCTCTCTCTGCGTGTTTACTTTCAGCACTTACTGTTTGATTACTTTCTTGCTTGGTTATGCTATTTGTTAATGCTGTGATACACCTTTTCACCTGTGTTATCTAGCTGTCACAGTTGCTCTATAGCTTATCTCTGATCTATGCTAGTTACCTATTTCATAGTCATCTTTTATATCTGTCTGCTTAGGGCTTTATTACACCTGTGTTAGCTACCTATGTGACAGCTATGTGTTAATCTTCATGTCATTTGCTGCCTGAGTAGTCTATCTATTTCACAGCTAGCTAAACCTCTTTACCTGTTAAGGCTTATGCTTGATAAAATGAAGTTGTTCTTTGAATTTGGCTAGCCTCCTATTCACCCCCCCAGTCGGCTCCTGCGATCCTTTCAACCACCTTCCTTTCTCCTCTTTCCGCCTTCTCCACACAGAGGCACATCTGCGCTGGGTGTTTTCCTGCCTCCCCATAGTTCTGCTCGCGGGGCCCATCTGTCAGGCGTCATCTTCCACGTAGCGCCTGACGGCTGACTAGCCGTGTGGACTGGTCCAAACGGTGCTGGTTCAAATCTGACCACACTACCATATTAATGCACTCGGCTAGCTCCTCCTTCCCCTTTTCTCCTTTTCATTCGCCTTGTCAAAACCCTAACCACCCCTATCCTCTTTGGTCGGAGCTCTACCATCGCCAATTTCCCTCACTCCAGTACGCCTTTGGCTCCCCTTCTCCCTCACCGAGCTCCGTCTCGGCCTTCTATCCCCGGCTAACTCTCTCTCTGCATGCTCGGATCAGCATCACCGGCGTCTGGCCCTCCATCGCCGTCGCCATTGCTGTGGATGATGATGATAGGCACACTCAAGCCCGCGGATAAGCAGTTGTGAATCCAGGGAGGATGCAACAAGCCTTGACTGGTTTCCTCTCCACCGCGACGTCTCAACTCCGCACTCCTTCGCCCCCAACGTCGACTACCCTGTCGATGAACTCCCCGTTGCCCCTGTTGTCCTCGCCGTTGTTTCCAAGTGCCTCTGCAGCTTCACAGTGAGCTCCTAAGCTGCATGCGCCCCTCTCCTCTCTTTCTTTTCCTCTATAGGGAGCTTGCATCGGTTGCTAGTGAGGCTCTTCTGTTCCCTCCACCGCTGGTGCCATTCCGATGGTCGCTGGGCCTTTGGACCACCACCGGCAAGCTCGCTGGACCTCCCACACCCTAGGTCCGGGAGTTAGCACCCCTCCTGAGCACATGCACAATACCGAATGGGCCATTGACCAATAGGCCCCACTAGTCAAGAGGCTAATTAGGCGCCAAATGACCACTTAAACGTTTTAAACCCTAATGTTAGTATGACATGTGGGGCTATTAAAACATGTGTTAAATCCTTTGTTAAGCAAATGAGTCGATGATAGCTAGGTCCCACTATTTAAATCGGCTAAAAATAAATTCCAAATAAAAAGAGAAAACCCTGATAAATGGACCCAACTTGTCATAGGGTGAGGCTAGATCTTCCTCTGTATTAAAAGTATTTTTCTTTTAAATTTCAAATTCAAACAGGAATTCCAGAAATGCTTTTAAAAGTGCTGAAACTTGTATAAACCATAATAAATTCATCCCACTCAGAAAATTATGAAATTCATATGAAAATGTTCAGGTTGAACTGTACTATCCACTAAAAATAATTTCATTCGTGTTAATCTTTCCAAAAAATTTGAAGTAATTAAAAATGTTTATTTAAATGCTTAAAAATACCTATTTCACTTAAACATTAATATCTTTAATTTTGTAATTCCAAAATTGAGTGAAAGCAATTGCAGTAGTCTTAGAATTGATTTTTCATCATCTAAAATACCTTTCATACACCATTCATGCCATGACATGCTGAGCACTCATAATTTCTGCATTTTCTTCTTTTTGGGTATCGTTTTCACATATTCATAGATTCTGGCAACGAGGATAACACCCCCATTGATCACCAGCAAGAACAGGAGTACCCCACTCAAGGCAAGTAGAGTTTTTTTACATTGCCATGCCGTTGCTTAAATTCTATTATGTTTGTCATATCCTGCTTTATGCAATTCTTTTATCTTAATGTTACTGGTATGCATAGGATTGCCATGCTTATTTCAGTATCATGGTGATGATTAAATTGATGTTTTAATCAACCTGAATTCCTAATTAAGAGAATGACGTAGTAGCACATTCGTTGGGCGTGCGGTGACATTGTTGGGGTTACCAAGTCTTATGCCGGGATTTTATTCGGGGTTTCCAAGAATGGGTAAGAATGTGAACCATTATCTATGTAAACATGTCTTAAGTTTTCTGTTGTGATACCTTGTTATAAGTCATGCACATTCCCTCCTATGTATGTTGTGTGTATGTGATCTTGGAATGGGGGTGAATGTGTATGGGATACTTGAAATTATTTTTCTATGCTTGAAGATATATTGCATTCAGGGTTTGAAGCCTCATTCACTCGATCATTTCTTGTAATACTAGGTGTGATGGAGGGATTCTTCTTACTTAAACTCCACCCCACTGTTTCTCATAACACCGGGTGTTGAGGAGTAAGAATCCCACATCAACCTAGGTTATTCTCATTGATCTACTTCGCCTGACCGTTTTCCGTAACACCAGGTGTTGATTGGGATCAATAACTTAACTGATTCCGAATCAATTAATCTTCCGTCATACAAGGTTAATTCCAGGTCCATGATAGAATCTTTCTAATGGTTCGAGTTAATGAAAAGTTTTATATAAAATATAGTAGAATATTTTTTTGAAAAACATTCATGTACGTTACAATCTTACAAATCATAGAATTACTTCAAAAATTACAGTACCTTAAAAATCCTTTAGAAGTCCTTTAAATTAACTCACCTCATAGGCTGCATTTTAATGTCTGGGAACCAAAGGGAAAGGGATAGTGCTAGTTGTAAAAGAGGGACGGACGAGAGCCAGGAAATGCATGCAGTACAGTACAGTTCTTACGCATGACGCAATCATCTCGCTTCTCTTCCTGTCGTTGTAGAGCTCCGTAAATATGCTGAGTAGCCCAGTAGATTGGCCGTGTAGAGGGAGAGTACTGAGGCATGACCGGCATGCATGACGACATCGAGTAGGAGGCTCGAGTTATGGCTTGAAGAAGAAGAAAGGGAAGATAATACGAGGAGGTGCAAGTAAAACTTGAGGCTGGTAATACTTATTTTGGCTGAAATGGTATCAGGCTTGGCCAGCGATGCAGGTTGGTGTTCTCCACTGCATGACACATGGTCTGATGGGACAACGCGGTGATAATTGAGAGGACGCTGTGGCTGGTCAATTCTCCTCTCCGTCTCCTGTGGCTGCCGGAACAGCCTGTTGGTCAGATCATGCAGAAAACCACAACCTACTCTTTGGGACACTCATCCCGGCTTGACCAGAGCTGACGAGCACGAAAAAGAGACTAGCTAGCAGGATGGATAGGCGTATTGCAATGGACCTAATTCTAATGCATAGGGCAGAATGTTAACCCATCCATGCGAAATAGCACACCAGAACTAAGATTTAAATGGAAAGGATAGAGAACTTTTCCTCTATAAGGATCGATTACTCTCTTCCTTGACTTAGTGGGATCTTCGAACTTTGAGTCTTAAATTGTTGAAAAAATTCAATTTTTCTCCTCTAAATTATTAATTTGGTTCACTTCTCCTCCTAAACTATTTGAAGTAAGAGTACTTTATCCTTAACTAGTTTCTAAAAGGTACAAAATCATAGTTATTTTGTTTAATTAGTGAAATGCTTATTTCTTAACTCCGAGGGAGCATACGATGCATGTGTCAGAGTACCATCCCAGTTAACACGAAATTGCTCTTTAAGGGGTGATGTGGGAGCAGTTAATTCGCTTGATGTCACAAGTGTGGTATCCATCAGTTCTAGTGCTATGCCTTATCTGGAGTGCCAATCCTCTTGACCACCCGTTCATCTTTTCTTTTTTCACTCTCTCCTCCTAGGTCGCTCCTCCTGCCCGAGAAAGAAATCTCCATCTCACTCCTTCATGCTCCACCGTGCACTCGCAGGCGCGAGTCCCTCCGCCTCTCCCAATGAGACGCCTCCGTCTGTCGATGCCGATGCCACTCTTGTTGCATGCTAGGTTTGGCCAGTGTGGTTGCTGCCTCTCCTCTCCCCACCTCCTATTTTCTTCCCTGCCTCGAGGACCACAATGTGCCACCGCAACGCCATGGCTCACCTCCTTCCACTACTACAGAATAGTAGATCAATGGCAGATTTGGGGGCCGTCATTGATCGTTGGTCGTTCATGACTCAAGTCATCAATGACGGATTTTTTTACTCATTGTTGATAACATACTTATCAACGATGGGTAACTTTCACTATCCGTCATTGATAGGTGTTGGTGATCAACGACGAGTTTCTCTCTCTATCTATTGTTTATGACTTCATCTAGACTGACGATCTCCTTAGGAGCCTATCATTGATGAGTTTTCCTCACTGGCGGGTATCTTAGACTACCCATCGTTGATGATTGCTTCACCCTGACAGGCTTTTTTCCTGCTTTTGGTTAGCCTCAGGAACTGCTGGCAGGCTTCTTTCCTGCTTTTGGCTAGCCTCAGGAACTGCTACTAATGCCCTCTGAAAAATAGTTTACAGTTCACATACATAAGCATCATTCCATCACAGATCGCATATTCACACAACCATTCCATCACACATATTAAATCAGCAAATGCAGTACATCTTACATGTAAGTTAAACTTCGTTGAATATTGTTTGCTCAAGAATAGTTTCAAACAGCACAATGTATTGAAATAGATGCATTTAAAGGTTCACCAAGATGCGTATCCACAAGGAGGATCGAGGCCTAGACTTGTTCCCACATTTGGTTAATGATTCCATCATTCCATCAACCAAAAGCGCTCTATTCGACCCAAGTTAGTCAACTCAGCGAGAAATGTTTTGTTTATCACCTTGCAAAAAAATTTACATCGATTAGGTGAGAAACTCAATATCATTACAAATGAAGTAGAGATGTTTGAAAGGTTTTTTACTTGGTCTGCCTAGAGACCGTCGGGTTCATCGAGATGCGTAACCACGAGGAGGATCGAGGCCTGGACTTGTTCCCACATTTGGCTACACCATTAGCTAGAAGCACTCTATTCAACCCAAGTTAGTCAATCCAACGAGAAATGTTTTGTCCATCACCTTGCAAAAAAGTGCACATCAATTAGGTGAGAAACTCAATATCATCATAAATGAAGTAGAGAGGTTTGAAAGTTTTTACTTGGTCTACCTAGAGACCGTTAGGTTCACCGAGATGCGTATCCACAAGGAGGATCAAAGTCTGGACTTGTTCCCACGTCGATTAGGTGAGAAACCCAATATCATCAGAAAGGAAGTACATAGGTTTGAAAGGTTTTTACCTGGTCTAGAGCTCAGATCCACCGATGAGGTTAGCGTTGCCGCCAATCATGGTTGTTGAAGATAGGGAGACCCATCTTGTGCACTCATAGAAAGCATCAGATGCGTCACCGACTTTTCTTGTGTAGTGTCACCGAAATACAACATCATTACCGTTGGGACATCATAATTACACTGCACAACATACTCTTTCAGAAAAAGGTGTCTTTTGTAGTGTACCGTGACATCACAAAAGCGACAGATATGAAGTGAAGTAAGCTGACCAATTTACACTAGTCACAGATTTAGAGTATTCGAAACATGAAATAGAGAAAATTAAGAAGATGAAATCTAAAAAATTAGACAAGCATATCAATCACATTTAAAAAATTAAGCAAATATATTGATCACATTTAAAAATTAAACAAGAATATCGATCACATTTCAAAGAACGTTGATTTAGTTTGAAAGATGATCAAAAAGTGATGGCCAGCAAGCGCACCAAATTATCGTAGCACTTTTCAAGCGAAGTATTAAGCCCAGGATTATTGAACCACATGAGACTAGATTTTGTCACGTCAATAGTTGTGCTTGCACCCGGATAGTAATTCAGTATTAATCTACTATATTATCAACTTCTTCTAAAGCAATAAAACAATGATTGAAACAAAGTAACTAAAGAAATAAAACAAGGATTAAAATGAAGTATCCAAAGCACAATAGAAAAGTAAACTAAAAACATAAATTAAAAGACGCAACGACGGGACAACAAGTAATGAATAATTTCTAGGCTATTGGATTTGTAACATGTTAATGAAATACTATGTATGCAAGCATGAGGGCTAAGCTAAAGACAGATACATCCATACCCCTCGCTACCAAGGTAACGGCATAAAGGAGTTTTCGTGATTCCCCTGAATAAATGATCAAGGACTTTCTATCCGGATATGCGTTGTCACCGTGATATCTACCCTACACATCTCATCAGTGCAACCCCTTAGCATCTATTAATGAAACTACAGAATTAGCAAACAACTCATAGATCAATAACATCATAGATCACCAATAGCCAATAAATAATCTATTACTCAAACGAAGAATTTATCTTATAAGAAAAAGTTCACAAGAAAGAGAGAGATGGAGGAACAATGGAGATGGTGCTTGGTGTGGTGGAGGTGATTCACATGGTGTGGTGGAGATAATCTTCCTCTTCTTCCTCCCTTGATGTCCCTTGCAACTAGCACCCTTGAGGCTATGGTGGAGATAGTAGATTGGATCTAGCAGCCTTAAGGGGATCCCTCCCTTGGGTTACTCTATTGCGGTGCCCCTTTCTCTTAAATAGATGGCTATCGCTATTTAGGGTTTCGTGGATTATATGTCGTGGTTTCCATCAAGGTCCCTTCGCAAAAAGGTTTTGTTTGACCTGGCGGCGCTGTACGCACCCAAGTCGTGGTCGTATTACGGGTGGTCTCATGCACTGGATGCTCTGTTTGGGCTCTCATTTCTTCATGAACACTCCTCTCGATGTGTCCTTTCCAAATATGTATAGTTTTGCACCCTTTTCCAGCGTTTTCTACACATATTAAGTTTAAAATAGAGTTTTGCACAATTGTGGTAGTTAGTTAGTCATTAACAATAATTAACTGGAATATATATAGTGAAAATCTAATAATAAGGATCGAACATGGAGAAAATGATGAGTACAAAATGGACTTAGAAAAAAGATAGCCTCAAACTATAGCCACTATGATGTACATGTACAGTAAAGCAAGTATTTGTAGAATGAGTTATAGATTTAAGAAAATCCCTAACAATTTCAACAAGAACTGTTTCGCTGCATATTACGTGCACATTATGCATATGTGGTTATTTTCATCATTGGCATATTCAATAAAGATGACGCCTTAAACCCTAAAATATAGATAGTAACGCATCATTGGCGCAATATAGAATCAGTGAGAAGAAGATATAATAAAATGATACAAAATCACACATTCATCTACAAGGGTTCAATGGTGCAGGGTTTAGAGTTGGGTTTAATGCAATTTTAACATTATCTTGAACGCTAAACCCTTGTAATTTATTAGTGGGTCTCTTTTCATCATTGGCATAATCTAGCGTTGTCCATAAAAAATTATAATCTATCGTGTCATTCAATCCACAATGGTGACATTCTTCATGAGAAAATTTGATGGTGCAAATTCTTTTGAACCGACTGTGTTATTCGAG
Source organism: Stipa capillata (assembly GCA_019208055.1). Lineage (NCBI taxonomy): Eukaryota > Viridiplantae > Streptophyta > Magnoliopsida > Poales > Poaceae > Stipa > Stipa capillata. Next base: position 14,332 of record JAGXJF010003302.1, on the reverse strand, counting down.
TCAGTCAAAGATTAGTTATAGATGTGACTTCACCCCAAGCCTTGGTTTCTGCATCAACCAATGACTGCGGTGAAGGCATAAGTTGTTAGACTAAGGGCTTTACCTTTGCAGTAAGAGAGCCAAAGGGGAGGAGGAGCCAACGCCGTGGTGGTCGAGACCCTGTAGATTCGGCGGCCGGTGGGCGTGATTCCTCCCGGTGCTCTAGATCCAGTGGTTGGTGAGTGTGCATCCTCCAGGATCTCCAGATCCGGAAGATGGCGGTTGAGGGAGCGTGAGAGGAACGAGGGTGATCTGCTACCACCAGATCTGTAGCGGTTGTTGAGGAAGAGCGAGAGGGGCTTGAGGAGATGGATGGAGTATAGGAAGAGGGAGAAAAGGCGAAGGAATATGGCTTGAGATGTAATGGGAGGCTGGGCGTAGGAGGTGCCCTTTTCTGAAGGGAAATAGGGGAGATCGGTCCAGTTTGGCATCCACAATTCCTCTTTTCCCGTGCTAAATAAATTTTCACAACTCCTCGTACTACTAGCATCACAATAAATTTGCACTACTACTCATATTACTAGCATCGCAATAAATTTCCAGTGCTGTTAGATGCATAACATTGATTAGTTAATGCATTTGTTGCATGCACAACGATTGATGCATAACATTGATTGATTAATGCATTTGTTGCATGCACATTGATTCACACTTCTTTGTGTTTATTCTTGTTCCACACACAATATTTGTGTACGAAATCATCAATGACGAGCAAAGTGTCTTAACCCATCTATTGTAATTATATCAATGATAGCCACTGGAGATGCCCATCATTGATGAATCATTAAATACTAAAAAAAAGATAACTAATAATTCTCGAGTGGGACATCTTTATCAAGGGGTTCCAACACCAGAACATACACCTTACAGACCCTAAAGAAGCTCACTTGGTCGTTGCCCCACTTGATGTACTTCATATGGAGGTGATCGACAACCCTTTTGTCCTTGCAGCGGATGATGAAATGCCTCGGCTTGTGCTCTTTGAGTTTGAACTTTATTCATGGATACTTCTTTGCAAACACACAATGGATGACTTGCCCACCTGAGTAGCGTATGAGTTCAACATAGGCATAGATGACGGTGCCATCCGTTTGCCCATAGCCACACTTGATGGCTTGGACCATCGTACGGCAAAGATGCAGTTCCATGTTGCTAGGGGAGATTGCATGCTTGACCAACGGTGGAGGAGGTGACTCCCTCCTGCACTTCCTGGTGCCAGAAGAGATACCCACAGCTGTCGTTGCAATGCTTGATCGAGCACGAGAGAGTAAGGGCTAAAGCTTTGGAGGTAGGAAAAGGAGAGGGCTCACACGCAGTTGCAGAGGATAATGAAGAATAGGAAGATGTACGGGTGGCGTTTATATAGACACGACAGCGACTCTTCGCATTCTAAAAACCACCGCCCGTCGGCACGTCTCCTCATATACCGACACAACTCCTTGTTTCTCATTTCTGAACCGCGTGATATGCACCCATACAATTAGGTCAGGAGAGAGAGAGAGAGCTATCAACAATCGGCTGCCACCGTAGCTCGTCGCTGATGATAGTTTCCCGCACTACGAGAGCTCTCTAGCTTACCTATCGTTGATGACAAATACCATAACTGATTGTGCACTATATGCTATGAAGAGTTTAGTTCTTTGCATGTGCAAAAGGAAACATAACAAAGATAGTCTTGGATTCAAACATAGAAGAAAACATAGTGTCGAAGATCGGTAAACCGCCGATATTACGGTATTCATGGAATGAGTATGTATGAGGGGTAGGGACCGCTAGGGCACAAGGCCAAAGGTATAATGGTAAGGAAAATGCCCTTTTTATACAGGTTTGGGCCTCCCTCAGGATAACAACACTACATCATGTTCGTATATATTAACTGGAGAATGTCTTACAAGGGATATGAAGGTTAGTGGCTATCCTAGGCCTAATCATAGACTAATCCGGCTAACTCCGCTAAGCTTGACTCCTTCGAGGGGGTGGGACTTCTCGTAGGAATAAGCTAGTGCTTCTGGATCTTCAGGCTCTAGTACCTTCGCTCTAACTTGGCTTGTCCTCCCCTATGGGATTATTGATCCTTTTATAGAGGGTCCATCTAGTCGTACCATATATGGACTTACGTCCGAGTAGGACTCTGGCCTCCTTAAACATCGAGATGGACTTCCTAGTTTAAGGGATACCCTTCCTTTTTACTAGGGGTTACCTAATCGTCCTGGGATCCTTTCCGGGTACGTGGTATATTCCGGTAATCTAGTGAATCGTATACAGATACTTCCTTATATACAGGATACTATACTATCCATCGTCAAGCCCCCTATCAGTACACGAAGTGAGGTCATGACTGTTCTGTAGAAAATCTGCCCTTCTCGGGAGTAGCTCCGAGTAGGCGAACTGGGTAATCCTTACCGACGACTTTCCAGAGTAGGTATAATATCTACCAAGTAGTCGTGGTAGCCTTATCAAAATAGTCTTTGGAACTCAAAGCTTTTTCGATTTAATCCGACCCGTCGATCACCTACACGCGTCTGCCTCACGGATTTCTGGGAAATCGAACTGTCGTGGCGGAAATTTCACGTGGTGATGAAGAATCTTTCCTTTTCTGCGCTACTTTTCGGCTGACGTTAGCCGTAACGCAGCGCGCTTGTCGGGGTTGTGGGTTTGTTCGACCCTCTTTTTCCCGCGCAACATCACGTATGCGGGAAAAGCAACTGTCCGCATTAAATACGATGGAACAGATCATGCCGTTAACCGTACTCGGTTAGGCGAAAATTGAAACCTTTAAGAAACCAAGAGTTGGGGTTTTGCCCGCATTGCTCTCTGTTCCTTAGCCTTCCCACCATCTTCTTCCTCGCGCCCTGCCAAACCTTTCCGCTTCCATTGTCTCCGATCAATCGGCGAAAATAGGCAAGAAGAGCACCACGAAGAAGTCCCCTGAGCCCAAGAAGTCATCAAGGGATGCCTCGGGGGAGCAAATCTCTGCCATCCCTGAGTTCGAAGCCTCGTTGATGGATTCCTCGGCCATCAAAAGGCTCGTGGCGGAGGAGGTAATCCTCCCGGAGGTATTCGTGCCTTTCCGGGAGGCCGTGAAGGAAACGATTCCCAGCCCAGACACAGACTGGGTCATCGTTTTTGCGGATTTCTTTAGGTGCGGACTTCAGTTCCCACCTTCGCATTTCTTCCTCCTCGTGCTCCAGTTTTATGGGATCGAGTTGATTCACCTCAACCCGAACTCGGTTCTGATGCTGGCGGTCTTCGCACATCTGTGCGAAGTGTACCTCGGCATCAGGCCAAGCCTAGAGCTGTGGAGGTTTTTCTACAACCTCCGCCGAATGAAGGTCAGCGGCGGAGGAGTCGTCGACGGCGCCGGGTTCCGACTCCAGGAAGGGAAGAAGGACGCCTATGTTTCTTCTTCCCTGGAAGTCGTCGTGGTTGGGCTGGCATTCCAGGTGGTTCTACTGCCAGCCCCCACCTTTCTCCGGGATCTACTACTGAGGCCTGGCTCCCTTCCCGATGAAGTGCTGGGTGGAGGCCCCAAGGAGACCAAGCAGCTCAAGGTCTTCGTCCACGACATCGCCAATCTCGCCGCCAAAGGCTTGTCGGCGTGGGACGTTGCGGAGGACTTCCTTCGGTGGTGAATCAGCCCTCTTCGGTTAAGGGTCCATCCTGCCTGGATAGTCCCGGAGAGACAAGACCAATCAAGGGACTTTGACACGGGTAAGTACTCTGCCTTTCCCGTTCCGTTCTAGTTGGTGAGACACCATACTCATTTTTGACTTCTTTCGATTGCGTAGATCTGTCCCCCGAGGAGCTTCAGAGTAGGTTGAACAACCTATTTGAGCAGTCTCCTCAAGGCGGGCGGACGGAGGTGCCTTTGCCTCTTCTGAAGCTTAGCCCCGATAACCAGAAAGAAGTTCTTTCGGTGAGTTGTAGGTCTTTTGCCTTGTCTGGTCCTGAGTCATCCGAGTAGTAATGTTAATAAACCTCAGGTTTTCTGCTGTAGCGATTAGGCCGCGGAGGTCCTGACTCGGAGGCTGAGCGGGCTGGAGCCCCCGTGCAGGATGAGGACATCGAGGTCCTAGGAGAGACCGTGCTGCCCCCCTAAGGAGGGAGTCAGAGGTCCATCTGAGGCCGAGGCAGCGGTGGAGGCTACTCAGGTGGATTCTCCTATCCGGACCCCTTCCCCTTTGCCGAATCCCCAACCTCAGGTTAGAACTCCCGCCCGACTAGTTCTGCCCCATGGTTTTCCTTGATTAGGATAACAGAAGTGAGCTTGTCGAACAACATGAGGTGAGTGGCCTTCTTCCAAGGGAGCGGATGCCTCCTCCCCCGACTACCCGCAAGGAGGAGGCCGCGATGGTGAAGGGGAAAGTGCCACTGGCCCCTGCTGAAAAACGAGGTTCGGATGTCTCGTCGAAGGGACCTCTTCCTCCAGCGAAGCGCCAAAGATAAGTTTCTTTCATAGTCCTCTTCACCGTTGTTTTTTTTTCTTGTCTTTGTGAAGGATTAATTTGGAAATTCCTCCGATTAGGGTGACCATCATTCCAGCCGGAGTCCCGGTGGGGGCCATCATCGAGGAGTAGCCCCTGGTGCCAAGGCCGGTGCAAGCCCCGGTTGGGCAGATTGAGCCCCCTGCACTGGATCCATTGTTGCTGGAAAGCATCAGCTTGACCTCCCTGCTACAGGCAAGTCGAAGAGTTAGTAACAAAAAGTATAATTTGACCAATACTAACCTTATTGCTCTCAGATCGTCATTTCTCGGATCCCTCCGCTCGAGAAGGCTCAAACTAAGTTGGAGGCGAGCCGAACGCCGAATGAGGAGCTGAAGAAGTGCCTCGAAGAGTCTGGGAACTGGTGGGCGGAGAAGGAGGAGCTAAAGAAGCGCCTCCAAGACGCCGAGAAGAGGCAGGAGGTGGTCGAGGTTGAGCTCCAGGTCTTGAGGGCCCACTTGTCGGAAGCGGAGTCTTCCCTGCAAAGGAGTCAAGCCTACGCGGGGAAGCTGGAGGAAGACCTCGAGCGCGCCCTTAGCACGCTCGAGAAGGCGCTTGTCGAAACAGGAGTCGTTGTCTTCCCCAACCCTCCGCGTGCTGCCCGGCTGGTGGAACTCATAGCTTTTGTCTCCCGACTGAAGCCCATCCTCGAGAAGTTCCTCGAGGACGAACTCCAACAAGGCGTGCGAGATGCCTTGGCTTTTGCTCTGGCCCTTCTCCGGTGTAGGCACCCGGACTTGTCCTTGGAGGTTCTTGCAACTGATCTGCCAGCTGTTGAGGAAGAGGAGCTCCTTGATGCTGTGCAGAGTGCTGCAGACGCCTTTGGTGATAGGGTCTAGGTGCCTAGTCTTGCTAGGTAAAATAAGAACTTGTAATAAACAGTAGTTAGTAACTGTGCACTAATCATGTGTGTGTTTTTTTTGTTCTTCTAAAGTACTCGTCTGCTTTGTGAAATGCTTGTCGGACCTGAGGGTTGTCGTAGAATTAATCGAATTCGTTGTCCCTTTCCCCTAACTTAGGATTTTTGAGCTGCACTGTTTTACCGATAACTGTGATTTACCAGGCCTTAGGTTTAGTTGGATGGAGGGCTCCGTGGCTCCTCGTCATCAGTAAATGCGATAAGGGGTCATCGTATAGCTTCTCGTGGTTGTAGCGACAACTCATGTTCCTTTGTTGCAGAGGTACTGGACGCAAGTTAGTAAGTTCTACGTTTTTGCCCTGTTGTCGACAGCATTACACTCTACCTGTGACACCTTCTGCTCAAAGCAGTCAGGAATGTGAATGAGCGTATGGGTTCCATTGGTCTAGTTATACTCGTACCCCTTTTTCCTTCCTTTACTCGAGGTCGGGGATCGTTGCCACGGAACCGGGGAGCTTAGTTGACCAGGCCTTAGGTCTGGTCAGGTGGGGGGCTCGGTGGCTTCCCCTGTCACTTGCAGACACGTTAAGGGGTTTTCCTCGCATTCCTGACGGTTGTAGTGCGGAACCTTTTCCTTTTGTGCAGGTCGAGAAAAATAGTACTCGTATGTGTACACCAATTCGCCATATACTTATCCAGCACCCGACTGTCTTATTCAAGAAGAATCTCAGATAGGCAGTCTGAAAAAATAAATATCGAACTAGAGACTTGATATATTAAGACTGTGAACTGTCTAAAGTGTCATTTACAAGCTATAGTAAGAGAAAGTGTTCTAGAAATCTTAGAAAAATAAACTAAGCCATCCCCCTTCTCCAGCTTGTCTCTAGTTGCATCAGATACTCCCGCCCTCTTGTCGTGACCTGCTGATGAAATTTGTTGAGTGCGCGTGCTGGGCGGCAACGCCCGGAGCGTCTTATCATCGGTTTTGTTCGTAGCTTGACGATCCTGGGGCTGGAGTCGGTGCAACTTGAAACACACTGGCGAGGAGGTGATGGTCGTGCAGTCTTACCGAGGGTGCTTGCATGGAGGACTCTCTAGGGGACATGACTCTTTTGCTGCTGACGCGGGTGACCTGGATCAGGTGGCTTCCCCTGTGGAACCGTTGTCCTACTGAGGGACAGGCCCTAATTCCCCCGGTTCCGGTTTAGTCGTGGAACTTTTTCTCTGACTTGGAGGGGGTACTTTCCGAAGTTGTCACTCATAGTTGTGGCGGAAGTCTTGACGATGTGGACGCGCGTGCCGTAACATCGGTGTCCCGAATAGAGAGTTGTTGCTGTTCGGCGAGGTCGAGGCTACGCTTGTCCCAAAGAAGTGCTTCTTGAGGAGCGCTCTTTATCGTGAGAATACCCTTTGGGCCAGGCATCTTCATGCACTGGTAGGCATAGTGCGTCGCTGCCATGAACTTGGCCAAAGTCAGGCGTCCTAAGATAGCATTATAGGCCATCTCGAAATCGACTACGTCGAACAGGATTCTCTCTGCTCGGAAGTTTTCAGGTGTTCCAAAGGTCACTGAGAGCGTGACCTGCCCAACCGACGTGGCCGACGAGCCTGGTACGATGCCGTGGAACACCTGTGTTACTGTCTGGATCGATGACTGTGGCACTTGCATAGTGTCGAGGGCTTTGGTGAATAGGGTGTTAAGGGAACTCCCCCCGTCTATCAGCACCCGAGCCACTCGGCAGTTGTTGATCGTTGGTTCGACCACGATCGGATATCCTCCTGGTCGAGCGCAGTTTATGGGGCAGTCGGTTTGGTCGAACTTGATCTTGACCTCCGACCACTTGACTGCCCGAGTACTTGCGGTATGCTTGCAAGGACTTCTCGGGCAATTGCCTTGTATTGCCTCCTCGATTCATAGGAGGACGAGCCCCCAAGTATATGCTCGATCGCTCTGACGTGCCCCGGAATGGCTCAGGGGAGGAGTCGTCATCGGGAGCCGTGTCCCGGCTATTGTTTGCGACCTGCGGGTTATCCCCGCGGAGCTTCTCTTTCTCCTCCTTAAGGTATTTCTTGAAGATATGACATTGACGCAGATCATGCGAGTCGGTCTGGTGGAAATCACACCAGAGCTTGGATGGCTTGTCAGAGGAATTCATTTGCTTATCCTTGGGGTGTGGTCGCGAGGTACGCTTCTCGGGGAGGTCGGTAAAAACTTCCTCGGTTTTAGCTCTCTTTTCTCTATTCCCTCCAGAGGACTTCTTCTTGCGTTTTGACTTCTTAGAGTCGTCTGTGGTCCGGCGGAGAGAGCTGGTCGACCTGCCCTGCTGCTGTTTAATGTAGCGCAAGGTTTCCTCCGCACAGGCAGCTTTCTCAGCTAAGTCCATGAGCTGCGCCATGGTCTTAGGAGGATGCATGATCAAGTCATGCGTGCACATCTCGTTTCTACTGCCTCGAGTGAAGGTGCGGATGATGTCCGAGTCAGTGATCTCAGGTATAGTGTTACGGACAGCGCTAAACCTTTTGGTAAATTCTTGGAGCGTCTCATCTGGTCTCTGGACGACTAGAAATAGGTCGTCAACTTGGCCAGGATGGGTGTAGGTACCTTGGAAGTTGTCGAGAAGCATGTCGCAGAGTTGTCCCCAAGAGCGGATCGTTCCCGGGGGCAGATTCGTCAGCCACGTCCTGGCGGCTCCTCTGAGGGCTGTCAGGAGGTAGTTGGCCATGACCTTCTCGTTTCCACCTGCGGCCTCAATAGTCGTAGTGTAGATTGCGAGGAATTCTGCAGGGTTTGTGGTGCCATCGTACGACTCTAAGGCCCTAGACTTAAAATGAGACGGCCAGCGCACATGTCGGAGTTCCTATGACAACGCTTGACATCCGTGGATGGCTCTCCGATAAAGCGCGGTCTCGCCGCTATTCGGGGTCGGAGATCGTCCCCTCATGTTGGCGTGATGTCGTTGGTCTCTCTGGGAGGGGGGGGAGATTGATCTTGCTGGTGCCTCTGGCTCCGGCACTCGTTGATCTTGTCGCATAGACCGATGTGTGGTTCACCCTGGCGAGACTGGTTCCTGGGGTGACGTCTTCCCCATCCGACTCCTCCTGTGGGCGAGGGGTGCACTTTTCGTTGGAGCTACGTGCCACAGATCGTGCTTGAGAAGATTCGGCTTGAGCTTGGGCATGCTGTAGTTCAGCCCCCAGCTGTTGCAGCCACTGCCATCCTTCAGGTGTCGATAAGTCTGCCGCTGGTGGTCTTGATAGCAGATTATGCGCCTCGACGAGCCTTCGAGCAGTTCGAGACACGTATTCCTCTGTCCCTGGAGGTGTTCTTTCTGCTCCTGTAGGTCTATTCCCGTTCCCTTGGGGAGTAGCCGTCGGGCTGCGACGTCGAGAACTCCCATCCTGATCTTGTCCCTCGAGCTCTTCATGATCACCTTGGATTGCGAGAACTACTCGAAGGTTTGGATTAGGTGGGGTATGGCTCCACTCCATCATGTCGTCCCTCATCGGGCACGATGTGAGCGGGTTCTTGATCGTCTGGATGATCAGAAGGTGCAGGCGACAAGCCAGACATTGGGCTAGCTGCTCCTTCCTGGAGATTGTCGGTTGATACCGATCTCCCTTCGAAGGCCCTGACGCACTCGGTCTGGAAGCGATCATTGTTGCTATCCGAGTCCATGCCAGGAGCGTATTCTCTATAATCTACGCGATCCATCACTGGGTATGGATCCATTGGGCCGAAGTTATCGTAGAAACCTTGGTCCGAGTACCCGATATGGTGCGTGACGGTGATCGCATTCCCTGCGAAACTTGCTTCTTCCTCCTCAGGTTGCGCCGAGGCGGGCTGTGCAATCGGCGTTATGGACTGATCGCGAGAAGTTGCACGTCTTGCCGACTTTGATTCTTCTTGGACAGCTCGAGCCGGAGAGGTCCCCATGGTCGGTGCCATCTGTCGACGATCGGTAAAACCGCCGGTCTTATGGTATTCATGGAATGAGTATGTATGAGGGGTAGGGACCGCTAGGGCACAAGGCCAGAGGTATAATGGCAACACCCTTTTTATACAGGTTCGGGCCTCCCTCAGGATAACAACCCTACATCCTGTTCGTATATATTAACTGGAGAATGTCTTACAATGGATATGAAGGTTAGTGGCTATCCTAGGCTTAATCGTAGACTAATCCGGCTAACTCCGCTAAGCTCGACTCCTTCGAGGGGGCGGGACTTCTCGTAGGAATAAGCTAGGGCTTCTGGATCTTCAGGCTCTAGTACCTTCACTCTAACTTGACTTGTCCTCCCCTATGGGATTACTGATCCTTTTATAGGGGGTTCATCTAGTTGTACCGTATACGGACTTACATCCGGGTAGGACTCTGGCCTCCTTAAACATCGGGATGGACTTTCTAGTTTAAGGGATACCCTTCCTTTTTACTAGGGATTACCTTATCGTCCTGGGATCCTTTCCGGGTACGTGGTATATTCCGGTAATCTAGGGAATCATATACAGATACTTCCTAATATAAGGGATACTGTACTATCCATCGTCACATAGTTTATTACATACCAAAAGGCCTCTAATGCAAAGAGGAATCATATTTGAGACATTACATATATGCTAACTAGACTAGTTATATGTACATAATGCGAAGAGGAAAATAAAAACCAAAAGTTCTCCAGCAGGAGTTCTTCGTCCAGAGGGTCCGACATTAAAGGGGAGACTATAGCAACTTAAAAAAGCTCGCACGCTTGAAGCCTCATTGGATGTTGTCGACGATTGGTGAACCGCTGATCTTACGGTAGTCGTGAGACAGAGATACTTGTTGTTGGGTAGGGCCCCTAGGGCACAAGGCCAAACGATCAGACGACAAGGAAACGCCCTTTTTATACAGGTTCGGGTCTCCCTCAGGATAACAACCATACGTCCTGTTCGTATATATTGATCAGAGAATATCTTACAAAGGATGTGTATGTTAGTGGCTATCCTAGACCTAATCGAAGGCTACTTCGACTAGTTCCATGGGGCTCGACTCCTTTGAGGCGGCGGGTCTTCTCGTGGGAAGCGCTGGGGCTTCTAGATGGCTTCAGGTTTCAGGCTTCTTGGATCTAACTTGACCTCTTGGGACCCAAAAGACTTGTCCTCCCCCATGGGATTGCTGATCCTTTTATAGGGGCTCTCCGAGTCGTACTAGACATGGACTTATGCCCGAGTAGAACTCTACCTTCTCCCGAGTCGTACCGGACATGGACTTATGCCCGAATAGAACTCTAGCTTCCTTAAACATCGGGATTGACTTCCTAGTTTAAGGGGTGTCATTCCTCCTTACGGGGGGTTACCTTATCTCCTGGGGATCCTTACCGGATACGTATTCTTATTCCAATAGTTCAGGGAATCGTATACGGGTACCTCCTCGTATATGGGATACTATACTATTCGTCGTCAAGCCCCCCATCAGTACGTGAAGTGAGGTCATGGCTGTTCTATAGGAAAACTACCCTTTTCGAGAAGCAACTCCGAGTAGGCACTATCTCTACCGGGTAGTGGCAATATCCTTGTCGGGATAAACCTCCGAGTAGTCCAAGGCATTTTCTGGGCTAGCTTGCCTAAGAAGCATCTCTGATTCAATCTGATCCGTCGATCACGGACACGCGTTCGCCTGGTAGATTTCTGGGAAACCAAACCGTCGTGGCAGAATCTTCATGTGGTGATGAACAATCTTTCTTTTTTCTGTGCTACTGTTCGGTTGACGTTAGCCAAAACGTAACGCGCTTGTCGGGGTCATGGGTTTGCCAGACCCTCGTTTTCCCGTGGACGCCGTCTTGCATGCAGGGAAAGCAACTATCCGCATTTAATGCGATGGAACAGATCGTGCCATTAACCGTGCTCCGGTTAGGTGAAAATTGAATCTCTTAAGAGACCGAGAGTTGGTTGGGGTTTTGCCCGCATTGCTCTCTGTCTCCTAGCATCCCCATCTTCTTCTTTGCGCCACTTGTCTCCAATCCTTGCTTCGCCGTCGCCGACCACCGTCAGCAACAATGGGAAAGAAAAGCATAGCGAAGAAGTCCCCCGAGACCAAGAAATCGACGGAGGATCCTTCGGGAGAACCGATCGTCGTCATCCCCGAATTTGAGCCCTCGGTGATGGACTCCGCCGCCCTCAAGAAGCTCATGGCGGAGGAGGTCATCCTCCTAGAGGTATTCATACCTTACCAGGGGGCTGCGAAGGAGATGGTCCCGAATCCAGACACGAATTGGACCATCGTCTTTGCGGATTTCTTCAAGTACGGATTCCAATTCCCACCTTCTCACTTCTTCCTCCTAGTGCTCTAGTTCTACGAGATCAAGTTGATACATCTCAACCCGAACTCAGTCCTGATGCTGGCGATCTTCGCACACCTGTGCGAAGCGTACCTCGGGATCAGGCCGAGCCTGGAGCTCTGAAGGTACTACTACAACCTCCGCCGAATGAAGGCCAGTGGTGGAGGCGTCGTCAGCGGTGCTGGATTTCGACTCCGGGAAGGAAGGAAGGACGCCTACATCTCCTCGTCCTAGAAGTTGTCATAGTCGGGCTGGCACTCGAGGTGGTTCTACTGCCAGCCCCCACTCTCCTCCAAGATCCACTACCGCGGACTAGTCGGAGGCCCCGAAAGAGACCAAATGGCTCGAGGCCCACGTCAGCGACATCACCACCCTTGCTGGAAGGGACTTGTCAGCATGGGACGTCGTAGAGGACTTCCTTCGGCGCCAGATCAGCCCTCTTCAGTTGAGGGTCAAACCTACCTGGGTGATCCCTGAAGGCCAAGGCCAGACAAGGGATTTCGACACAGGTGGGTATCCGAACCCTTCCGTGTCGTTTTAGTCAGAAAACTCCTATCTTCTCACTCGTTAGATTTCTTTTGATTGTGTAGATCTTTCACCCGAGGAGTTTCAGAATAGGTTGAACAACCTGTTCGAGCAACCTCCTCAGGGCAGGCGAACTGACGTGCCCTTACCGATCCTAAAGCTCAGCTCCGACAACAAAAAGGAAATCCTTTTAGTGAGTTAACTGTTTCTGCATTGTCTAGTCATGGTTCATCCGAATAGCACTACTAATGCTATCTGGGTCTTCTTTTGTAGCGAGTAGGCCACGGGGCTCCCGACTCGGGGGCTGAGCGGGCTGGTGCCCCCATTTAGGATGAAGACGTCGAAGTTCTCGGTGCGACCACTCCGACCCTTGAGAAAAGGGTTGAAGGTCCATCTGAGGCTAAGGCGGCAGCGGAGGCTATCCGAGCGAAGTCTCCTACTCGGGCTCCTTCTCCTCCACCGAACCCTCAACTTCAGGTACAAACTCGAGCTTGACTAGCTCTTCCCTTGGTTTCTCCATGCTCTAGGATGACGGGAATGAGCTTGTTGAAAAGCAGGACATGAGCGACCCTCACCCGGAGGAGCCGACACCTTCCTCCACAACTACCCGCGTGGAGGAGGATGCGTCGACAAAGGAGAAGCCACCGCTGGTCTCTATCAAGAAGCGGAGTTCAGAGGTTCCGACGAAAGGGTCCTTACCCCCAGCAAAACACCAACGGTAAGTCTTTCCTTTAGTCTTTTTTTCTGATCTCTTTTCCTTGAAGATGCTGATACACCTCCTTCTCCGACTAGATTGTCCATCCGTTTGACCGGAACTACTACCAGAGCTGCTATGGGTAAGGAGACTTCCGTGGCGGGCCAGGTGCAGCCCCCGTTCGAGAAGGCCAAACCCCCAATGCCGGAGCCGTCGGTGCTCGAGGATGATGACACTTGCTCCCTGCTACAGGTAATCCAAGGAGTCAGTAACCAAATGTCAATATACTCGGTACTAACCTTGTTGTTTTGACAGCGTGCCCTTTCTCGGGTTATCCCGTTGCGAGGTGAGCTCGAGGAGCTCAAAAAAATGCCTTGAGGAGTCCGAGAAGAGGCGGGCAGAGAGCGAGGCCAAGCCCTAGGTCGTGAAGGCCCGCCTCTCCGAGGCTGAGTCTTCTCTGAACCGAAGTCAAGCCTATGCGGGGAAGCTGGAGGAGGACCTCGAGCATGCCCTTTGCACGCTCGAGCTGGCGCTCGCAGAGGTCGGAGTCGCCGTCTTCCCCAGCCCTCTACGTTCTCTCCGGGTGGTGGAGCTGGCGGTGTCAGTCTCCCGCCTGAAGCCTGTCATCGAGAAACTCCTTTTCGAGCAGCTGCAGCAACGCGTTCGGGATGTTCTGGCCATGACACAGGCTCTTCTGAAGTGCTAGGACCTGGAGCTGTCCCTGGAGGTCCTTGAAGCCGATCTGCCGGCTGGCGAGGAAGAGGAGCTCCTTGATGCTGTATAGGGTGTGGCTGATGCTTTTGCGGATCGTGTCCAGCCACCTAGTCTGTCTAAATAACTTTTGTAATACACTGTGATTAGTAACTGTGCTTTAATCAGTGTGTTTTTGTTTTCTAAAAACCTAAACTCTACTGCTCTGCAAATGTTTGTCGGACGCGAGGGTTCTTGTAGACTTAGTCGAACTTTGCGTCCACTTTACTTGACTTAGGCTTACGAGTTGTGCCGTATGCCACTGACTACGATTGACCAGGCCTTAGGTTTAGTCGGATGGAAGTCTCATTGGCTCCTCATCATCAGTAAATGGGATAAGGGGTCTTCGTACAGTCTATCATGGCCATAGCAGCAACTCGCGTTCCCTTGTCGCAGGGATATTGGACGCTTGTTAGTAAGTTCCACGTTTGCCCTGTTGGTGACAACATTGCACTCTATCCATGACGCCTTCTGTTCAAAGTAGGCAGGGATGCGGATAAGCAAGTTGGTTCTGTTAGCCTAGTCATATTCGCACCTTCTCTTCTTCCTTTACTCGTGGTCGGGGAACGTTACTACGGAACTGGGGAGCTTAGGTCTGGTCAGGTGGGGGGCTCAGTGGCTTCCCCTGTCACCTGTAGACACGTTAAGGGGTCTTCCTCGCATCCCTGA
>JAGXJF010003301.1:0-188389 GCA_019208055.1 Stipa capillata | reverse complement strand
TTTTTTGTTATTTTATTTTTTTTTTTTTTTTTTTCTTTTTTTTTTTTTTTTTTTTTTTTTTTTTTTTTTTTTTTTTTTTTTTGTTTTTATTTTTTTTTTTTTTTTTCTTTTTTTTTTTTTTTCTTTTTTTTTTTTTTTTTTTTTTGTTTTTGGTTTTTTTTTTTTTTTTTTTGGGGGGGGAGGGGGGGTTTTTTTTTTTTTTTTTTTTTTTTTTTTTTTTTTTTTTTTTTTTTTTTTTTTTTTTTTTTTTTTTTTTTTTTTTTTTTTTTTTTTTTTTTTTTGTCTTTTATTTTTTTTTTTTTTTTTTTTTTTTTTTTTTTGTTTTTTTTTTTTTTTTTTTTTTTTTTTTTTTTTTTTTTTTTTTTTTTTTTTTTTTTTATTTTTTTTTTTTTTTTTTTTTTTTTTTTTTTTTTTTTTTTTTTTTTTTTTTTATTTTTTATTATTTTTTTTTTTTTTTTTTTTTTTTTTTTTTTTTTTTTTTTTTTTTTTTTTTTTTTTTTTTTTTTTTTTTTTTTTTTTTTTTTTTTTTTTTTTTTTTTTTTTTTTTTTTTTTTTTTTTTTCTTATTTTTTATTTTTTTTTTTTTTTTTTTTTTTTTTTTTTATTTTTTTTTTTTTTTTTTTTTTTTTTTTTTTTTTTTTTTTATTTTTTTTTTTTTTTTTCTTTTTTCTTTTTTTTTTTTTTTTTTTCTTTTTTTGTTTTTTTTTTTTTTTTTTTTTTTTCTTTTTATTTTTTTTTTTATTTTTTTTTTTATTTTTTTTTTTTTTTTTTTTTTTTTTTTTTTTTTTTTTTTTTTTATGTTTTTTTTTTTTTTTTTTTTTTATTATTTTTTTTTTTTTTTTTTTTTTTATTTTTTTTTTCTTTTTTTTTTTAGTTTTTTTTTTTTTTTTTTTTTTTTCTTTTTTTTTTTTTTTTTTTTTTTTTTTTTTGTTTTTTTTTTTTTTTGTTTTTTTTTTTTTTTTTTTTTTTTTTTTTTTTTTTTTTTTTTTTTTTTTTTTTTTTTTTTTTTTTTTTTTTATTTTTTTTTTTTTTTTTTTTTTTTTTTTTTTTTTTTTTTTTTTTTTTTTTTTTTTGTTTTTTTTTTTTTTTTTTTTTTTTTTTTTTTTTTTTTTTTTTTTTTTTTTTTTTATTTTTTTGTTTTTTTTTTTTTTTTTTTTTTTTTTTTTTTTTTTTTTTTTTTTCTCCCTCCTTCCTCTCTCCTCTCTTCTTCCTCTTCTCCTCTCACTCCTTCTCTTTTCTCCCTTCTCCCTCTCCTTCTTCTTCTTCTCTCTTTCTCTTCTGTTCTCCTCTCCTCTCCTCTCTTCTCTTCTGCTCTCCCTCCTTCTTCCTCTCCTTCTTTTCTTCCTTTCTTTCTCTTCTTCCTATTCTCTTTCCTCCTGGACACGCGCGGCAGCGATGGTAAATAGGGTAATAGGGGCACGGGGCCGCTGGAGGCCGCAAAAGCCGTGCATGGGGCGCCTGTCGGCCGACGGTTGGCAACTGAGCCGTTGTCGGCCAACGGTTGGCCAACAGCGGGCTGACTCGACGCACTAAGCTGACGCGACGCGACGGGCCGGGGCCGACTACAGGGCCCGCTGCTTTCGACGCGCAGTTGGTCGACCGTCGGCCGACAGCGCCGTTGTTAGCCAACGGTTGGCCGACAACGGCGTTGTTAGCCTACGGTTGGCCGACAACGGTCATTTCGGTCCGCGGTTAGCTGACAAACGCGTTGTCGGCTAACCGTTGGCCGACAGACGCATAGTTTTGCAATTTTTGAGTCCAGACATCCAGATTTAGAATTTCTGATTTTAAAAATATTATTTATAAAAAAAGACCCCCACCTACCACCCGCACAAGTCACTCCCTTTTCTACGTGCACACCTACATCTCATTTTGGTTCAACGGACTCCTCCAACTAATTTTCGAGTTTATTTTTCCCCCTCCACCCAATTAAACATGTTTTTTCCTTTTTTTTATTTTCCTCGTGGCAGCCACCTCCATGCTTACGTGGCGGTGATCACAACCAAAGCCATGCATGCCTCAGTCTCAAGCGGCGCCATTATCGTCCAAACCCATAGACATTGCCGTCGACGAAACCGATGTGATCGGCCATTGAAATCCTCCGCGAGCCGGGAAACTTGAAACCTCACGGCGGCTCCACGCGCCACCACAGTCCACAGACACAGGTCGTGCCTTACTATCTCGGCCTCTGTCACCACGGAAACCAGCAGCCGCCGCGAGCCATGCATGCAGAACCAATCTGAAAACAAGCAACAAAGACCTATGCGTCGCCATGCAGAGCCATGAATTGAAGTCATTGAACTAATGCATTAACTTAGGCAGAAGTGAAGTAAGCAAGCTCACCGATGTGACGCGTGGCTAGCCTCGCGATCGTTCTGCATGCGCCTCGTCCACAGCATCTTTGACGGCGGCGGCCGACGAATCACGATCAGGGTTTCGGTTATAGGCTGGGGTTTTTCGGTCGGTACCGACCGGTAACCGATTTTATCATATCCCCCCTAGAAAGGCTTATACTGGAGAAAAATTCTCAATTTGTATAATCTGATCACTTTCAATAAATTTTGTCAAACACTGTTTGAAATTTGGAAACTTTTGGACGGAGAATGGCCGGTATACCGGCCCCTCCCAGGATTTTTTTTGAAACCGGTAGCAAAATCGTCTTTGATCACGATCGACCGTCCGCATTGTCTCGCGAGCGCAGGAAAGAGAACGACTCTACACGATGATGCAAGCGGCTGGCGCCAAATTCGCATTAGGTTTAGGTCACGTGAGAGCGTGATTTGATGCATCATGCATGGTACTAAGCGATTAGGTCTGCCACATGGGCATGGAGGTGTGGCCACCACGTGGAAAAGGAAAAAGAGAAAACGAGTTTAATTGCGTGGAGAGGAAAATAACTAGAGAATTCGCTCGAGGGGGAGCTCTGAACCAAAATGAATTGTGGATGTGCATGCGGAAAAAGGAAGTGATCACTTATTGGGGTGGGAGGGTTTTGGATAATCCCAAAATCTTGATGTGTACATAGACCATTGCAACGATTAATTAGTAGGCCCTTATATTTTAGCAGTAATGTCATATGATCAATAATGGAGTAGCCTTGATGCCAAGCATTATTCATAATAAACTAAGACGGTGTCCCATGTAATTACGCAGGAAACATTTTTAATTATCTTTATTTTTTTATCCGTACGTGTGATATTAGATCAATACAGAAAATAAAAGTTCAGATCGTGAGGTTTAAGTCTGGTGAATGATCTATCGGATGTGCTCTGTTTAGATACAGTTATGATGAACTATCGGTTGTGATCTGCTTAGGTACAATTATGAAGATCTATCGACCGTGATCTGTTTATGTACAGTTATGAAGATCTATCGGTCGTGATCTGTTTAGGTACAGTTATGAAGATCTATCGGCCGTGATCTGTTTAGGTACAGTTATGAAGATCTATCGGCCGTGATCTGTTTAGGTACAGTTATGAAGATCTATCAGCTGTGATCTGTTTATGTACAATTATGAGATCTATCGGTTGTAGTCCACTAATAATAAAAGGGCCCACCAAATTAACGACTAGATATTTTGTTTTTTGTGAGAATTTCTAGCCTCTCTTTTTTCTGTTGTATTTTGTTTTTAGTATATGGTAGATAGTTCAGAAAAAAGAGTGAAAATTCTAAAGAAAAAAGGTAAGTAAATATTACATAAGTTTGCTGATGAGATGTTGCAATATTTCTTGATGAGGCTGGAGACCGAAAGGGATGAGTGCGAACAACTAAATTAGTGGGAACTTCGGCATGCAGTCACACCTTGTACAACTTGTTCAGAACTTACTGCTCAGCACGAACTCTCCCAGAAAAGAAAAATGGCTCGCCATGATCTGCGGTACATGCAATTCTGACCTGTAGCACTTACTCTAGTATATGAGGGACTAAACACAGTAGAAAAAAGACCGACGGCGATGGTTAATTTGAAGGATGAACGCCGGTTAGAGAGAGGGTCAATGGGCTGCACGTGACAGTAAAAGAAGAATCATAATTTGAAGGATGAACGCCGGTTAGAGAGAGGGTCAATGGGGTGCACGTGACAGTAAGAGAAGAATCATTCGATTTTACCAGTAACCAGGGGTCGTCCATGTTAATCCTAGCTGATATGTGTTTTACGAAAATAAACGAATTATACATTATCTAACTAAGAAGATTGCGCTAGGATCGATGGAGCGATCAAAGTGAAATGCCAGGTATCACAATTGGCAATGAACCATGCTAGTCCTCATCGATTCAGGCAGGTGCCGACTCTCCTTTTGTTGGAAGAAGTCTCGGACAAGACAGTACTCTCGACCCACAAGGTAGAATGTTCCCGGAGCGAGGTGACTTGTACACCTTGCAAAGAACCAGGTCGTCGCCTTCATGTTCTTGCGGTGTGCTGCACTGGACCTTTGGCCATCCTATCTTGATGATCCTCGACGCCGACCTCACCATGTAGGACAATCTCAAAAAGCACCCGTGCGCGCCACCATCCTTGACACACCTTTGGCCAGCCTCCTAGTGCCACCACCCCTTGCGGACGGTGCCAGAGATTATGATCCTGACGCCTCCCATACCCATGGTAGAAGGAAGAGAAGTGAAAAAAAAATGCAGAGCTAGCTAGCATGTCTCAAACTGCAGATACTTTCACAGCATTTGCAGTAGTATTAGATACAAGAAGCAAGATAGGACGCCACGAGTCACCTGCGGTTAAGTTTCAATCACTTGACTGAACAACATGCATCCACAACTGCTGTTTACTTGTATATATATAGCTTGTCTCATTCACTGTGGTACGATTTGAGTAAATTAAGTTTTCTGCCTACCAGTACCATTTGCCTTCTCATATGTATAAAGTGCAGAGATCGCAAGTTGTACGTTGTGTCCTATCGTTATTTGCTCCAGTTATCCGGTACTTCAATCTTTACCATGGTACTTCTAGTTCTAAGCCGTAGAGAAAAGAGCGCCTCTCGGAATTAATTAGCTGTTAGTATTCTAACGCACTACTAGTTCATACTCTCAAAGTTCATGTCACGGTACACTTTCTTTAAAGAAGAAGAAAGACACCTAAGTACGAGTCGAAGAGGATTCAAACCTGGGTGGAACTAGAGAGTTTTACTGTTTTATATCTTATGATTTCTATGTTTATCATATGGTTTTGCTTTTGGATGTCAAAAAAAAATCAACAAAGGGGAACCCCAAATCAAAATAAAAAGGCAAGGAATGGCAAAATAAGTTGGCAATAAATCCAAGAAATCTCATTAACTCAAAATTACCAAGAACTTATCCCAAGCTGTGGGAAGCAAGAGAGTATAGAAAGCAAATGCACGGGTCTTGTCGTCTGAGAGTTCAGCTAATCCGTGTGGTAGAAACCGCCAGCATTGGTTTCCCGATGCCTCCAACCCCCATGTCACTCTTCAAGGCTATACATGCATGCTCTCTAGTTCCACTGCTAAGCATTAACCAAAATAATCACATGACAAAGACAACGAGGATACTTAGAATAGTTGCAGCAGACTTCGCTGCTTCTCAGATAGAAGAGAGAGGAAAAACAACGTATCCTCATTTCCTCTCTCTTATGCCCAAGCCTTCGATCTTAGCAACATGAGATGAATATATATTCCATTCTCCTGAGATGCTAGAGGGACTTAAATCATCTGACAAAGCCATAAAGCTATCACTAGTACAAAAAACATGTTCCAGACGGTTTCTAAAACCGTCTTGCGAGATGGTTTTGGGAACCGTCTGAAAATATACGTTACGGATAAGTGATCCATACTCCAGACGGTTTTTAAACCGTCTGGATTAACTATCATCCGAGACGGTTGTAATGACAGAATCGCCTGGGATTAAGGATATTCCTAGCCGGTTCTAAAACTGAACCGGCTGGGATTGCTTTTTGCATTTAAAAAAATTACATTGTTCACTGCATTTATCTTACACAAAAGTCATATGCAAGATCATCAGACACATATATACTGATCACAACTCATCTCTAACACATACACACACGTATGAAGAGAACTATTCCTGCCTCCATCTAGGATATCCAGCATACAAGAGAGCGGTGGCGGCGGGTGTAGCACCGACATCACAAAGTTGTGTATCTATTCCAGCTTCCTGAAATGAAGGATAAATCACTAATGGCTTACAAAGAATGGATTCGATTTAGGGGGAAATAATTTTAGAAGACACACATCATATTACTAACAAGTGAAAAATGGAACTAAAATCAGACCCAAACAAAATAATTATACATAAACACCTCAAAATGACAACACATGATAACACTATAATCCAGTAATCAAAAGCAGATGTTTCAATGAAAACATATCAATGTGTTCTTCCACCAAATAGCTCCTATCAGAAATGACACACATGAAGCATTCAATCGGGATATTCGAGTCTGTTTATTAAAATATACCACAGCCTTTAAAGAGTGAACAAAATGTGTAAAAATTACATTGACTCTAGTATTTATGGCATTTCTTGATGCTTGAAGCAAATGATCAAACATGGGATTGAATGCGACAGTATCAACTATGTACCCTGGGACGAATCACAATACCATATTAGTTTTTACAACTAGAAATAGCATGAATGTATACTTGCATGGACAAAACCATAAGCACTAATATATCCAAACCATAAGCACTAATATATCCAAAGAACTGATATCCATACAACAATTTTTATATCCGTACCACTGATTGATGCATTCCAATGTTCACGGCTGTTGTTGGAGGCTCTGCTGGAGAAGCAGATTGGAGAAGTAGAGGGGCATATTACCTGTTGTTGCTGGAGCTCGCTGGGGGAAGAGGGGAGACGGAGGAGGAAATCGATGGCGCCGCTGCCTGCTGAAGAGGAGTGGAGCTCGGTGGGAGCGTGGCCCTCCAGCGGCGGCCTGGCTTGGTGACGGTGTGGCGCAACAGGAAGTAGAGGTGAGATTGGGGAAGATGGGAGCGGCGGATGCGTCAATTGGGTTGGATCTGTCTCCCAATCGCTGAATCTGGGCGCTCCAAAGCCGAGCGTCCCTAGATCTGGTCTTCATCCTCGCTTGCGACCGAGACGTCAGCATTAGCGGACGACGGCATGATGGCGAGGGATGCGGAGGCATTCGGGCGACCACCTTGATGCCATCTCCGACGTCAGCATCAGCGTACATGCCATCTCCAAACCAGGGGGTGGGAGAGGAGAGGGGGAGAGAGAGGTAGAGCCATGGGGTGGAGAGGGTGGCAGGGAAGGCATGCGAGTGGGGTTGGAGCGGCGGCGGATGGGGTTGGAGAGAGCTCAGTGGCGATGGGAACGAGGAGGGGAGGGAGGAAGGAGAGGCGACGGGATGAGGAGTGGGGGTGCGGCGCTGTGCATGGGCTCGGCCAGGGTAGGACTTATGAGGGCCGCTGGGTGGGCTTTGTAGAAAGTTCGCTTTAAAAATCGTCTAATTTATCCGATTTATCCTAGACGGTTTAGAATAAAAAGCCGTCCGGTTGCTATTCTAGACGGTTTTTTATTCTGAACCATCAGAAATAACCGTCTCGGATAAGCGTAACCCCAAATGGTTTCTTTTAAACTGTCTGGGATAGACATTATTGTAGTAGTCTGTAACATCCTGATTTTCAGAACTTTTCAAAAAAATCTTTATTAAAAAATCAGAGCTGAAAAATTTCGTTGTTTATTCTCGAATTAACTAAATCTTAATTGGAATTTCACAAATTGGACCGGAGTTAATTTAACTTATCCAACTTGACTTTGATTGGCTTTTCGATTTGGAATATGTCTACTAGATTTTTCTCAGAATTTTGGAAGTTCATTTGGTATTTAATCTCACTCTATTGTTCTTTATTTTTAATTTGGTTTTTTGAGAAAGGAAATTCTTTTTTCTCTTTCTCCTTCCCTCCTTGGCTGCGTCGCCGGCTGTTTCAGTCGGAATCCCGAGCGCCACCGCCTCTTCTCCTCTCCATGGTGCCCCTTCTCCTCCCCATGGTGCCCCTTCTCCTCCCGCTCACCCTCCTATAAATAACCCTAACTCCCCTTCTCTTTTTCCCACTCCCCCACACTTCTTTTCCACAAAGTCCTTGCCTCTAAACATTTCAAACCCTCAGCCTCCCCTTTTTTGTTCGCGTGCAGTCTCCAAACAGCATTCACCGCCTCTGTATTTTTGCAATTCCCATCACTTCAGAAATATTTTCGATGATCCCTCTAGTGAGAAGATGCGTAACATCCTCCTCCACCTCTCTTCAAATTTTGATGAAGATCCAATAGTGCGATCTTCAGCAGAGCTCCAAACACTGATGTGCTGTTTGTATCCAGATTACTCTCCATGTGCATCAAGATTGGAACAGCTTCCTCGTTGGCTCGGACTTCCTTTTCAAGATCCGTTTGGTGGGATCATGGATGTTGTTGTCAAGATCGTCTTCACAAAATTTGAAGGCAATCCAATGGTCCAATCGCCAGGAAATCAAGCTTCTTCGTGCTGCTGTTCATGTATAGATTTGACTGCGCGAACGGTACAACAGCATTATCACCTCTTTCCCCATTGATCCGGTGAGTCTTTGAAGAATCCCTTTGGTGATGTTATGCCTTAGGTATCTATGAACATCTCTATAAATTTTCACCTTCATCTATGTAGCCGTTTATCAGGAATTGATCCATCTCCGACGTGCTGTCCGCGGACATCCAGATTCAATCTGCAGAATGTCTAACTTGTCTGATATTTTCCTGTTGACTCGGTAAGAATTCACCAAAACCCTTTGGTAGGATTGTATCTCTGTGTGTCTAGTTTCTAACCCAATTGGCGGATTGCGATTTCATTGAGCGAGCATCATGCAGCATGAAAAATCCTCCGGTCTGTCCAGAACCAATCTATGTCCAATTCCGACCGTTTCGTGTTGCGAATGTCGCCACCACTCATATAGTTAATCTTCTATCATCTTGTGGCACATTATGCCATTCTTTTCCACCATTAATCTCTATCCAAAATCACCCGCATCACTATATGTTCATCTCTAATGTTTTCATTATTGTTTGATTACTAAATTAAGTAACATGTTACGTTAGCCTTTAGTTTCATATAGTTATATGTATGATTGTTTTATATTTCTTTCTTTCCCTTTATATGATGTTCATGCTTAAGATTTTCTATCATGTTGATCAATTATGTTTAGTTAATTAATAGGTGTATCCATGTCCATATAGCAATATGTTGCATGTTTATATAATTGAATATAATATGCATATATGCAAATAGTTCTATTTTAATAACCATTAGACATGAGTTAGTTCGACATGTTAGTTTAATCTTATTTGTATCATGAATAAAGTTGTTCTTGTCTAATGAGGTTCATATTGCATGATCGTATGCCTATACACATATAGTGTGTGAAGCATAGGTATAACAAAATTTAACATTACAAATAACCTATAATACTATAAGCATAATCTTTGCTAAACTTATATTAATATGATCTACTCCATGTTAGTTAATCCTTGTATAATGTATGCCTATTAGCACACACCGGATTGTTATTGCACGTGGCACATGATTGCTCATTAGCATGTTAATGTCTTTAACCACACGTGATGAATGTTTACTAAGCATGTTAGAATTGCCACGTCACCGTGCTTATAAAGTTGTGCATATATATACATAGCTCATTCTATGTATTGGTTAATAGTTTGCTGTGAATTGGTTTAGCACATTATTCTACTCTTGTTTATATTTTAATTATTTGGTTAAACACAGCTAAGTTGTACATGTTCATCATGATTTGATGTTGCATATCATGTAGTTACATATAGTTATATATACGTATATATATAATTGGACTTAATATTATTGACAATCTATATATTAGAATAATAATCCCTTACTGAATTATTATTATTTAATCATATTGTATGTTAGTTGATGGACATATAATATGTATGTACTAGTATGCATAGCTTGATATCTTATGTTACACTTCCATAAGGTGGTGTATACTCACACATACATGGTTAATCTTTAGGTATCGATTATAATATATGCATATATGTTGCTAATAATCATTCTTTACTAAAATATTGTTATTGTTATGTGTAGTATGTGTAGGTTGATTGCTGTATTGTATACACACAATAGCATGAGTAGAGTTAATGTTATGTCATAGATTGCATATATGTATGATGCATGTGATGTGGATGCTAGTTGTTATTTGATCATATAGTTTAATTATCGTTTGCATTGTTAGTGATTGTTATTAGATTGTAACTGCATGATCATATGTTATCTTCTGCTACGCCATGACTAGTCTCTATTTCATGTCTAGTCTATCTAATTTGTTACATGATGTCTAATTATATATTGCATGATAGTCTATATAGATTGTCATGACGTCTGTTATCATTTCTAACCGACTAGCATGCCAGGACCTTGCTTGTCTACTAGTACGATAGGTTATGCTTATTTTACTAGTATGTCGAGTTTCCATGTTTAATCATATGGTTGTGCTATTGTTGTCATCAACCATATATTGTTCCCAGTCGCATATCTATCCCTATCTTGCATGTGGATTAACTTTAGTCCTTTACATGCAAATTCTATCCTCCATAAATCTATCTTTTTTCCAGAATGACCTGATCTAGAAGACCACATTTCGAGTACATGTACTCTATCTGGTTGAGATATATAATCTCACATCTTCGTAGTTGTCTTTCGACAATCCTATCCGTTCACCTTTGTCCTCCGACACCTATCCGACCTTGCTAGCCCTATTCTTCTGGTATTTCTATTTGGTATCTAATTTGAAGTTATATTTATTTTCTTTGCACTTTATTGTTGATGCGACGAATAGGAAGTAGCGAAGTTGGGTAAGGACAAGTTCCTGCAGAAGAAGGCCAACTCGTCAACGAAGACATGCCCCTCTTCTTGGTCATGTTGATCCTATATTTTCAAAGTCATTATATTTTATTATTTATAAACATGCATGCTATTTTATTCTAGTAGCTAGCGTGTCGATTGACACACCATTATCTTTCCGCTTGTCACCGTTTACTTGATACCCTGAGTAGATTAATATGTTATTATTTCTGAATAGAGTAGAGAAATATTTAGCCATGCTTAAATATATCCTTAGGATGTTTTGATTTGCCTCTTCAGAGGAATGATCTTTGAATCGATGATCCTTGATATTGAAATTTGTTGTTGAGCTCGCTGAGTTAGGGCCGGATGCCCGTTGTTTTCTCTCTCTCTCTCTATTCTTCCAAATTCTACTATGGGTAAAACTTACCATCTAAAATGGTGCGGACGACAGCTAATCAATGTTGAAAGAGCAAATGGTTGGCCTACCCGCAGAAGGCTGGTTTAAAGGAACCATTGGTCGTCCGTACCGCTTAAGGCCAAAGTCTTGAAGTTGGAGAATTGTGACAATAGTATAACCACATGCTATATGGGTACTGGCTTAGTCAAGTAGGTTAGTCAGCCTTTGGTGCCGATGTTGCCGTACCGCAGAAGGGGTGAAAGTAGCTACGAGGACCCTCGGCACAGATGGGAGGACCGAAATGTGAGGATGTACTCTCAACTCCGAGCCAGACTCGGTGGACATGTCACACCTTAGGGGGATCTAGCTAAAAGACCTCGTCACGGTCACTCTGCCGACATACCGATGGGCGTGTGTACAAGCCTACGCAGCTTGGCATAAGGAGATGATCGTGTCATGTGGGTAAAGTGTACAAACTCTGCAGAGTAATAAAACTAATCGATTAGCCGTATCCACGGTCACGGATAACACAAGGCTCATTCTTGATGAAAATGACCTATCTTTCTCCCCCTTGCTAATTCCCTCTACCCCAGTTCTGGAAAGGTGACACTACAACAAGAACCCCCTACAGCAACACATCCATGTGTTGTTGAATGTCCATATAAACGTTGTTAGTGTCTATACCAACAAATTTAGTGTGCGTTGCGTTTTTGGCCGTTGCAAGGGTATAATACAACACATATGCATCCGTTGGTAACAGGAGGGTTAAAGCGTTGCAAGATAGCAACAGATACAGTTAGAGTCTAACAACATTTGTATGCGTTGGTGCTTACTTTGCACGAATATATTTTACAATGATGTGCAATGGATAAAATTATATTGCTGCAACGCTTGCAAGTGTTGTTACGTAGTATGCATAATATTATTTTGTATATTTACAATGATTACAGTTATGTCCGCACAATGCTTATGACACATAGGAGTAAAGTGAAAAAAATTCAATATTCATAATATACTCAAAACAAACATCTCACATATTAAATATAACTTGTTGCATTACAGAGAACACCGTCGACATAATACATGATGTAAATGTTGTTTTTTCAAACATCAATGCCTAAAAATTAACTAAATTCAAAAAAATCTAGAAAGATCATCCGACAATGACACCATTCTCCGCTTTGCAATCAACATGTCATCCATATCATCATCCATTTATCTTCTCAATCTACAACAAAAAATTGGAATCCATTAACAAGCTGTTAAAAAGAAAGAAAATCACATTATTAAATAAAAAAAATTTAAAAGAGTAGTGACATACAAAGGTTGAAGGCCATGCAATTTTTGTTCCTGCTGCATTACCAAGAATAGTGCAGTTCTTGCGTTTTGAAGGCCATGCCATAGAATTCTTTAAATTGTTCTAGCATAGCCTATCGTGTCCCAACATGCTCTACAAAGCTTGTAGTTGTATTCGTCCATGATTGATGCATATTTACGTTTTCATTTCCTCTCCAAATTAACTAATAGCAAAGGACTAGATGATGAGGTCAGCTAGAGGTTGCAGAGCTGAAGGCAGAGTTTGCCAGAATTATCAAGTTCGCGGACATTGCCGCGCTGCTCCATTTGACCTATATATGTCTTCCTCTCTAGACTGGGCGACCGGAAGTTCCTGATTACCTTCCATGCCTATATATATATATATATATATATATTTTCCGAACTGGGCTAACCCCTTGCTATTACTTCCGAAACAGAAATACCAAGTTCATGTATGTAATGAGGTAGCATGAAGTAGCGAGAGCAAAACCTTTTCCTCAGCTAGCCAGCGAGGATTCAGAACAAGGTGAACAATGAATACTGATGTCACATAATCCAGGCTTTTTATAGGCAACGGCTACTGCATACTTTGATTGTTCAAGATCAGGATCATGACCTTGCTTAGAATGAAGTACCATTTACTTTCCGTTGTACTGCACCATCTACCCTTTTCAACTGAATATTGCAATGATTTGGTCGTGGAATAATTTAGCTAATAACAAAGCATTATTCTTATCTAGTCTTGAAATCTTAGCTTTTTTTTTAGACAATGGAAGGATCACTTCTAGCCTCTACATCATGCCTTGCACATGGTACTCTTACAATCAGCACGGCCACACAAACACCACTAGAACAGATAAAGAACTACTCCCTCGGTCCCAAAATGTAAGGCATATTTTGATTCGTTAAGACAAGACTTTGACCAACAATTACTCTATTAATATATGATTTATGTGATACAAAATCACAATCATAAGTAAGTACTTTTGAAGATGAATCTAATGATATCAATTTATGTCACATAAATTATATACTAACAAAATAATTATTGGTCGAAGCCTTGTCTTAACGAACCGAAATACGCCTTACATTTTGGGACGGAGGGAGTACTATGCAAGATGATAACACCTTCACGAAGGAGATGACACTTTTGCGCTATTTGTTGCCAGATCCATCTGACAAAAAGGACATACCGAGGGTTTTCACCCTATAGAGCAAGTATTATTGCTTCAAAAGACATCGCTTTCAAGAAGGGGGCGATGCCCATGCACCTTTGTTGTGGGATCCATCCAGCTAAGATCATATTGTTGTGGGATCCATCCAACTAAGATCAAGAAGCTCCGGTGTTCGCCATCTACACTAGTGTTGCCAACCGCTGCAGCCCCAGCCAAATTCCCAATTTCATCATTGCGGATTGTCATGAACAGTAGTCGCCTTTCCTTGAAATGGAGTCCAAGCCATCAGAGGGAGGTCACGCCACACCAAGCAGAACACGCTTACATAGAGAGGCAAAAGTCCACCACGGTCCCTGTGCTAGTCTGTCAAGCCGGCGCGTACCACCATCACTTGCCAAGCCAAGAACGGTCCTGGAGAAGTCATGCTGCTGACCATCTGACCCGGCTATGGGAGCACAAGGAGCGCGCCCACTCACCACCGGCCGAGCATGGCACCTGTGCACCACCCGTGCACCAGCCCTCTCCCGTCTCCCGCACAAGAGAGGCAGTAGCTATCACACCATCTTAACGTGCCACCGGTTGTCCGTCTCAATCCAATCTGGGGAGTCCACCCACGTAGCCCCTCTAGATTGATTGCCGCCCGAATCGACGTGTGGAGAGATGCCCCGCCGCCAGCACCAAACCACCCCCAAAAGGCCCCACCTCCATCCAAACGCGTGGAGACCGGTTGTGACAGCGAGGGGAGGGAGGGGCTTGGGACAGCTACGACGGCGAGGTTTGGTTTTCCTGGTATGGCCCAAGAGAGCGACATGGGAGGCGACATCTTAGCTCTATTCTTCAATCTTCATATGTCATTTGATAGTAATGACTTCTTTAAGTCTATGCATATTTCTTTTTCAAAAAATAGTTCTATGCATATTAACCATTAAGGGGTTTTCTACACATTGCTCGACTAAAAAGTTTTGCCCTCTCAATCGATTTTTCTAACCATCCGATCTGTTTGGATTGGTGCCGTGTTTTCTTTTTTTGGTCGCGTGTGATGGTCTCTATCGGGCCTGATGGTTGCTCGGCCCAGTTTGCTCCACCAACCCGTTACTTATTTTCGTGTCCTTCTTAGCAAATTTGAATTCCTTTCCTCTTGTCGTTAGCTTTACGCGAAGTCGTGTCCGTCAATGAGTACACATAGCCACAAGGAGAGAGAGAGGAGAACGAGGAGAGTGGCGCGGACCGCCGATGGCTACTTCATATGCGGTATGTGTCGGTGGTAGTTAATTGATACTTGTTAGTAGTAGCTAGAGGTTATCTTTCAAACTAGAAAGACTTTCATGTTATTATCATTTGTTGGTGTACTAATGAATTTTTTTGTTTTGGACCAAGCCTGGCTTGTAGACTTAGTGGAGGTAGTTGTACTTTCTGCTCAATAGGTATCAAATTAATCGCATATTTGCTCCTTATATGTCTCACCAATACAAAATCTTCTTTTTAGTGGTAGACGACATACCTGTTGATAGCGAGATAGCTGTGATGAGTTCATCAATCTGCAAGCTCCACAAGTATAGTGTTCTGTAGACACTATGTAAGTGCATGCGTATGTGTGATGATATACGTATGTGTGCACATCTACGGTACTGAGTGTTTTTCAAAATAAAAATTGTTTGTCTAGGTGCAACTATACTATTTGTTGGGTCCAGTTGTGCACTAAGGGTGATCTTTTTCCTTAGTCTCTATCTATGTCGTCTTGTCTTAGTATTCTCAGTCTATGTCTCGTCTTTTCTAAGTTCATTTTTTCCTTAGTCTCTGTCTATGTCTTGTCTTGTTAGTCTCTGCCTATGCCTTGTCTTTTTAGTCTCTATCTTGTCTAAAAAATATATTATCTTCCATATTGTGAATAATGGAGTAGCCTCCGCCGCTACAAAATAGCCTATTTTAGACGATTGAAAATGGCCATCTTAGTCGGTTTAGGATATGGTCTATAATTAATGATCGGTGGTAATAAACGACATCTCAGACGTGTAACTAAACCATCTGTGATTAACATACCTCAGTAGGTTCAGTTTGGACAACCGACTGTAGGTTCAGTTTGGACAACTGACTGAGTTAATAGATCGGTTATACTAGATGAACCAGTCTAGGGTAATAGATTACCTTAGTTGGTTATATTGATGAACTGTTTGGGATAATATATTATATCTTAGTTGGTTCTCTCTTCTGAACCGTCTGAGATAACCTATTGATGTACTCGGTTTATTTATTCAACGGAATGTGTTTTTCACATGTCACAGATGATTTCTTTGTTTGAACTGTTTGTGATGTTTGTAAAATAATGGGGCTAATTCTTTTTTCTGACCAGCCCTGAAAACACATAAATACATAGAATCGCACATCCATTCAAATATGCATTCACACATCCATTCAAAATAGGCATTCAAATCTCAGAACCATTCACACGTGCATTTTGGCACAAATAGTATATATTCAACTCCTAGTTAACAAAATCCAAATTTTTGCACAAATACATGTTGTCCTAAGGAGCCTCTAGTCTTCGTATGTAGTGGAAATCGCCGTTAGGTTTGATGATGTCTTTGATCAAGAACGAAACGACGGTTCCTCTAATCTTTGCTTGGTTTGGCTGTGGCAACACCATCGTAGGAATGAGTGGAACCTGTCGATATGAAGATTAAAGCGTTGTATCTACATAAGTTAATAAATACTAACTATGATTGCAAGAAATAATCACCACTGTATTTGACTTCGAATAATTCCCAATGATGTGATCCATGTGGTAGCATACGTAGAAGCCACAGATGTTGGCTTGCTCTGACTGCTAGTGGCATGGGAAAATTAGGATTGGTTAGTTCTAGAGGCACTATTATGAAGTTTGATGTAGTATTAGTGCATACTACATTGTATCCATACCGGAAACTCATACTTGTGGTTAAATGTCTTGCCCTTGCCTTCCCCTCCATGTAACCGATAAATGAGGTAGGCCCTTTGCATGATAATTTTTTTTTAATTAGACCTTGAGCCAACTATGATATAATTAGGAAACTTTTTTACATGTCTAGTAATCTACCGATAGTTCTATATTGGTTGTTTCTACATTGGCTGGAATTGAGGTATATGGCTCAGGCCTCCCAAGAATCCAGTGGTACCTACGGGTGCATGTCATTAAACCTATGATAGTAGCTATTGCGCGTAAATTCGAAATCAACAAGTAAAAAAACTAATGCAGCAGCACTGGCCCCCTTCTGAAAGGGAAAAAGTATGTACTTGTTATCACGGATCTAGTTTAATATATTTATTATATAATCCTTGACTAACCTTTGATTTGCATTGATGTTTTGTGTGGGGGCAATGTGTGGGTCAATGAAGCTGATGGGTTCTATGAGTTGTATAGCTTTAGTTATCATGTATCTACATATACAAAAGCAAAATTTTGTATATTGATGACATTTATATCGGATGTATGTAAACCATGATTGTAAACACTCATAGTGTCTAGCATCTCATGATTGAGGCGTCTAGAGCATCGAGGTTGTAAAGATTGAAGAAGTCCTCGAAGTTCACCGACACTCTGTTTACTTGGGGTGAAAATGCTCCTCTTTGAACTGGACCAAGAACTTGAGGCCTATTGCTTTTTCATCTTGTTGGATTGTTCCATGTACCAGTTATGCAAAGAAGTACATGCCCACCCAAGATTTGACTCGATGTTATGTATATCCTTGACCAATGGTTCTCCAAGCTTGAACCTCTCGATCAGAGGCACAAAGAAGATATCATCCACCATGGCTAGTGCCCAGATGTCTAGATTGACATTATCAGGCTACACCATCAGTCCCTTGCCCTTGCCGGTCTTGCCCTTGCTCTTGTCCGTGGTACTTTTCTCGGTTTCCTTGGTAGAGGTCAACTTGGGCGATGAAACGGCAGGTGCAGGCGGTAGCGTTGTCGGTGTAGGATCCATTAGCGCAGGCATTCGATTAAGTGTTGGAGGTGTAGGATTCACTGCCAGTGTAGGAGGCACTATCGGTGTAGGAGCAACTGCCAATAGGAGCCCCTGTACTGTTTGAGTCAATGTCGTCTCGGATGGAAACGATGATTATGGTCTTGAGAAGTTGGGCAACTGCATAAATGTCCCAATGGAGCTCCCTAGATTTTTCATCTCGTCGTCTATGTGAATCGGCAGAGGGACTCCCTTGATGATCGTGCATGTTGTCCACGAGCACCTTACCGACCTTGATAGCGCAACATGGTTCATGAACACACCTTCACAGATTGGATGCGCCAGCCCCCAAGCAGCCTCCATAGGAATATCCAAGCCAGTTAACCTCACTTGGAGCTTGCAATACGTGGGAAGCTACATAACAAAATGCAATTAGTCGAGTAAAACTTTAAATATCTATGGACCATTGCGAGGATATATTCTACCCTGGTATCATCAACCAAATATGTGGCTTCCATATCTTGGGGGATTGGCTCAACTTAGGCAGCACAACTATGGCACTTACCAGGGCTGTGATTTTTTTTGAACAAGAGCCATTAATTCATGTTAATCCTAGATGATAAATGTTTTAACATGGAAATACATAAGGGCCATCTATTTTTAAGTAGAATTGTTATTTCTAAGTCAACTATTTTGAACCTTGATTCTTCATCTAACGCTCAATTGAGCAATTGCATGTTTTAGAAATTGTGTGCGACTTAAGGTTTAGAGACGTGTAACCGGGCAGTTGCATATTTTTTATTGTGCAACTATAGGTTTGATGATGTGCAACTCAGTTGACTGAGAGATAACAATTTCTTAGGTGACTTAGAAATACCAAATCCGAATACATAAACAGAAAAGCTAATGGGGGAATGTTCTCCCGTTAGCCTTATCAAGCAACTGCTCGTGAGCCGCATGATACGCTCTAGCCGCAAGATGCAAGCGCGATGCGATGAGGAAGAGAGTGGAGGGGAGGGGCGCAGGAGCGGAGGAGCGGTTCACCTTTGCCAGACGAGTGCACCGTCATCGAATAGGGTTCACTGGTGGCCCCCAAGCTTAGAGGGATGGCCGCCGAGGGCTATCGGACTGGCAGTGGAGGTGGATCGATGGGCGAGGTGGCGATGGATGGCCGGTGGGCAGCACTGGCGAAGTGGTTGACAACGGCAATGGAATAGGAGAAGGGCCAATGGTGGAGCAGGAGAACGAGACACCAACAGTGGAGCAGGAGAACGAGACGCCAACGGTGGAGTGGAAGACGAGGTGAAGTGGGATGGAGGTGGTAGATCTGCACCAATGGTAGAGCGAAATGGAGAGGAGGTAGAGTTGGATGGAGGAAATGAGAAGGTGGAATGTGGCAGAGAAGGAAGGAGTCGCCCGATTAGCCAAGCTGGCGAACGGTCGTCGTCTAGTAAAATCCATACGTAGACCTTTATGTATTATCTAATTAAGAAGGCTGCGCTAGGATGGAGAGATCAAAGAGAATCGCATGAGATCATCCAGAGGCAACGGGCGGTTCATCAGTCGGAGATGTCCTCGACTCCCTCGGGGCGTGCTTGGGAGTCCTGACTTTTTTTTTCCACTTGTAAATGAAAAACACCGGTTATTTTTCGTCAAGCAAAATAACCAGTGAAACAAACTCCCCTATGGGTCAGTGTTTGGGAGAACATTACCTAAGCTTTTTTCAGTCTGGTCGGAAATATTTTGGGCCTTGTAAGTTACACCGGTTTAATTTGGGCAAAAAAACCGGGCTTCCAAGCAGGTACACCAGCGCAGGCAGGCGCAAATTTCTCCATCCTGCTCTTGGAGACAGCAGTCACGGGCTGCGGGCAGCGCAGCCTTCTGGGACGATGGGGTTGAATGTGCCCAAAGCAAGGCGGTTTGTACATCTACCAGAGCACTAGGTGCTTTGACTATGTAGTAATCTGGTCTTGATGATGACCAACGCCGACCTCACCATATAGGAGAACCTCCCAATGCACCTGCACGCGCCGCTAGCTTCTATCCGCTTCTGGCCAGCCTCCAAGTGCCACCACCCCTTGTCGGCTGTGCCAGAGATTATGATCCTAACGCCTCCCGTACCCACGGTAGAAGAGAACAATGGAAAAATTCAGAGCTAGCAGGCCTCAAACTGCACACACTTTTCTCAGCATTTGCAGCAATCAATCCGAAGCGTCGAAGAAGCAGGATAGGAGTAGGACGCCACAACCCACAAGTAACCTTCTGTTATATTTCAATCGCTTCACTGAACAACATATTTACATCTGCTGTTTAATTGTCTATATATAGGTAGTCGCATTCACAAGTCTTATTCTCTGGGGTATAATTTGAGTAGAGTTTTCTGCCTACCATTTGCCTCCTCATATGTGTAAAGTACAGACATTAAAGTTGTACATTGTGTTCTGTCGTTATTTGCTTCAATTATCCAGTACTTCAATTTTTACAGTAAGGACCGAGGACTCAGACCTGAGCGGTGGATGAGTACAACCACACGTCGCACCAAGTGAGCTAGGCATTGATTACTAGCTTAGAGCCCGGGTTCGCTACACCCTGTGGGTAGTGTATACCTCTAAATCTAGCATGAGTTCATATTTTGAGATTTACATATTTTATGTCTCCACACACAGTGATGAACTAATCTATATCTAGTTTTACTAATCAATTTCCATATATGCTAGACATTGGAAATAAATTTAAAATTACATGATAGTCAAATCCAGATTGTATTGAACATGCTCTAGACACAATACCACTATTTATTTGGCTTTCTTAAGTGTGGAAGAAAGGCTGTGCTATAGTTTTTCGAAAAATTGGCAGGGCTCTGCCATTCATTCATTAAGGAGAAAAGCTATGGACAAAAGGAGTACGGAAAAAGGGAAAAAACCACCCTTGACCGGCCTAGAAGGGGGAAAAAAATGAAAAGCGGACTACTCGCTACTGGATGCGCTACCGGATAAGGCCGGCACGGTGACCTAGGAATGGCACGTGATGTCTCCATTGGTGATCCATGCTTCGAGTTCCTCATCTAGCGATTTGGCATTGAAGATTCTCTTGTTGCGCTCTTTTCAAACATTCCACCAAACATAAAGTAGGTAACCACTCAGTCGTCTTCGCAGGTCTTTTGGGCTAGACATCAAGACATTCTCCCACCACTCATCTAGGGATGCTGAGGCCATTGGCACCGTCGTGCACTGGACGTTGTTCCACATACCCGCCTAGATAATGGACGCAAAGATAATGAGAATAAAAATATACATATCTCAATGTACGAACTCACGCTGAATCTTTTGGTGGTATTACCACGGAGATAGCAACATATTTCTGTATTAGCTTATTGGTTGCAGATTACGACAAATCGGTAATGCGGCAATATTTTTGTTGCACAGATTAACACATCTTTATGCTGAGTACTCGTATTGGAGGATTAACAATGACTAATTTCAATTAGGAAAACTCTACGGAACGTCATGAATGGGTTGTGATTTGTGAACCGCGTGCAGAGCCTAAATATAGGCAAGCGTTCGCGCGCACTTAGCGTCCCACCGCGCGTCCATGCGTGACATCCGGAGCAAGAGATTTATATATAGGATGCTATGTGGTCGGGGAGGGTCAGACGCAGGGGGAGGAGAAGGGGGACGCCGATCGACGATGACGAGAACGAGTGTGCGCATCGCGGCGGTCGCGGCGGTGTTCCTGCTGCTCGCCGCGACGGCGACGGCGCATTTCCGGATGGACCTGATGGACGGGTACCAGCCGCGGACCCATGTCAAGAGGAGCAGCGGCGGAGGCGGCGGGCCGTTCGACTTCGTCAACAGGATATTCGGGTACATAGCTATATTATACGTACGCCTCCATCATCGCCCTTTCGCTCGCGCATATACCTCACAAAGGAACAGTTGATGGATTTGTTTGCAGAATTGGTGGGCGCTCCAACCTGGAACTGGTAGACGAGCCAGGCACATAGGCGCTCTTGCTCAACCATGCGAAATCCACCGCCGGAGGAACGTATGAACGAACATGACGCACACGACGTAGTCTGAGCTAGATATATAGGAGAACACATTCTTTTCTGGAGAAACGAAGGATGTGAATCACATTATACCTATGTATGTTTGGTTCATTCACACGTACCGGTGAATGAATTTAAGGCCGGTTTAAGTACATGTTTGTATTATACCTATATCTGTATGCATATTTGTTGCTCGTTTTGGGCGTCATATTGAAGAACGGCCGAAGAAGCCAATATTGCAGCAATTGAAATAACTCGTCCGTTGATTGCAAGGCCGAGCCGCAACGCTACACTCGTTTTATGCATTTTAACATCTCCACTCCACTTCACTGTTTGATTAACATGGAGAATATCTATCCTCCTTTGATCCTTGAAGTTATACTTGTGTTCTAGAAATATATTTTTATGAGACAGTTGCAGCGAGCTATTTAGTGCTAAAGATGATTGAAAAAAACATTCCAACCAGAGATTAAAAAAAGAAACACTAAAAATAAAACACACTAGACCTTGGAGACAGAGGCTAAAAGAGCTGGAAAAAGATTACATAACTAATGCATATTATCCGATCCAAGACAAGAGCTCCAAGACCCAAGACCACCGGTTGGGTCTCATCCTCAATAATGGTGATCACCTCATCCTCGACAAAATTCTTGCAACGAGAGGTACGTCGGCGCCTCTCCATCCACACATCCCGGAATGTCAGCATCCACAACTCGCCCTAACCATGACCTGCATGTCCATGCGCTCAAGCATTGACCTCCTGACTGAACGGCGTCCACTCAGCAGCAGTGAACCCCATCACTACAAGGTCCACCTGCGCCTTGCCTGCTAAGGCACAGATTGCCTCGACCATGTTCTGTGTGAGCGGCTTTTTATATATCTGCAAGTATATATGTCTTCGTCTTATTCTTAGCATCCTCCTCTGTGTCCATCTTCTTATCCTTCCCCTTTGGCAATTCCCCAAATGCCTCTACCAGCTTGTACTTAGCACGCTTGGCTGACAAGATGCTGCAACCTTTGTTCTTCTTATCCAAACAGCCGCTACGCCTCTTTGTGCGAGAAGCAGAGTCCACCTCCACCTGCATGGGCGCCGAGCATGGAGCATGGCGTCACACAGGTAACCTTGATGATAAACTCCACCACTGTGGTAGACGAAGCCATCTCTTGCGGCTCGCCAACATCACCACCCATCTTCTCTATTGCACACTTCTCCTTGCCGCTTGGAGCACTAAAGGCCTTCATCATGCGCGCCACGTTGAAGCCAAAGTTCTTCTTGGAAGCAGGAGCCAAGCCGAGCTTCGAGGAGGGAGCCATGGGCTCCATCCGAGGCACCACAGCCATAACCTTGGTCAGGGCATCGGTCAAAGCCACCTACGTACGTCCCATGTGCGGGCATGGCTTGACAGGCTCCACACACAGCGTGTGGCAGGCGTGACAGTCCCAGCGTGCTCCTCCATGATCTGGTCCGAAGGATTGAGTCCAGCGCAGGCACTATCGTCACGATCTATGCATCTGAGCCTCCAAACGCACCGGTGCCCACATATGGCTCTACCACAGCGTGAGCCCCACCGCCAGAGGCAGCCATGGACACAAGGTCTATGCACAAAGCAACGACCTTGTTCCCGATGTTGGCGGGCTTTGTATGGGTTGAGGGGACGAGCGACGATGGTGAATCGGCGTGGGCACGAGGAGAGAGCTGGCCAAAGAGGTCCACAGTCCTCTCGCCAACAAAGCTAACTGAAATCTCAGCCAGCAGCCACGACAAGGGTGCATGAGACTGCAACCCAACCGGCACAAGAGCAAGCTTGCCGAAGGTAGCCTTCACTTGCTCCAAGAAGTTGTTAGAATTATTGGGCCTAGCTAGCCCATTAATTCCTGAAAATCCCAAAAGACCCAATTAAATTGCTAACACTTGTAATTGGTTTAGTACCATATTGCTAGTGGAAAGAAAATGGAGGAGGGAGCTAGTCTATATAAAGAGGAGAAGGGGGCTGCCCTCATGGCACCTCAAGCTTTAGAGTTTTTCTCTCCCTCTCCCACAAAATGCCCTCGTGTGTTCTGCCTCTTCGTGAGCGTGAACCTTGAGCGAAGCGTGTTCTTTCTAAGTGTTTTGTTCCTAGTATTATGCTGTCACATTAGTGCTACTCCATCCCGGCGTCTGCGTGCACGGGCGTACGGGAGGACATGCCTCCGAAACCCTCGTTTTTTAGATCCTGCACCGGGAGAAGGCGAATAAGGTTTTTGGGGAGCGCTTTACACGACTGTCCACTGTTCGGCTTGACTTCTTCGTCTACGTCAAGTATGTGGCGACCATGAGGCGCGAGGTGCCGTTGTACAATTACATCAAGCGAGGCATAGGACGCTGCTGTACGACTACCTCCACGACGTCGATCTTTGTCATGACTATGATCCACTACATCGACATTGAAGGACTCTCATCAACGTCGGGTATGTTTATGTACAAGCGATCATGCCTTTGATCATATGTTTGATGGTTGTCATTATAGAGTGTATATTTGATATATACACTGCTTGATCTCTATGTGTGAGGACTAGTATGCATAGGGCATACGCAACAATAGATGTTGTGCTAATTTTTTCCATGGTATTATTTTAGTAGACTAAATTCATGATAGCCTTTGGCTATGGTTCATATACTAGCATGTCTAGTCTATTTAGAGATATTCTGATGATTAAGTACATTAGCATGTGTAGCTTATTTTGGAAACATCTCTATGGTTACATATTATGTTATTAATATTTATATCGTATTTCTTACTTTCGTGGATTAAGAATAATCAAAAATGCCTAATTATTCCAACAGAAGTCCCCCATCTGTGATAGCCAACTTTGCAAGGGGAAAGAGACAACCTATCCTGCTGTGGATGGTGGCGCTCACACACCTCCTTCCATCCCTGCTCCACATGGCGCGTGACCACATCCTCTAGAACGGTGGATGGCCTCCCATGGACCTGTGACGTGAAGTTTGGCGGCAGCCGAGCTAGTGGAACCAGTAGCTTGAGCGTACTAAGAGAGTGAGAGGTAGGTGACGGGAGTGGGACTGTTGGGAGGGAGTGGAAGGCGCCATGGAGGTCCCATGGGAGGAGCCATGTTGCTGAATGGATTTATTCCGTCCGTACTCATACCGAACCTGATATTCCTCGGATCACTACCGAAATCTGGGTATTCAGCGTCGATTGCCCTCCACTGACAAGCATCGGTTGGGTGTCTCAACACCCCGTCCTTTCTTCTCCCCTCTTCGTGCCAACGCATCAGCTTTGTCTCCTTCTTGTTACCGAATAAACGCTTCAGATGGGGGAGGACTAGAAGGTACCATACAACCTTTGCAAGGGCACCACTCGTCACTTCTTCCTCATCATCGTCTTGGTTTCTGCCCCGCTTATATCGATATGTGTTGCAGACCAGACATTTGTGCAGCTCTCTATACTCCTTGCGATAAATAATGCAGTCATTCCGACAAGCATGGAATCTCTCTACATCCAATCCAAGGGGGCAGACCACCTTCTTGGCTTCCTCGGTGCTCGTAGGCAACACATTCTCCTTTGAAAAAACTGTCGCAAGGTAAGCCAGTGTCTCATCGAAGCTTGCGTCCGGACAGTTGTGGGCTGCCTTGATCCTTAGAAGTTATAGCGTGACTGACAGACGCATGTGCTCAGGATCGCAGGTGGGATACAGCGGTTTTGTTGAGTCTTCTATCAGTTTCGCAAACTTTGCGACCTCTCTTTCATCCTCGGGGTCTTCGACCACCTAGTCCGCCATGTGACTGTCTCTCAACATTTCAGCCAAATTTTTCCCCGCTTCTCCCGTCAAGTCATCCCTACATTCAGAAATATGGTCTTCATCTTCTTCTATGTCTCCATGTATGGCCTCTTCTTCTAAATATTCAGGAGTAGCTAAAATTTCTGTCTCCTCACCGTGACTTGTCCAACGTGTATAACCTTCCATGAAACCTTTAGTCAACAAGTGTAGCTGCAACATGCCTCTCTCCCTGAATATTATCGTGTTGTTGCATACAAAACACGGTCTTGTTCGTACCCTTTTTCTCCCTATCTTCCTCGGCCACATCAAGAAACTCATTCAGAGTATCGACGAAACTCCGTGTTGCCCTTTCGCCGTACATCCAACTTCGATCCATCGATCCCTACAACAACAAACGGATTAATTATAGTTCAAATTAACAGAATAAACACAAAATTTATTATTTTCTTCCATGTATTACATCATACCAAAGAGAGCTCGCTAGCCTTCGAAATAGGGTAAGGAGAGAGAGGAGGGGATGGGAGGAAATTAAGAGAGGGGAAAATGGGTGGAGGGGGGAGGAGGGAGGGAGGTGGGTTAAAAGAGATCTAGATATAGATTGTATATCTAGGAGGAGGAGGAAGGGAGGGAGGAGAGGATTAATTAATGATCTAGATCTAGATCTAGATCTAGAGGAGGAGGGAGGGAGGAGAGGGAGGAGGGGGACAAGAAAGGAGAGCAGCAGCCGACCGAAATCCCCACCGAATCGCCGGAGCTTGCAGCTGGCCGTGTTGAGGCGCGCGAGCTCAACGGCCAGCTGCTGGCATGGCCTCCCTTATAAAAGTGCAGGATTATCACTGACGGGCACAAAAAGATCGACCGTCAGTGATAAGTATGCCCTCGAGGGTTATTCTAGAGTTAACATCCACTGACGGGCCTTAGTTTACTCGTCAGTGGAAGTTCTACATTCACTGACGGGCGGTTTAGGCTCGCCATCAGCGAAGGTCAATGTCAGTAGAGATGCCGAATTTCTCCTCTGTTGCCACTTCTACTGACGGGCGTTTATTGTGCCTGTCAGTAGAAGTTGGCTCTCTCGCCTTCTGCATCACATTTACTGACGGGCTCATACTCGCCCGTCAGTGTTTTCTCTAATCAGTGACGGGCCTCCTCGTGCCCGTCAGTGATGTTCGTGCAGCAAAAGTGTTATCTGAGGTAGTGGTACGTACAACCACTACTACACAATCCCCAATCATAGATGGTCTAGAATACCATCAATGATGATTTTCTAAACTGTCTGTGTGTATGGGTTCGTGATAACAAAATTGGATCATAGAAGATCCATGGAGAACAGTCTGTAATGATAATTTACAAAATTAAACAAAATAAGAAAACCAAAACTCTCTGGATCTGGCTGCCGCGGTGCCATTCTCACCCGGAGGGAACGAGTCATCATTGTTGGATCAGTTTGCCGCCGCTGCCCTTGCCCATGCCCTCGCCCTTGTGCGTGGTGGGCACGGTGCCGGCGCGGCCAGGGAGGTTGAAGTCAGGGAGCGTGCCACCAGAGGTGATGAGCGCGAGGTCAAGGACAATGCACTGCCGCTAGAGAGGACGAGCTAAAGCTCGAGGACAAGCAGGAGAAGGTGCCTTGTGGCGGATAGCACGGCGTTGTGCTCCTTCTTCTGCTCCTTGGCCGCTGAACAAGCCGCTACCATGCTTCTCCAATAGCACCGCTCCTCCTTATGCTTGCCGCCGCAGAAGGAGCTGCTCCACCGCCATTGTGGCTGCGGCACGCGGTATCCTCCTCACGGTGCCTCCCAGTCCTCCTCGCGCACTTGTATGGAGGCAAGAGCAAGCACGATCTCCCGAACTGCGACACATATCTGGAAGAAGGAGGGATGAGGAGGCGGATCTAGAAGGAGGGAAGGAGAAGGGCGTCATCCTACGAGGTGGATCTAGAAGGAGGGAGAAAGTGGTCGCCGTGACAGGTAGGGCAACACGGGTGGTGTGTAGGGGGGAGGACGAGGTCGAGAGAGGCCTTGGCTATAGAAGAGAGATGACTTGGGAAAGTTAGGGTTAGAGGTGTGACTGGCGGCTTATAGCTTGGCATATATACCTACAGTTTGCTGGGCCTAATGGGCCGGAAAAAATAGACGGGGTTTCTAGGAAACCATTCATGATACATCGTAGATGGTTTTTTTATAAAATCGTCTGTAATGTGAATTTTGGAAAAAAAATCATTTGTAATAACTCTCATCGTAGATAGTTTTTGCTGAACTATCTGTAATGAGGTGTCCAAAATAGACGTTTGTAGTAGTGAACATATAGACATATGCACACCACCACTCACAAACTCACACTACAACTACTGAAGGGCCCTAGGGCAAGACAAGAATGCGGGGCCCTCAGTCACACAAACATAACTTTCTACGTTGTACTAATTATAATTTTGTATGAACCAAGTAAAGAACAAGTTCCAAAAAACTCTCGTGTTCAGTAGGTGTCCTTTCTTTACTTTTATACTCTATCCCCCATTTATTTTGTGTTTCGTTATCTCTTAATGGAAGACAAATAACTCCAATGTACATGCACGAAGAGCTCATTCGACATGCTATCTGAATCGGAACAATTATTTTTCTTTTTGTTCCAGTACATTTTTTTAGCGAACCAAGTACCTTTTTCTTAAGGGAGAGAACGTTAGTACTTTTGTTCCTTATTTACTCCTACAGACTGTGTTTATCTAGTCTGCGATAAATTTTACGCAACCGAGTTTGTGAGGCGCACCTATCATAGGCTGACACGTGGATAGAAAGGAGACAGAAAACTATGGCATAGAAAAGCTGCTGCATTCTCCTTTCTCTCCCGGCTGCAGCGCTGGTTTTCTTAAATGTTTTCACTCTGGGGAGGGCAGGAGGACGACGGGCACCAGGGCGAGGACGAGGAGCAGCTCGGCACCGGAGATCCGTGCTTCTTTCCGGGTACGTTTTGTTTAGAGCCAGAGCACGACTTTACCAACAATGTGGTAAGCCCACGACTTTCGGCTGCTGCTTGGATGGCGCACCAAAAAATGGGCTCGCCCGGCTCAACCTAAGCTAGCGTGCCGGTGCTTTTTAAGCCAGAACGCCGTGCGAATGAAGAGCGCGGCAACCCCGCCAACGAATTGGCTGCCAAATCTCCTCCCGTGATTTCTCCTTTTATCTCCCTCTCTCCTTTCCCTTTTTTCTCTCGCACGACTGAATCGAGGGCACCGGATGACGGTATCAAGCGCAAAATTGCGCCCAGGACACTAGTGGCATCCAAGGTTTGCTCTACCATCTGCCCTCTTCTCAAGTGAATCAAAGCACGGCAAAAGGTGAGCACCTTCAAGTGGGCCCAAACCCTATCTCAATCCCGTTTTCTAATCAGTGATTTACCTCCATCTTTTTGGTGGAGACACTGCTACATAAATGGTTATCCAAGACAGGTTATCACAAATAGTTCACAGACACCATCTATAATTAACCTTGTTATAGACGATTTTTCTCAAAATAGAATCACAAATAGCTTTCCTTAGAAATCGTGTACGATAAGCAAGTCATCATAG
Source organism: Stipa capillata (assembly GCA_019208055.1). NCBI lineage: Eukaryota > Viridiplantae > Streptophyta > Magnoliopsida > Poales > Poaceae > Stipa > Stipa capillata. The sequence continues at coordinate 159,316 of JAGXJF010003301.1, read as the reverse complement.
ACGGTTAAACCGTCCATGGTTAAGAAAACGCATCATGTAGGTCAACGTTTAAAATCATCTTCATTTTGTGGCCCAACATAGCAGTCTCATGTATATTCAACCTCACTCCACCCCACAAACTGTAAGTACCGCAGTGGTGCCTCCTCTCTCTATATCTCCTCCCCCTCCCATGGCATGACGACAAGATGGCCCATGCACCCTTCCTCTGGATCTAGTTCGACGGTCGTGCTCTCCTTCGCCTCCTGCAGCACGATGGCGAGGTAGCTGCCACGCCTTCCTCCAGATCTAGCTCGGCCGCCGCCACACCATCCTTTCCCTCCTGCAATGTGACTACGGCAATAGTGTGTCTGGCGTGACGGTGAGGTGGCCACCATGTTGTCATCCTCCCCCGAGTCCCCTGATGACAATGACTCAGGTGCCTCCTTTTCCATGTGCCATCATCCCCTCCACCTGTCGCCATTGTTCTCCCCAAACGGCCGCCCCCCCCCCTCCACTGCCCCCTCCGCCACTATAATGGACATCATCCTCCTCCCTTTTCTCTACTGTGATGTGTGATTCTGGTCCTGTGATCGATCGATTCTAGTCATGTGATGGGACAATTGGATAGCGTTTAATATCTAGTGTTAAATCCCTGGGATAGAGATTCTATCTAATGCGATGTGATTTTAGTTCTCAAATTTAATGTTTGATGCTAGCTAGCTACCGCACAGCATGCTAAGATAATTTTGAATTGTTGCTCAGATTAACATGATGTATGATTCTAGTCCTGTAATTAATTGATTCCTAGAGTTGATGTACACAAGTAATTTAGTCAACCATGCACAGAAAGGTCGATACTTTCATCTGCAACTTCTTTCACACTCTCGTGCTCAGGGTGGACTCTAGCGGTGGAGCTACGTGGTTTCAAGCCCCACCTACACCGGCGCAGAAAAGACTACTACCTCTATGTCCCAGCCACTCCGGCGACCGGCGCTGCGCCTCTGAATGATGTGTTCGTCGCTCGCAGCAGGCAGAGAGAAAAGGGAGGAGACGAACTGATGTGGCCTATCACGCCTATGGCCTTTCAGCTGTGGCCTCTGGAGTTTAGGCTTTGCACAGCAAGCCCAGATTAATTCCTAAATGGCCGAGGACGCATGTCCAGATCTCACGTCGCTCATCCAGAGGCCAACCGAGCCATGGGCCAGAGAGGGGCACACGAGCAGCTTGAGCAGAAACCCTATCGGTGAGCCGGTGACCGCGTGGCGCCTGGCAGCGGCGACCGGAGTCTAGCAGGCGGCACCGTGGCAGATACCGGAGTCCAGCAAAAGGAGGGGTTGAGGGGCGCGTGCGCCGCGCGGTGAAGCGGACGGCCGGGCCCTGGAGAGGACTGCCGGCTGCGTGTCTTCGTCATATGCCGTGCTTGAGTTGAGCCCCGCCTCAGTTCCGTTCCTGGAATGGCCAGTGCCTATGGTCCTGTCAATAGATGGTTCTATTAACGAGCTCGTAGACAAGCTAAGTGACTAACCCACTCTCTCCCGACACCTCACATGCTCATTTTCCTCACAGTGCCTCCTCCTACGGTTTATCTGACAAGTCTGACGAGAGTATAAACTGCAAATGCCTTGATCCGGCTCTTTCGCCAAGAACTTGAAATGCTCATGTTTCTCATTACGTCTCACTTGCTCCCCATCTGGTTTCTTGACATTTCTTTACACTGTTGTGGCTTATGGCTGGTTTATATAGTCAGTCACCTCCATATATTGGACCAAGGCCATGTCGTGGAGTTAAAGAACTGTCCTATACTTTTTGCTTGCCAAGCATTTACCTTCTGTTGTACTGTTTCATCTACCTTGTGAAGTGCTCTTTGCATATGCATGTACCCCTAATAAGTTGACAGGCACAAGCTTAAGTTCCATTCGCAGTAACGAAACCACAAAAAGATCCCGAGCATAACTTTTGATCTAGTTAATTTTAGCTGATAGATCAGATTGCATCGCATGTTTATTTCGGCTTTGTAGCCATAGCCACGCCCATTGTATCACAGACCACGTTCATTCTAAAGATTACAAATTGAAACCGAGTATTCATGGATGTTCTTCGCTATTGTAAATTCATGAATTTGCAACAGCACCCTGTTCGTTGGCCTTCCATCGATAGGACGGGTGGAGAGGTTTCCGAGAGCAGTTGGTGATTGTCATTTTCCTACGAATTTATCAACACCGAGTTCGTTCCTCCCGCGAAGATCAACCCAACACAAGGACTTGGATATCTCCGGAAAAATGCCATATTTGGCTATCTGACTCCGGTCAATTGCAAAAGTGGCTGGGCTGTTGACGCAAAGACAAAAATGTCACCGCGACGCAGGAGATTTTGACGCGTGGCACGTGTCGGTTTGGGCGAGCGCGACGCACGCGAGCGTCGCTCCGACCGAACGCGACGGTCGAGCGTCACTCCGACCGAGCGCGACGACACGCGTCGCGCGGCGCAGCCCGTGGCAAATTTTTAAAAAATGGGCGTCACTTCGGCCGGCCGTGACACGCCGAATTAAAAAAATTCGTGGCATTCCCTGATTTTTTTAAAATTACGTATATGTTCCAAAAAAATCTGAAAAAATTCATACCAGTTTATAATGGAATGAAGTATACACACGTAAATTTTCGTAAAATAATATGACTATTTGTGACCTGTGTAAAAAAATTAAATCAAATAAAACCAAAAAAAACTCTACAGTGCAACCATCTACAGTACCATGACAGTAGCAACCGTCGCGTTGCAGTACCGCGACAGTAGCATTGTAGCTACTGTAGCTTTTTGGTTTTATTTGATTTAATTTGCTTTTTTTTACACAAGTAAATAGTCATATTATTTTACGAAAATTTACGTGTGTATACTTCATTCCATTATGAACTGGTATGAATTTTTTCAGATTTTTTTGGAACATATACGTAATTTTAAAAAATTAGGAAATGCCACAAATTTTTTTAATTCGGCATGTCGTGGCCGGCTGAACCGACGCTCGACCGTCGCGTTCGGTCAGAGCGACGCTCGCTTGCATCGCGCTCGCCCAAACCGACACGTGCCACGCGTCAAAATCTCCTGCGTCACGGTGACATTTTTGTCTTTGCGTCAACAGCCCAGCCACTTTTACAATTGACCAGAGTCAGATAGCCAAATGTGGCATTTTTTCGATATCTCCATAGCACATTATCTAATATCAATTTGTTGATATGGTCGAGGACATCTATTCCCGAACTATAGTTTTACTAAGTTGAAATAATCAATTTTCTTTTACTATAATCCAAAAAACTGCACCTCAAAAGTCTTACCAAGCCTTTTGTTAAATCTGATACCTTAGTGAGTGTTTATTTAATTTCCATCCATTAGAAACCGTTCATTATTAGCTGCTGGTTTGTGTTTCTAGGCATGTCCTGCAACCATCTGTCCTCAGTTTCCTTTTTGTTCCACACTATCCCATTTTCTTTTACCCATTAGATTTTTAACATCTATAAGTTGTGAGGGGCTGGTAATTTACGGTTGACTGTTGGAACGGTTAGTTCCGATAGCCCTCGAGCACCGTCCGAACAATGGTTGGAAGCGTCCCCCCGCGGTGTCTTCTTCCTCCTCCTATCCCTATTTCACCCGATTCTAGAGACGAAATCAACTTTCAACTAAAAACCTGGGACGTTCGACTAAATTTCAAAAAATAACTTTTCACTAAAATCAAAGAACTTCCAACTCAAAATTACAAGTTTTCTACTAGAACATAGCGAACTATCAACTAGTTGAAATATAAATTTTAACCATGAGCTTTCTGCCAAAATTATTCAAACTTTCTACCCAACACCACCAAAGCTTTCCACCATAAAATTTTGGTCTCAAATCAACAAATCAATAACTTCCAACTCAAATTGAACAAATCTTTTGACTTGATTTGTTGAACAAAATCTGAAAAATCAAATAGGAAAAAATCCCCAAATCCCAATCCCACCTTCTAGATTCGGCATCCCCCACCCACTACCTTGTTCTGCAGCGGGATAGGGTGGCAACCGGCGGGGTGCGGACCTAGATGGGGCGCTGCTGCTGCTCCTTGTGCTGTTGGCTGCTGTGTTGGGCCTTGGAGCCTCGTAGGTGAGAGAAAGAGAGAAGGATAGAAATGTGAGGGTGCATGGGAGGTGGAGAAGAGAACAAAACATAGGCACGGTGGAGAAAAAGATAAAGATGAGGGGTTAAAGTAGTGGGTCCCACATGTGCATGCATATCAGAATAAACCGTCACAGCGGTGCACCATAAAAAATGATTTTCGCTAGTTATGATAGTGTAACGATTATCTTGGAATTGCACAGAGTCTGTTAAAACCACTCCTATAAGAGTTTATGTGTGAAATTTTTGCGTTGCGGTTTAATTTCATGTACTTTGTATCCGGTACCATTCATGTGCAGGCGCACGCGCGTGCTTGTCATTGTTCTTAAAAATCACCACGAGAAAAAGAAAAAACAGAAAATAAAACAAAAAAAAGGAAAGAAACATGAACATACTCGAATTTGAGAAAAGAGAATACGCTGTCTGTATTCGTGTCCTCCAACAGGGTGAAAAACACCAAAAGCTTCGTCCTGATAGCTGTTGGTACCGCTAGCTAGTGGTGCCCATACTTCCATCTCTTATACTCACGGCGACTTCTTGGATATAGATTGTGCTTGCCGTGGCTTGACATGTTGGTGTGCTGCTATTTGAATCGATAGTCATGAGCCACTTATCTATCAAGGAAAGATTTGGCCAAAACCTAAGGGGTGTCTATCACCATAGCCATGCCCACGTCGGCATGTCATCCTGATACCTCCCATGCCGTTCACCTTAAATAAACCATGATATTTGGATTATCCGAGACTTCCCAACATTTAAGTGCATGAGGGGTAAAGGGAAAAGAAAGCTAACCCCAAGCCTGAAGTAACTATTGTGGATCTTTGTTACATCACGTTGGATGTACATCTCTTTTCTGTTTGCCCACTTTGCTCGTTTCTTTTCATTTCTTTAGCAAAAAATACAAACACTTGGCTATGTTGCGGGTTCTTATATAGGCAGTTCTACTGGACATGAAGTTGTTTACTACTATTTATTTCTATTATATTGTCTTAAGAAGATAGTTACTATGTAGTCGGCCAACACTCCCTTTCAACTCTAAACTCATTTGGAAGGCCGACGCCAAAAACAAGATAAAGTTCTTCACCCAGATGTTCATCCAAAATAAAATCCTTACTGCCAACAACTTGGCCATTCGGGGATGGTCTCGTCAACATATCTACCAGCTTTGCCTCTCCTCTCTGGAATCGTGCACCCACCTTAGACGTATTTGCCCCTTCACGAGTTGGGAGTCCATGCTCTCTTGGTACAACTTTGATGTGTTCCAAACTGTCGACCGCGGGAGTTTTGACGACCTTCTGGATTGGTGGGCGGCCTCCTCATCGGTCCATCACTCGTGTAGATGCATCTTCAACAGTGTGGAGAGTCCAATATCATGTGGAGCATCTGGAAGAAAGAAATCACCGCATCTTCTTTGGTGACACTCTCCCTGCTCTCCAAGTGGCGATGCTCACCAAGGAAACAATTGACTTGAGAACTCTTGTCTTTGAGCCACCTTGAGTTTATTTGCTTTTATTCTATTTTTTGGTTCTCTCCCCACTTTCAGGGAGGCGGATGGGGAAGGGAGTGGGTCTTTGTACATATGAACTCTATCTCATTTAATGGAATGGAAGCACTTCTGCCGTGTTCTTCAAAATAAATATTATATTTGATATTACTAAGCTAGATGTACGATGGTAACCGCTTAAGTGAAGAGTACCTTAACGACGTGTCAGATTTTATACTCCCCCCATCCTATAATGTAAGACATATTTTGATTGATTAAGACAAGGCTTTGACTAACAATTACTCCATTAGTGTGTGATTTATGTGATATAAAATTGATATTATTAGATTTGTATTTAAAAGTACTTACTTGTGATTGTGACTTTCTATCATATAAACACATATTAACAGAGTATTTGTTAGTCAAAGTCTTGTCTTAACCAATCAAAATACGCCTTAGATTATGGAACAGAGGGAGTAAGAGCTGCGGAAAAGGATAAGTTGAACAGAGTGGAACAACATATTTGTTGTCCATGCAAAGACTGCAAGAATCTAGATATGTTTGACAATTCAGAGCATATCTAAGACCACATGATTTGTATGGGTTTCAAAGAGCGGTACTCCTGTTAGAAAAGTCACGGTTAACAACAGACGATACAGGAAGGTGGTAATAATGACATTGCCAAGAAAAGAACTATATGACGAATGATGTCGATTCCGATTCTGATGAAGATACATCATCGGATGATCGTGATCATTTGGATGAGATGTTGCACCATGCAGAAAGGAACCGTGATATGCGGGAGTATGAGAAACTCAAGGTCTTGAGTGGGGACCCGGAGAAACCTTTGTTCGAGGGATGTAAGTCGACGTACACGAAGTTGTCATCCGTGCTTGAACTGCTGAAATTAAAGGCAAGCAATGGGTGGTATGACAAAAGTTTCACGGCCTATTAGGTCTCTTAGCGGACGTGCTTCCATAGGGAAACAATTTTCCCACAAGTGTGTACAAAGCCAAAAAGGTTCTTTGTCCCTTGAAAATGAAAATACAACGAATACATGCTTGTTCGAAAGACTGTATCCTCTTCCGTAAAGAGTACACAAACCTCCATACATGTCCAATGTGCAAGTTATCCTGATACAAGCGTAAAGATCAAGCAGATGAGGATGAGGTGAACGAGGTGACGAAAGGGAATCCAACTAAAGTCATGTTGGTATCTGCCTACAATTTCCAGTCTAAAACTCTATATCAGGTTGAGCTTTATTTCCCTCCATCGTTCTTCGATATCATGATCCATCTCATTGTCCATTTTGTGAGAGAGATTAAGTGGTGTGAACCAGTGTTTCTATGTAACATATACCCGTATGCAAGATGCATGAGAATTCTAAAGCACTATGTGTGGAACCGATCTTGGCCAGAGGGCAGCATTATTAAAGACTATGAAAGTGAAGAGGTCATTGTAGTTCTGTATCAACTACATGGTTGCGGTAAAACCGATAGGTTTTCCACAATCTCACCATGGGGAGGCTTGGAGGTATCGGGACCATCAGTAAGAAAGATATCAAAGCTGAACAGAAGGTTCATGATCAAGCCCATTTCATGCTCTTACAACACATGGCTATAGTGGGTCCGTACATCGACCAACACAAGGCAAAGCTCTGAAAGGATAATTCGAGAGTGAATGATGCTTGGGTGAAAAATTTCGAGAATATCCTTGCACAATCATTAGCACTTCTATCACTCCATCCCACATTGACTCTATACGGAGTAAGTTTTCGTAACGAGACCCCATCTAGTATCTCCAGGCCTCGCCAAGCTAGTTTCTTGATGTTGCCCCCTTACTGAGAAAATCTGATCACTCTCCAACTTACCCAAAATGTTATCATGGTGTTTAGCAAGCAATACATCCTTCCTCTTGTAAGAAGCACTAGTGGTGGTCACAATTTGAGCCACATGATCAAAGAAATCATGGATGGATGAACAACAACTTGTTACGGCAACAACTACCAACTACAATTGATGAGCAAAGCAATGAATGTAGAAAGCATATGGGTTCTCATAATGAATCAAAATTTGAAGCCCATTGAATTCACCTCTCATATTAGAAGCTCCATCATACCCCTGCCCTTGTAATCTAGCAATAAGTAAACCATGACTACCAAGCATTCCAACCAATGCTCCCTTTAGTGCTTCTAATGTTACCTTGGTGACATGTTTGATACCTAAAAATATTTTGATAACTTTCCTATTATTGTTCACATACCTACATGACAAAGTATATAGTTAGTTGAGTAGAGCAATCGGTAATGGAGTGTGTCAAACAAACTGGCGGAACACATAATTGAAAACTAACCTCACAACGACGGCCATTTGATCTTTGATTGATATATCACGAGATTCATCAATGAGAACAGAGAAGAGACTATCCCCAGTCTCTGTCTCTTTCTTTATTTCGTCGGTGACCGCCTCCGCACAACATTTTGCAAGTTCTTTTGAATATGGAGAAGTCATACAGGCATTTTTAGGACACAACTCATCAAATTCAAGCTTCACTTTGTCATTTCTTTCTTTGTACCGGTCAATCAACTCTAGAAAGTTGCACTTGTGTAAGGAAGAAGATTCATCGTGTCCACGAAATGGTTCACCTTGCAATAGGAGAAAACTTGCAACACCTAAAAATGTTTCCAAACGAGTTTCATACTTAATATGTGACTATTTGCTATAAGTTGAAAATTTATGTGACACACTTGACTTTTGATTCTTAAAATCTTCATAGGTTGTCCCTAATTGATTATGGACACTTTTAGGCCAACCAACATGACGAGGAAGTAATTTGTAGGCATTCTTCTAGTGCTAAACCCACTTTTCTAAAGCCATCATAGCCAAATTTTCATCCATGCAAACATGTTTAAGAGAAAGCAATAGAAGCAAAACGTCTCATCCTTCTCCACACTATATTCCAACCAATCATATTTCTTATACCATGCGTTACAAAAGCTCCTAGACTCATTTCCAATCATATCTCTTATACCATGCTACACTTCCATGGGCAATTGGGTTCGAGCAGCTACCCCTCGACGACATGCTATAGTAGCTTTTCAAATCTACATTCCATTTCCACCAAAGAATCACAGAATCAAAAATAAATAGTAACAGGTAAATCCCATCTTTTCTTGATACTAGTAAATCCCATCTTCAACTAATTGTTCATTAGTCAATAGTTATTCTTATTTAGTTATTCGGTTCATCTTCATACCTTTAGATTTAGCCATGGCCTTGCAAACCTTTCTCTTTCTCTCCGGCGCCATCTGAATATTTGACCTTGCTGCTTTCTGGCACCTGTGACTTGCATTGCTGTCAGACTACCGCTACTAGCGACAACAATGTGCGCCGCCCCTAGATGCTTGACTTACCGTGCATGCAGCCACACAGATCACCATCCCAAATCATTGCTCTAGGTTTGTCGGCACGGTGACACCTGCGTGCAGCGATCAGAGCGATTGCTTGATCGATCCTAGCAACACACTATAGAATCGGACAACCACTACATATGTCCCTGTCTCACCTTCACTTACGTGTTCATATCAAAACATTAGCAAAGGGAAAAAAAGGCCCACAGCCCAAGTCTAGGAGCACATAATGCCTCATCAGTTCATGAATCGACTCCTTGGCTGGCTGTCTAACGAACAGAGCTACAGAGCTCCTCTCATGGCACTACCACCAAGGGTTCTAGGGAGGAAGCAGGTCGGGTAGGGTGTACTCATGCCCAGATCAAGGTATGGCTCCTCCGCCATTGAAGTAGTGAATGTAGACAAACAATGAGGATGTAGCGGACGCCCTAAAAGTAGATGAAGAGCGAGAAGTCACGATGAATGTCGCTTTCCAGAAAACTTATTCGTCCCCAAAGCGGTGCACGCTCTCAAGGGATGAAGGTTTCCAAGATCTGCTCTCCTGATAGATGGTGAGCGCCATAATCGGGATAGAGCAGACTAAGATATGCAGCACAGCAAAAGGAACAACCAAAACCAACTTCTATGGTTGCTCATGGGAGAGGAGAGAAGAGCTCTGTGGTGTGGTGCGTGGACCATAGTAACCCTTGATTAATTAGAGATTTTACATTTTTCCATTAACCACAATAATTCATTTGTTACTCTATTAATGTCATGTACTTGCTCTTCCAGTCCGAGTGGCAAACACTACACCGCTTAACCCAGCCACGAGAGCATAGGAGAACATGGCAAGGTGAGCGAGTGAGTGACTGATCAAGTGCATGTGTTCCTCCTTTTCTGGTGCTATAAGGAGGTGTGATATATCTCACCTTATATATTTGTGTCTTTCCACCTCGACTAGTAATATGATACTAAAGGTTGTACACATGCCTTGAATTAATGGGACTTTAGAATCTCTACAAGGATGGGTTCTCTGTTGAGTCAGAAATCAAACTCGAGTGGTTGCTAGTGTGGATCCAAATCTGTGATGTGTCGGAGGCGCTTCATACGGCTAATATAGCTAAGCAGCTTGGTCAGGGGGTTAGTGAGGTGGTTGGTGTTAATGATGTTGATGGCAAGTTCATCGGAAATTATCTGCACTTTCGTCTCAAACTGGATAAGAAGGGTACTCCCTGTAAGACTTTTCGGATCAAGTATGAGAAGATGCCGCACATTCGTGGGGTTTATGGCATGTTGGATCATGTCGCGAAAGAGATGGTGTCCATGAAGAGTGGGACATGCAGTATGGGGCGTGGTTCCTAGCATTTCCAGATCATCGCTTCTCGAGTGGTGATCGTGCTGGGCGGGGGTGTGAGCAAATGGCAGGTCAGGAGGAGCATGTGCTAGAGACAAAGGACTCACACCAGCGGGGAGTTAACTCATTGATGGTATTTGATTTGAATAAGCCTAGGAGGAAGCGGTTGGTTGGGGCGAAGGAGTGCCCTAAAATTTTGCCGAAGGATCAGTGTTTGGCTTTTCCAGCACGGGGGACGATGTGGTATCTATGCCACATGGAGTTGGTGTTGGTTGGAATTTGGCGCAATAGGACAACAAGAGCAGAAGTGAGATGATGAGGAGGATTCAGATTCATCCACTGCAAGATCGCGGCTCCCTCAAGGAGTACCGCTGGGCATAATATATGTCTTAAGTTGGAACTACTGGGGGCTGGGGAACTGGCGGACAGTTCGTGATCTGTTGGCCTTGGTTCAGGCCAATAACCCCAAGCTCTTCTTTCTCTATTAGACTCGTCAAGCAGCGAAGCAAGCAAGGAGTTTGCAGTGGCATTTGGGCTTACATGGTTTTCATGGTGCTAATGTTGTTGGTTTGAGTGGTGGTTTAGCTCTTTTCTGGCATGAGTCTTTGACAGTGGTAGTGTTTTGGCCTCTGAGAGGTACATTGATGTGTCAGTTTAGGAGTATTTGGTAGGCCCAGTGTGGTGAGCAATGTTTGTGTATGGTGAGCCGCATACAGAGAATCGTCATCGTATGTGGACAACTTTGATGAGCTTGAAAGGTGTTTCAGACCTTCCATGGGTGGTGCTTGGTGATTATATGAAGCCATGTGGCAGCACGAACACTTCTAACGGTCTCCTCAGCCTGAAATTTAGATGGCAGCATTTTAGGCTGCTTTAACTGTGTGCGAGCTTGTAGAGTTGGGCTTTGAGGGATTGCCATTTACTTATGACAACCGAATGGATGGTCAACATAACGTAAAGGTGCGGCTGGATTGAGCCTGTGTGGATACTCAGTGGTGGGATTTATTTGATGATGCAAGGATTAAGCACTTGGTCTCTCCAGCTTCGAATCACTCCTCAATTTTGCTCCGCTTGGCTCGTGAGGATCGATCACGGATACGACAACGCGGCTTCCAGTACGAAATTATGTGGGAGCGGGAGTCAGCACTACCAGAGGTGATTGAAAATGCTTGGAGGAAGGCATTACCTTGTGGCAACCTCGACTTGGTCCCACAGTCTCTCCGGGCCATTCCGTAGGAGCTCTGAGCTTGGAGTAAGGTGAAATTCGGGAATGTCACTAGGGATTTGGAGCAACTGAGAGGGGAGTTAGAGGTCTTGCACCAAAATAGTGATGACAGGACTCTAGGCAGAAGATGGATCACGTGCATGAGATGCTTTACTGGGAGGAGATGATGTGGTTGCAACGATAGCGAATTAACTGGTTGAAAGATGGGGATCGCAATACTGGTTTCTTTCATCGTAAAGTGGTATAGCGAGTGAAGAAGAATAAGATTAAACGTTTGAAGGCGCTAGATGGGTCTTGTGGTGTGGTACTCTCTAATATGGAGAATAGGGACACGAGTCGAGCCGAGCCAGCTCGGGCCGAGCTTTTCGAAAGCTCGCACGCCAACGAGCCGAGCCAAGCTCGGCTCGCTGCTCCGGCAAGTCAGGAAAAGGGGCTCGGCCCAAGTTTCTGCCAGGCTCGGTGAAGCTCGGGGCAGCTCATGAGCTTCTGCCAGCACAAGTGCACAACAGTATAGATGGCTTAAATTTGAAAGAATAAGGTTGCAACATGTCCAGAAATCAATAGATCATGTGAAAGAAGCATAGAATCATATAAATTGTACACCAAAGCACATCATTTCGCAATCATAATCTATCTCATCAACGAACAAGAGAGAGGATTAACTGATTCACACATGCACAGAAAAAAGCAAACAAACCAAAATCAAAATTTATCATCGAGATGAAGTGCTGACCTCTAGCTCTGCCAATGCCGATGAAGATCCATCTCGATTTTTTGATGTAGTGTCGAAGTTGAGTAGAGACACACCGGAAGCCGTGGCTGCCGCCGCGCGTGCCCCGACTCCTTTGCGGTCAGGGAGAGGGCGAAGGGGAGCAGGTCATCCATGCGCCGCCTGCGTGTTGAGGAGGACGATCCCAGGATTGGCCTTCGACCGCGCCACACCGCCAGCACCGGCATCGGACCTCTGCTTCTTCGCCGCTGGCTTCTCCCGCATAATCGAGCTCAACAACCGCTCCTTCTCCTTTCCATCCTTCTTGTGCTTCTCCATCACTGACGCCTGACAGAATGCTGGCCGGGCGGCGCCGGTGCCCGGTGCAGCGAGGGGCAAGGAGGGGGGTGCGGGCGTGCGGGGCTGCGGCCGCCTGCGGGCGTGCGGCTGAGGGGAACCCTAACGAGTCGAGCGAGAATGCGGCGCAGCGGCGGTGCGAAAGGGCCAAAGGGACTATGCGAAACAGCGAAAGCGTCACGGACCGGCCCGCAGAAGGTCCAACACGAGCTAATGGGCTTTGAGCCAAATAAGCTCGCCGAGCTGGCTTGGGCCGAGCCTCGGCCCGAGGTGAAATCGAGCCCAAAATGGTAACTCGGCTCGGGCTTTTTTTGTGACGGGCCAAGTTGAGCCTGCCAAAGCTCGGCTCGTGCGTCCAGGCTGAATGACGTCCTACTTTAAGGCTGTGTATACGAAGGATCCTACAATTAAACCAGACTTGGTTTTTGAGGCCATGGGGGTAAAGGTAACAGCGGAGATGAATGCAACTCTTTGTGCTGATTTTTCTGAGCAGGAGATCCCAGACGCTTGTTTCAAATTGGGCCGATCAAGGCGCCTGGTCTGGATGGGTTGCTGGCCTTCTTAGAACGAAATTGGGCTTCTCTTCGTGTTGAAATATTGGCAGCCATGTGGAATTTATTTGCGGAGGGTGTTATGCTAGAGGGTGTGAATGAGACCCCAATTGTATTAATTCCAAAAGTGTTGCAGCCAGAGGGACTTAAGGATTTTTGGCCCATCAGTTTTTGCAACGTCATCTACAAGGTAAGTGTCTCGTTAATCGCTTACACCCTTTGATGATAGAGGTTATTTTGGAGAACCAGAATGCATTTGTTCCAGGACGTCTAATTATGGATAATGCTATAATTACTTTTGAGTGCATACATCATATCCAGTAGGAGACAAAGGAGACTAATGTTTTTTGTGCTTATAAGCTTAACCTGTCAAAAGCTTATGATCCTGTTGATTGGGATTTCTTGGAAAAGGTAATGTCCAAGCTAGGTTTTAAGGGCAATGGATTTCTTGGATCATGGTGTGTGTTAGATCCATTGGTTACACTGTGAAGTTTAATGAGAAGCTGCTAGATCGCTTCGAGCCTACAAGAGGTCAAGGTGACCTGTTGTCTCTTTTCCTCTTTCTTTTTGTGGCTAACTCTCTTTCCGTGTTATTGCATGATGCAGTGCATGATCAAATATTGGAATCGGTGAAGATCTATAGGCATGCTCCTGGGATCTCACATCTTTTATTTGCTGATGGTAGTCTTCTGTTCTTTCGGGCCAATGAGAGTCAAGCATTGGTCGTGAAAACTATTCTACAATTGATAAACCAGCTAAATGTTCGAGATGCTTGTCCTGTTGTGGTACAAGAGGAGGTTCTGGCTGTTTTAGAAGTGGTACCGTCTAAGTTTGAAGTGAAGCACCTGGGACCGCCGACACCGGATGGTCGTATGAATGAGGGGAAATTTCAGTCACGACAAGAGAAGCTTAGTAAATGGCTGGTGGATTGAGGGGTAAGGAAAGTCTGATCAAACAGGCTATCCCGACATATGTGATGAGCATGTTTAAATTGCTAGCATCCACATGTGATGAAATGAAGAAGTTGGTTCAGAGTTATTGGTGGGGCACTGAGCAAGGGCAACGAAGGACACATTGGGTTGCTTGGAATAAGTTGACTTTGCGTAAGTCTTAGGGCGGTCTTGGCTTTTAGGATATGCGTTGTTTTAACCAGGCTTTGCTCACTAAACAAGCTTGGCGACTTATTACATGCCCAACTAGTTTATGTGCTAGGCTGTTACGTGCTAAGTATTATCCACAGGGTAATCTAATTGATACAGTCTTCAAGGACGTGGCTTCTCAGGTTTGGCGTTGCAACAGTACCAAATTTTCGCAAAATTTTTGAAAATTTCAAAAGAACCGAATTCCTTGCTGGGCCTCAATTCCCTCCTCAGCCCGTTTTCTTTGCTCGGCCCATCTGGCCCAATCCCCCGCATCTCCACCTCCCCGTCGCCCCTGCTCCCGTCACCGCCACCGTCATGCCACTCTCGGCTTCGTCGCCTCCTCACCTCTGCTTGATGCCGCGCCCGAGGCAACGGAGCCACGCGTCGTCGCCCTTTCCACACGTCACCCGCCGCTCATCTCCCCTGCACCACCTCTCTCACCCCGCTCGGCTCCGCCTGTCACCTCTCCTCTGCCACGCTCGACGCCCGAGTAGCGCGAAGCCCAAGCTCAGCAAGAGCCTCCCTAAAGAATTTGTCGCCTCGGCCGAGCCACTATCCGAGCTCCTCTCGGCCGCATCGCCTTTCCCTCTATAAAGGTCCTCACCGGACCTCCACTCCCGAGCCCCATCTACTCTCCCTCAAGCTCCCCGAGCTCCTCTCCTTCCTCCTGAGCTAGCCCTCCTCCTTCCCGAACGTCGCCGTCCTCTTTTCTTCTTCTCCCCGAGCTCCAACGACTCGCCACCGTCCTCCAATACTCCGGTGAGGTAGGCCAAGTCCATCCCACCGCCATCAGGCTCCTTCCCCATGGCATCCCTTTCCCCTCTCCACGAAAATGAACTCCCCAACTCCAACAGATCCTCCCCGAGCCATCAATCGCCGCTACCGAGCCTCACCGGCGACGGATTTCATCCCCGTCGTCGGCGGCCGCTCCTCCTCTGCCTCCCTCCCCTTTCTCGAACTCTCCCTCACCCAAGCTCCCGTGCTTCTCTTCCTCACCCCGAACTCCCTCTCTTCTCCCGACACCTCCCTGAGCCAACCTTCCCTCTTCCTGAGCTCCAGCGACCCGTCTTTGCCTTCTTCAGCTCCGGCGGGTTGAGTCCAAGCATCCCCACCGTCGCCGAGCCCAACGCCCACGGGACCTTTCCCGTTTTCTTCCAAAAATGGAACCTCTGCACCCCCCGAGCCTCCTCATACCTCCCGCCGCCGGTAGCAAGCCCCACCGTCGTCGGAATTGTCCCCACCGCATCCGCCGGCCAGCCTCCCCTGTTTTTTCCCCATTTGAGCACCGGCTCAATCGCAAATTGAGCCGAGCCGATGCCCAAGCCGAGCCCCCTCCAAGCAGCTAAAAACCGAGCCGAGCCACTTGGCTCCTCCTCCATCAGGCCGGCTCGGCCACTTCTTGGGCTGGCTCTAAGCACTATTGGGCCAAGCCCATTAGGTATAGAATTCTTTTTCCTTTTAACCTTTCTTTCTTTTTCCTGTCAACCCTAAGCCCAAAGCTCGAGTCAAAGCCCTACCCGACCCATTTTTAGCTCATAGCCCATGTCCAACCCAGCCCAACCCGAGGGCCCTAATGGGCCCAATCTTATTTTGCGGGCCAGGCCCGACCCATCGGACCCGAAACCCTAAAACACTATTATATACCGTTTCGATCGTCTCGATGATGCAGTTCTGATTCTCCACTCCATTATTCTGAATTCTCACTTTTAAACACCTGACAACCACAAAACCTCCTCACACCCTATATATCCCAACTACTCCTCCGAAACCCTAAAACGCACATGTATATCCATCTCGATCGCCTTGATGCCACGAATCCATTCGTCCATACCATTGGACCTGAATCTCGCTCCTTAATACCAAAAACCCGCAAAACCCTCTTAACCCACATGTATTCCGACTTCCCTCCGGAACCTCAACTCGCATCATATCTCCTTCCCCATCTCTATAATTCTCTGAATTCGACCATACATACCTCCAACCCAGTTTCCATTCCCCCACACCCCACCTCCTTATTTAAGGTATTAATTCTCAACTATTTGCATTTTGCTCCCAGCTCGCATTCGTCGAGCCCAGACTTATAAGTGTTTGGATCTTTTCGCCAATAGAATGCAGTAACGACGAACCGATGCTCAAGAAGAACTCCGACGGTGCGGATCACTTTGAAGACGATAATCTAGCCAGTCACGGTGTAGTAGGCAAGTCACATTCCCTTGTCAATGTTGATCCCAATTGCCTACTACTTATTGTATTAATAGCTTAGTTAATTATTTTCTGCATGTTAATTTAGTACCCTGGTATTTTGAATGACATGACGATGTAGCTAATACCTACCACCCTCACAGCCCAGTCAATTTTTGTAGGCCATATTCACCTCGAAAACCCTAGGATAAAAATAAGTACTATCAGTATTCTTCACCGACGTTAGAACTCAGGCTAGATAAAGATTAGGATAATTGTTAACCCTAGCTAAACTCGGAGAATGTGGTTTCTTAAAAGGAAATTACCGACGATAGGGGACAGAGAAGATGGGGCCTTTCACGAGTTGATCGTGCCGCCATGCCCCTAGTCGTGGAGTAAGGGAAATCGGGAGGATTTCCTTACTCAGGGCAGATAATGATACAACCCTTGTGCGTAATGAAAAACACAAGAACCGCTCAACCACATGTTCGACTCGTCGAACCTGGCCTAGTAAGTCTGCTCTACCCGCTGAACTACTACAGACTGGCTTGCCGTCCCACTTCTCTGGGAGGCCCGCAGAAGCAAATATGGTGATAGGCTACTCGGTAGGTAATCACAATTGGAACTCACCTAACTCTCAAATCGCGTAGTTGACATTGGCCCATCGGCTCTCGGGAGTTCGAGTGATGAAAGTTCCTAGATAGGAACTTCAAAAGATAGAGCAGATAAAAAGCCTTGTTATCTTACCTCTGTCGACACACCGATGGGAGTGTGTAAGTCTCGAGTGACAATAAGAAGTATAGATATCATGTGGGTAAAGCTGAGCAACTCTGCAGAGTCATATCAAATGGTATTCGAATATGCCGTGTTCCCGGTCAATGGAACTGTGTTTAGAGGTGATTCTCGTCACGAGGCATAAGTAGTTTTTTGGTGATGGCATTTGAAACTGTCGTTGACCCAGCAGGGTTATTTAAACTCAACACTTTATCTTGAAACCGTTTTAACGAAGGAGATTTGAAATATTAAGGCGGAGACTAGGGCTATGCATCCACCAAATGATATGATAAAACCCTATACCCCTCCTTTGAAATCCCCTGCATGTAGTTATGTAGAATAATTTTCCAATGTGGCTTGCTGAGTACTCCGTGTACTCATTGCTGCACTAACAATTTTTCAGAAGAAGCGCAAGATGAAGATCTACCATCGCCGCGATAGGGTTACAACCACACTCAAGCTCTCTTGTGGGCTTTCGTTGGATCTTTTTAGTGTAGGTAATGTTTTGGGCTTCGCAGCCTATTAAATTCTTAAAGATCGACCGATAGGTCATATTTCACTGATATAACTCTTCTTGTTTATTGTGAGCAGGTATGATACTTTTTCTGTCCGCGACTGTAAATCCTGGGCAGTCGCGGGGAAAATTCCACGATCCTGTTCGAAAAACGGGGACGTGACAGGCGTGGCGTTGAACATGGTCTCAAACTTTTGAAGCAGGGAATGATTTGGCGTATCGGCAATGGTCGCATGGTTCTCGCTTGGGGGATCCTTGGATTCCTCATGATTTTTTTTGTCATCCTATTTCTCGAAAGGGAAGATGTCGTTTTAAGTGGGTTTCTCAGATTTTCTTGATCAGCATGGTGTGTGAGATGTTCAGCGCCATCATGCATATATGCTGCCTATGGATATCGAGGCTATTGAAGATAAAGAATTCATCTCGGTTTGAGGACAATTTATTGGCTTGGCACCATGAAAAGACGGGTATCTTTACAGTTCGTAGTGCATATCATCTGTCAATTCCGGAGCTTCGTCGGGAGAACACTAGCGCATCGAGTACACATCTAATTGGAGAGCATTCTCTATGGAAGTGTGTGTGGCAAACGCCGGTTCCGCGGAGGGTTAAGATCTGTGAAGGTTATTGTGGGGCTGCCAACGATGTTTAATAAGAAGCGTCGGCATCTCAAGATTCTTGGTTCTTGTCCGCTTTGTGGGATGCAGGAGGAGTCATCATTTCATGCTTTAATCTCTTGCTTGCATGCTCATATCATTTGGGACATCATGCGCTCGGTGTGGCGCCTGCCATCCCAAGATTCCATGATTGATACCGGAGATGAGTGGCTGTTCCTGATTTTGGCCCCCAAGCTACGTTAAGAGGAATGGATGACGGTGCTAATGATCATTTGGAGAATTTGGCAATTGCGGAATGACATTGTGCATGGCAAACCGGTACCTCCTGTGGTGTGTACTCAACATTTCTTATACAGTTACTTGGCGTCGCTTATGCAAATTAAATTTGGTGATGGGCGTGATCCTATTAAATGCAAGATTGTTGTTGGCTTCCCGGTTGGTCGGATACGGTGAACTATTATCGTACCGGAGTCTCCGAGCCACTGGCCTCCTCCTGTCCGGGGTGGATGGCTCTCTCAGTTGATGGTTATTTCCTCGCTGTGGATGATATAGCCGGGGCTGGGATGGCTTTTCGTGATACGAGAGTACTGTCATCTTTACTGCATGGCGAGCGCTGGGGACCTATGTGAATGCATTAGAGGCTGAAACTTGGGCAGTTTGCGAGGGGCTGGCTCTAGCTTTACATTGGACAACATGATTGTGGTTGTGCAAAGTGATTGCGAAGGTCTCATCAATAATTTGAAAGGCGGTGATGATCAGTCAAGGCTTGCATTTGTGTTATCTGATATTTTGCATATGCTGTTAGGAAGGGAGCATAAAATTGTAAAGATTACTAGGTCTCAAAATAAGGTGGCTCATGAACTGGCTAACTTAGCTAGAGCTATGGTGGTGCTACTGATTTTTGGTTGCATTATAGCCCGGACTGTGTGGTGCAGTTGGTGGCTCATGACTGTAATCCATCTCATGTGTAATAAAGTTCTCTTCCTCGCAAGAATAGAAAAGGAAACCAGGAAATGATCCCGTGCATAACTGTGAATCTAGTTAATTTTAGCTGATAATATCTCATGGTTATTTCGCCTTTATAGCCTGTACCCATGTCCATTGCACCGAAGACCACGTTTATTCTAAGATAAAAGATTATAAATCGTGCTTGTTTTTCTCTAGTGTAAATTCCTGAATTTGCAATGGCACCCTGTTCGTTCGTCTTCCATCGAGAGGGACAGGTGGAGAGGTTTTTGAGGGTGTGGTCGGTCATCGTTGAGGGTGTACCGTGTACGTACATCGTGCTCTTGACGCACCGTCTTACAACCGTTCGGAACGTTGGTTGTTCTCCTGCCAATTTATCAACATCAGGTTCGTCCCTGCCAAGACACACCTCGAAATTATTGCCTTCCCTTTTGATAAATCCGATATTTTAGCGAGTGTCATTTAATTTCCATCCATTAGAATTGTTATGTTTTAGTTATTGTCTTTTGTTTGTTGAGAGATTTCATAAAATGTCTCATCTTACTTTTCCTTTTGATAAAATGATCCATTATGTGTCAGTGACAGGTGGGGTTTTGGGCTATTAAGTAACACATAACGAAACATTTTATTAAAGGTAAAGTAAGAACCGTCTGGGATCGTTTTCCATCCATCATGACAGCGTCATTCTTTTAAATATTGAAATGTAAATTCCAAATGGTTGTAGTAAAAGAACCATGCGGGATTGTTTTCAATCCCAAACGGGCAAACGGTTCATAAGCTGTCTGGGATGAAGTCCGGTTATCTTAGCACATATTCTCAGATTATTTCCGAATGATGATTTTGAATCATCTAGATGACGATTTCCGTGGTACTGCTTCCCATGCCCATTCACCTCGAATAGACCATGATCTATGGATTATCGCAGAAACACACAACACTGATACGAGAGGATAAAGGGAAAAGAAAGGTGAAGATAACCCACGCCTCAATTGATTACATTCTGAATCTCAGTTACATGAAATAGGGGATGTACCTCTATCTTGTGTTTACCTAACTTTTCTCCTTTCTTTTCATCTCTGCAGCAAAACACATGCACTTGGGTGTATATGCTATGCCTGGGTTCTTATGTAGGAAGTTTTACTGGACATGGATTTGTTTCCTACTATTTATTTCATTTATTCTACAGTTCCTACCATTTATTTCATTTATTCTACAGTCTTAGTAAGAAATTTACAATATAGTTGATCAACACTTTGGCATCATTTGTGTTTGAAATACTGTATTATGCTTAATTTTTAAGCTGCTACAAAACAGAAGTTTCAAAAAGTCTATTACTCTATTGTGTAATTCCAATTAAATATAGAAAAAATATGTTATCCAATGGTCTTTCTCTTATCTTTCATCTCATATGTTATGAACATAAAACTATATTCATCTGCAAGTTGATTAAGAAAAAGGTGTATGAAATACCCAATTAGCTAAAAGAGCTCAACTTATCGATATTATCATAATCTACCCTAAACGCCGAACAACATGTTTGCTCTACTATGTATCTCTTTTTGAAAAACAAAAGCATGTCGAAAGTGCCAATTAAGCCCACTTAGCACTAGATAATTTCCATATTTATCGTTAGTCAACTTCAATGGCAATAGCACTAGCTAGTGTTTATATACAAGCACAGCCAATCTATATTGGACCAGAACTTAGCTACGGTCAGAGAAGGTTAAGTTTTCTCTCTACCATTTTCTTTCTGTGAAGGTGCAAAATCTCCCCTAATCTCCCCTAATATTAAAGGGCGGAGCGTTTCTTCGTCCGTCGCCCACTGCACTCACTCCGCGCCGCCGCCGCCTCCCCCTCCGGCTCCGCTGTCGCATTCCCGTCGCCCACTGCACGCCAGCCTCCTCTCGTTCCCCTCCCCGCTGCCTCCTCCGCCCCCGTCCTCCTCCAAACCCCCTTTCAGCCTCACCAAGCCCAAGCCCGATCTCACCCCACCGCCGCCTCGCCGCCGCCGCCTCCCCCTCCCCCCGCCGCCGCCGCCACCGCCTCCCCCTCCGGCTCCGCTGCCGCATTCCTCTCAGAGTACATCCACCCATACTCGGTGAAATCCGCCGCCGATCTCACCCCGCCGCCGCCGCCGCCGCCTCCCCCTCCGGCTCCGCTGCCGCATTCCTCTCATCGGATCCCGCCTCCGCCGCAGCCCTCCATGCCGTCTCGTCGCCGTCAGACGCCTCTGCGGCTCGGCAGCCCAGCCTCCTCCGGATCGATTTTTTCTGCAGTTGGCTTGGTTAATGTGAGCTTCCTAGTAAGGATGGCAGATAATGGTAAAGCAAAGTCAGGTTCTGGAGCCTATACAATCAATCTAGAGAACTTCAGTAAGCGGCTGAAGGTGTTCTATGACCATTGGAACGGAAAAAAGTCTGATCTTTGGGGTTCTTCTGATGCCATCACAGTTGCTACTCCACCTCCTTCTGAAGATCTTCGTTATTTGAAATCCTCAGCTCTGAATGTTTGGTTACTTGGATATGAATTCCCAGAAACCATAATTGTCTTCATGCACAAGCAGATACATTTCTTATGCAGCCAGAAGAAAGCAAATCTCATTGGAACCCTCAAGAATGCTGCAAATGAGGCTATTGGTGCTAATATTGTCTTGCACGTGAAGGGCAAGAATGGGGATGGCATTGACTTGATGGATGACATACTGCGTGCTGTTTGTGCTCAGTCAAAATCTGACATTCCAGTTGTTGGTCACATTGCAAAAGAGGCACCTGAAGGTAAGCTCCTCGAAACATGGGCAGACAAGTTATCTGGGAAATCTGTACAACTTACAGATGTAACAAATGGCTTTTCTGAGCTTTTTGCTGTGAAGGATGCCACTGAGATCATATGTGTGAAAAAGGCTGCTTACCTAACTTCATCTGTAATGAAAAATTTTGTGGTTCCAAATATGGAGAAGGTCATTGACGAGGAGAGGAAAGTCTCACACTCCTCATTGATGGATGACACAGAGAAGATTATTCTTGATCCTTTGAAGGCCAAGGTAAAGTTGAAGGCTGAAAATATTGATATATGCTATCCTCCTGTCTCTCAAAGTGGAGGGAAGTTTGATCTCAAGCCCGGTGCCTCCAGCAATGATGATTATCTCTACTATGATTCGGCAAATGTTATCATCTGTGCAATTGGGTCTAGGTACAGTAACTATTGTTCCAATGTCGCCAGAACATTTCTAATAGATGCTACCCCTACACAGAGTAGGGCATATGAGACTCTTTTGAAAGCCCAGGAAGCTGCTTTAGCAGCATGTAAACCAGGCAATCAGATGTGCGTAGTTTATCAGGCTGCAGTTGCAGTATTTGAGAAGAATGCCCCTGAATTACTTCCTAATCTAACAAAGTCAGCTGGAACTGGGATGGGCCTCGAGTTCCGGGAATCTGGCTTAAATTTGAACTTAAAGAATGACCGTCTGATAAAAGAAGGCATGGTTTTCAATGTCTGCCTAGGTTTGAATAATGTCCAGGCAGAAACAAACAAGGAGAAGACAAAGCAGTTCTCTTTGTTGTTAGCTGATACAGATTTAGTTAATGACAAGACTGTAGAGATCTTAACAAATTGCACCCTTTTGTCAAATTTTATGCGGCAGAACACTGCGACTAATGGTGATATCACGTCACATGGTTTGCATCCAGAATAATCTGCACTTCAAGACCGCATAACCTTCTGCAGAATTTTCGTTCGAACATAATTCACTCGACTTGCAGCACAAATAGTGCATGACTTAAATGTGATACGCTGACAAAATACCACAATGAACCACCAAAGCAGATAATACTTCTCTTAATCTTCTCATAATATCTGACAGGCAGACTTCAATAGAAATAGGAAGTTCACTAACCGGGTACAAAATTCAGTAGTACAGAAACACGCTAGGCAAAAAGACTTCCAGAGAACTCGAAACTTGTACCAACTAATTTAGAAGTTCATCTCATGGGGCTTGTCACCGTCCCTGAGAGAGAACCGGGCACCAAGATAGTTCTTAAGGTCTGGGACAGCCTCGATAGCCTTGATCAACTCAGCGTCCATGGCCTTCTGGTCATACTTCTTGAAGTCAGGCAGATTCTTGGTTGCCTGTAGGTTTAACAAAGAGACAGAATAAGTATTGGACCAACACTGTTAACATAAGAGCATGCTACAAAGAATCATGGTCAATGAACAATACCTCCTTCTCAGTCTCAAATAGTTCACCCTCAGTCTTCTTCGCTCTGGTCTTCTTGTCCCTAGCGAAGTACTTGTCATCAAACTTCTCCACATTAACACCAGAGATGTCAACCTTTGTGGATGTGGCGATGACATATGTCTGGTTCACACGGCGGATTGGCACTCCATTGATCTTGAAAGGTCCTGAAGAGAACAGCGACATTAAAATTTAGACATGCTAAATTATGACAAGATCATGAAATAGCTCAAAGGAATGTTCAGTCGCAATAGAACTGGATATGTGGAATCCACAGATTCCCTACCTTCAACCCCACCCCCCAAATCCATCTTGAATTAACTTAGAATCTGTAGGACTATGCATTCTGTTACAAATCAATTGGAAATAGCCAAAAATGCAAGAAAAGAATTCTCACACTAACAAATTCGGAGTCTCAGTTCTAAACCTCAGCCCAAAAGAAACCCCCTGAAAAAAAGGGTGTCTACCTCGAATTGACTTTTCGTATCTCTTGACTATGTGTACTCTGTAACTAATCTTCAACCGAATAATCTAACTATTAGAATGTGAGCATGTCTACTCTGTAACTAATCTTCAACCGAATAATCTAACTATTGGAATCTCTCAACAAGAATCATGAATAAAGAAGGAGATGTGGACAGTGGAGCTATTTACTGTTACTTCCTCTAATGGAATTTATATCTTTGTTTCGGAAGAGGACATGAAAGGAGAACTTGAAAAACAGGATTTGCAAGTCATAACAACTGGGAGTGGTAACCCTGCTGCATCTTGTGCCTTCTACACTGTCAAATTTGCGCGATCTGAATAGACTTTTGAAGCGCCTGGAGGAGGCTTCTCATGATCCTCGGCTCCCCAGGTGGTTCCATGTCCTTCATACGACCGTTCCTGATTGCTCGGAACACCAGCCCAGAGCCAAAAATTATCCACAAGGCGCACGATTTCCCACAGTTCGCGTACGGAATCACCAAAAGCTGAACATTTTACTACCAGATCGAGGGTACTCACATGGCGGCACGATCTAGACGCGGGGCCAGCCGCCGCGGCGGCGTCGACGTCTCCGTCGACGAGCGCTGGGAACCGCTCGGCGACGAGGCGGACAACCTCGTCGGCTCGGGCCCCAGAGGCCGGAAGCTTGGCGGACCGGCGGGTGGCGCGCTCGAGGCGGCGCCAGCGGCAGCAGACGAGGGTGCAGACGTCCAGGTCCCGCTTGCCGGTGCCGACGTGGCGGAGCACGTCCTCGAGTAGCTCCTCAGGGAGGGCCACGTTTATCAAGTCGGCGCCCCTCATCGGCGCTGACGCTGACGCGCCGCTGCCGGAGATGAGGTCTGGTGGGGGAAGGGAACGGCAATGCGGGGTAGTTGTGAAGTTTTGAAGGAGATGGAGGGGGCGAAGGGGAAAGAGATGCCGCGGGAGTGAAGCAAACTCAGCACCCCTTCCACCCTTCACCGACGCCGTCCCTTTATCCGAATCCTACTTAGCTACGTAAAATAGTCCGAATCATACTTAGAATTAGGTACAGTTGGTGCTATAAATACACCCTTAACCTCCACGTGATTCTTATACACAATCTCAAGTCTTTGGTTCAATTAAGCTGCTTAGCAAATCAATTTTATACGTCGTCTTGCGCTAGCTAGCTTTGGTTCAATTAAGCTGCTTAGCAAGTCAGCTTTGCGTCAGGTATTTTTATTATCTGTTTCCATACGACATCCTTCAACATCTTTACGAACACTGTGGTACCTGCCATGTATAAATTAAATTTATCATCAGCGATTCGAAATTTCATGAATGAATAGAACAAATAAATGGTGTCTTCACACAAGTTATTCTAATCAGTTTCTTACCGTTTCCAAAACTCTCATGCAGGCAAGCCATTTGGGTCACAATCTCCGGTCATGGATGCCAAGGAACAAAGAAGGAAAAGAGATAGAGAGCGGTATGCACAGATGACCGATGAAAAAAAGCAGGAAAAACTGAAAAAACACCGTGAAGCTTATCAGCAAAAGAAAGCAAAAATATGCGCACAAAGTAGGCAGAAATATGCAAATATGCAGCCAGAACAAAAGAAAGCTAGAATAGAACAAATCACAGCTATCCATGAATTGAAGCGCAGCACAGCAAGCAAAGACTCAATTGCGATGGAGAACCCTGCAAATACCACAACAAAACATGAAGTAAGTACATATACCTTTAATGTAAAACACAGGAAGCATATCACGCCGGGAGAAAGACAAACGTTGCTAAACCGTCGTAACGAAGAATTCACGGCAAAACGGATGAAAACTGTTCCGGTATCATCACAAGAGGACACATCCATGATGAAAACCGGCAACGATGACATAGAACCTCTAGAGCAGCCAGAAGTCATGATTAACGGTAATACTCTAAATTTTATACAATACTCTCGCATTCCAAATATATACATATGTCTGTACAACTAACCATCTTTTGTGGACAGACTTCCCCTCTTCAATGTTTCCAAACATCAAAGAAGTAGATGCGCCAACACAATCATTCTACAATGATGATCACAGTAAGGTGGCTTTATGGCCAGACATCCCCTCTTCAGTGTTTCCAACAATCAAAGAAGTAGATGCACCAACACAATCATTCTACAATGATGATCACGGTAAGGTTATCAATTTCATATATATTCTTATGCAATACAAAGAAATATATATACAATCAAAATTTACTACACAGGTAATGATGAAGTCATATTTGAAGAAGACACCAACGAGGATGAATGCATGTTCTCTGGTCAAGGTATGCTCAATACAATTTAAATATATCTGCATCATTATATTACTCCTTTACTAAATTTTTTATTGATGCTACAAATCAAACCAGAATGGGACAGAGAAGTGGAAATCAAAATCAGAGAAGACGAGGAATTTCACAACCCTGATCCGTATGATTTCGTCTACAGCAACATACCAAACAACACACACATGCTGAAAACGGTACAAAATTGCAGATTCTGCAATGCAAAAAAATTCCAGTATGAATCTAAGGGGTTATGCTGCAGAAAAGGACAGATAATACTAGCCAATCCAGATACACCACCTGAACTCATGAGACTTTGGACAAGCAGTGATTCTGATGCAAGACATTTTTGGAACAATATAAGATTTTTCAATGGACACTTCTCATTTACTTCTCTATACTGCCACCTTGACAGAGACACAACTGACATGCGAACAACTGGTATTTACACCTTTCGAGCTCATGGTCAGATCTATTACAATATACACTCATTTGCTAATAGTCGCTCAGATCCAAAGCATCTGGAGCTATACTTCTATGACGATGATCCAAGCTTAGAGCATCGGTACCGCCGTTGCCGCGAGGAAATGTACGAGCAAGACAAGCACGTAGTTGGCATAATAACCGACATTCTACGCGACAACCCATACTCTAAACAGTTTAGGAGTTTGGGACAAGCCCAAAACCTTGAGGACTACAGACTCATCTTGAACCTTGACCAAAGATTGGACCAGCGAACATACAATGCACCAATCACTTCGGAGGTAGCTGCAGTGTGGGTCGAAGGAAATGAAAGAAGAAATACTTATGACAAAAATGTAATACTACATGGGAACAACAACGAAATACAGGGCATTCGATCATATTACGGGTGCTATGATCCGTTGTCGTATCCTCTATTCTTTCCAAGAGCTGAACTGGGTTGGCATTCAAAAGTCCCAAAGGCCGATACACAGGAGGAAGGTGTGACAAAGGCTGGTGCTGATAATAACAATAATGACGATGACCCAGGTAAATATTTCATATATTATTGTCTTCAAAATTCAATTTTGATATATGGTACACTCCTACATACGCAACTAACTTTTTATGTTGCAATATTTGCACAGATTCAATCAACAGGCTGTGGGTAACCATGAGAGAATACTACTGTTATAAATTCCATACACGACCAAACATATTCAACCCAATATTGCACGGCGGACGGCTTTTCCAGCAGTTTGCTATAGATACATACATCAAGATTGAAAGCTCCAGACTGGATTACATGTGGCATCATCAAAAAGAAATAAGGGCAGATCTATACCAAGGCCTTCTGGACAGCATTCAAGCTGGAGAACAAAAGGGAAATGCAGTCAGAAAACGGACAGTTCTTGCCTCATCATTTATTGGAGGGCCACGAGATAAACTTCGCCGGTATCTAGATGCTATGGCTTTAGTTAGAAAATATGGAAAGCCAGACGTATTCCTCACAATGACCTGCAACCCCAACTGGGAAGAGATCAAACATGAACTAGAGTTTGGACAAACACCACAAGATCGCCCAGATATCGTTGTTCGTGTTTTCAGGGCAAAGCTAGAAGAAATGAAGAAGCAACTATTTGAGAAGAACATTCTTAGAAAGGTTAAGGCATATACCTATGTTGTAGAGTTCCAAAAGAGGGGACTACCCCATGCTCACTTTTTGCTGATCATGGAAAATACAAGTACACATGTCCAGAACAATATGACAGAATCATCTCCGTCGAGCTCCCTAACAAGCACAAGTACCCAGAGCTATACAAAATGGTAATCAAACATATGATGTATGGTCCTTGCGGTGCACTGAATAAATATTGTCCATGCACAAAGAATCGCCCGTCATGCAAGAACAATTATCCAAGGCCATTTAACAAAACTACAATTCAAGGCAAGGACTCCTACCCACTATATAGGAGACGCAATGACGGCCGGACTGAAACAGTCCGAAATTGCAAACTAGATAACAGGTGGGTTGTTCCTTACAACCCCTATCTGTTGAGGATGTTCAATTGCCACATAAATGTTGAGATATGCTCAAGCATTAAAGCCGTTAAGTACTTGTTCAAGTACATCTACAAGGGACATGACCGAGCATCTGTATCTGTAACTGACAAAGTAAATGAAGTCGAAATCGACGAGATTCAACAGTACAGAGACGCACGGTGGGTGACACCTCCAGAAGCACTGTGGAGAATATATGGCTTCGAACTAAGCAAAATACACCCAGCAGTCTTGCAACTACAGCTACATCTCCCAAATATGCACATGGTTTCATATAATGGCAAAGAAAAAATCAATAATGTTATCGGCCGAGGTGGCATAGAAAGGTCAATGTTGACAGCATACTTTGAAGCAAACAGCTTACATGAGAAAGCACGAGGCATGCTATACAGGGACTTTCCAGAATATTATACTTGGCAAAGACGAGGGAAGTTTTGGCAGGAGAGGAAACGAGCCGCTACGTTCCAGGTTGGCAGGATCGTCTCAGCACACCTGGCTGAAGGAGAACGATACTATCTTTGAGTTCTCCTAAACCACGTGACAGGCGCCACCAGCTACGAAGACCTAAGAACAGTTGATGGACAAGTAATGCCAACCTTCCGTGAAGCTGCAGAAAAAAGGGAGCTAATTGAGGCAGACAACACACTAGATGACTGCATGACAGAAGCGGAGTTATTTCGAATGCCATCATCGCTACGAAGGCTATTCGCGACAATCCTAGTGTTTTGTGAGCCCAGCGACATCCGTAGCCTCTGGAACAATCACCTCGAGGCAATGTCAGAAGACTATAGCAGAAACTGCAAATGCAAGCACACGGTCCAACAAATGGTACTGAAAAATATCAGGGACATGTTGCACTCAATGGGAAAAGATATACAGTCATTTCCTCTGCCAGAGATCGACAAACAGCATGACACGACAGACGACGTACCTAGGGAGATCATCGAGGAGACCTCGATTGAGGTGGACCCCGAGGACGCATCTTTGCATAAGAACCTAAACAACGAGCAGAGGAACGCCTACGAGGAAATCCTAGCCACGATTGACCGCCACAGAGGAGGTATATTCTTTGTCGATGGACCGGGAGGCACAGGAAAAACATTTCTTTACAGGGCGCTCTTGGCCACAATACACAGACAAGGCAAGATTGTTGTGGCGATGGCCACTTCCGGTGTTGCTGCTTCCATAATGCCCGGAGGGAGGACCGCGCACTCGAGGTTCAAGATTCCACTAAGAATAGACGATGGAGCTATTTGTGGATTCACAAAACAAAGTGGGACAGCCAAGCTACTCCAAGCAGCATCACTAATAATCTGAGACGAAGCATCTATGACTAAGAGGCAGGCAGTTGAGGCGCTAGACAAAAGCATGCGGGACATAATGGACAGACCAGATCTTCCATTCAGTGGAAAAACGGTCGTATTTGGAGGAGATTTTAGGCAAGTGCTCCCTGTTGTCCAAAAGGGTACAAGAGCCCAGATAGTAGATGCGTCACTACGCAGGTTCGAGCTCTAGAATTGCATGCGTCAATTGAAGCTTGTGCGCAACATGAGGGCTCAAAATGACCCGTGGTTCGCAGAATACCTACTACGCATTGGAAACGGAACCGAGGAGACAAATGATAATGGCGAAATACTTCTACCTACAAGTATATGTGTGCCAAATAAGACGGATGATAATAGCCTGGATAGACTCATCGACAATATCTACCAAACGGACAACGCTTCCCTAAAAGATCCAAAATACATCACGTCAAGAGCAATTTTATCCACAAGGAACGACTGCGTAGACAGAATCAACCTAAAAATGATTGATCGCTTCCAAGGGGAGGAGATGGTGTACCACAGCTTCGATTCTGTAGAAGACGACCCACATAACTACTATCCACCAGAATTCCTAAACACACTTACCCCAAACGGACTGCCTCCACATATGCTAAAGCTCAAAATTAATTGTCTAATCATACTACTCAGGAACATCGACCCTGCTAATGGCCTCTGCAACGGCACAAGGTTGGTCGTACGTGGATTTCAGAAAATGCAATTG
This sequence comes from Stipa capillata, assembly GCA_019208055.1. NCBI lineage: Eukaryota > Viridiplantae > Streptophyta > Magnoliopsida > Poales > Poaceae > Stipa > Stipa capillata. Next base: position 128,877 of record JAGXJF010003301.1, on the reverse strand, counting down.
ATGCAGAGATTGTGGTAGGACAGCACTCTGGAATGCGAGTTTTCTTGCCTCGAATACCATTATGCCCATCTGACGACGACATGTTCCCGTTCAGCTTCAAGAGGAAACAATTTCCAGTCAGGCTCAACTTCGCAATGACAATAAACAAATCACAAGGTCAGACAATACCAAATGTCGGCGTCTACCTGCCTGAACCGGTTTTCTCACATGGTCAACTATATGTCGCGCTTTCTAGAGCGACCGCGACATCAAACATAAAGGTACTAATAGGTACACATGATGAGGAGAAGAAGAAGAAGAATAAGAAGATCAGTACAAGCGAGACATACACGAAGGAGGAGAAGAATAAGAATAAGAAGATCAGTACAACCGAGACATACACAAAGAATATTATCTACACAGAAGTCCTCACCAAATAGGTGATGCAACCTTTGAATTTTTTGTGGCATAATGCAACTATGTTTCCACACCCTTTTCTGAATATCTCAATGCTAAACCATGTATGTTTTGTGCATTATTGGAACAGGTATGTCATTCTTTTTAGTGCTCTTGCTCAGTGCATGGTACCACCAACTGCCAACTGTATCTTGTGCGGATTGTGGAGATTGAATAAATGCTGATGTTTCACTGACCGGCGTCCTTCAGAGTTTCACTTTCTACTTGGTAGATTCATTTACGACCAACTTAAGCATTTATATTTCATCTTGCATTGCTCATTTTCTCCCGGTGCAACACACGGGCACATTTACTAGTAGATACACAAACCAAGGGCCGGACAAGTAGGATAGTGTTGTCCCACTTGACGCACACATCGTGTCAATCATAGGGACTAAATTTAAGTGAACGAGAACCAACAACCTCGCTCCTACCACTAAGCCACCAGCCCATTCATCTTTTATCATTTCCTTTGTATCAATGCTTGAGCTATTGGATTCAGATATCATTCCAAATATAAAAGATAAAACAAATCATATCAGTGACCTCAGCTGCATAAAACCAAAAAAAATAGTAATATACAAAGCATGATACGCCTAAAACGATGTCCCCTTTATCCATTTCAATTGGAAGTATCACTTGCACATACCTATAATTGCATTGTGATATTGTCAGTCACATTTCAGTCATTTTAAACAATCCAAGTAATTTATTTGCCTTTATTTTACAAAACCAGAAGTGCTGTGAGGTTTGCCCCTTAAGGAGAACTATGGCTTAATCGACTGTCGGCAAGATGTTTTGCCGATAGCTGCAACTTTTCAGCTGCTGCTGCGTTCCTAAAGAATGTTGTTGCATTGAGCGTCGATGATGATCACTTAGCGGTTATCTCATTGATCCTTCAAACAGAAGCTGGTAAGAAAAAAATAGCTTGTATACTTTGGACATCAGTTGGTCAATTCTTTTTCACCCGTGGGATCATTTAGATTGACTAGCACACCAGCTTAACAAAGGAACTCAGTCGTAACAGAAATCCATTGCTATTAGTCTCGCCAGTGTGAAGAATTGCTCCTAGCCCTAACTTGAACTGGCTTAAACAAAAATGGCCGGCCTCTCTTTTTGGCACTGGCTCGGCTAAACTGATACGAATGCCTCGACGAACAGCAACCGGCTTATTTGGAGAGCCAAGTATATATCCAGTCATTGAGTTATGAATCATGCACACATACGCTTTACCTCTTGGATGAACTAATCTATCCCGGTGCTTTCCATGCCCATTTCTCTCGTGCCAACTGCATCCTACAGAAACACTGTCTTTGTAAAAACCTTGCAAAAATTCATGAGGAAGAGAGAATAACCCAATCAACTCCTCTCTTCTGCTTTGCGCACTTTCTTGCGCTCTCGTCTCTTTTCATTTGTTTAGCGACTAAATTATGCGCGATAGATTGAGTTATATAGTTGGTGTATAAGGCTGGTGTAAGGTCACCCCATGTTGTCAGCAAATGAGTGAATTTCCTGCAAAACTATTGCTTTCAAATGTATTGGTCCATCTGTCCTCTAAAAATCAGGACAATCTCATAAATACATTTCTGTTCGTACTCACAGTTGTATATACGACAGTAATAGCATGATATAGCACCTTGAATTTGTAGCTTGTAGCTGATCAACACTTCTCTGCCTTAATTCTTCAAACACAAATTTCAGGAGAGAACTAACTTTGTTCTGAAAAGGAACATATAAGCACTTTTTCAATTTTTAAAAAGGCGTGAAGCACCCTGCTTTTATGGAAAGCATAAACCGGTTAAATGTCGCAGTTCAACAGAATTAAATGGCTGAGAAATCCAGCTTTACAGGTGGCACAGATGGCTTGGTATGCATGACAAGACTAATTGACATATTTTTCTCTCCGCTGTTGAAATAATTCGTGTGGGCCATCAAATGTGTTGCCGTGCTCGTAATTGCTATAGTTGCAAAAATGATTTTCGTGTCATTTTGTTATTTATGTCTGCTCTCCTTGTAGTTTGGGTTTGGCTTTCGTTGAACTATATGCAGGGAAAGAAAAAGTAGGTATTAACCCAACCGTAAAACAAATTTTTCCTTCATCCCATAATGTAAGATGTATTTTAATTCATTAAGGTAAAGTTTTGACTATTAATTAGTTTATAAGTACTTTGAAATACGAATCTAGTGATATTAATTTTATGTCACATAAACCACATATTAATAGAGTAATTATTGGTCAAAATCTTTGTCTTGACCAATCAAAATATACCTTATATTATAGGACAAATGGAGTATGTGGCTACCACAACATACATTATCTTATCTAGGATGGCTACTTTCCATCAAAGTTGTTCCTTTCTACAATGTTTTTCTTGTTCTAGAAATTAAGACAACAAAGAACAATCACACCCATTGATATGGAAGTCTTTTAGTTCTTTTTGTTGTACTATTCTATCTACCTTATGAAGTGAATTAAAGATGCCATACTGTATTCTTGTCCTTTCCATTTGCATGTAGGTGTAGCTCATTCCACAACATTACTGTTAGGAATTTTATCTTTTCCCTTCATCTTTTTTTGCTTGAGAAGGAGCATTGCTTCTCAAAATTTCACAAAATTACTGTGAAGTTCCAGCAACTTCTTCTGAGCAACGTCAAGAAATTTGTTTGTAGAACTCATGGACTAGTTAATAGACAGAATCATAATAGGAAGCGAGAAGAACACCAGTCAGAAAGGGACGAGTCTTCTTTGTACTCCTTCTGTTTTCCTCGCTTTCTTGTTCTCTCATCTCTCTTTCTTTGGCCATAGACTTGCATCATCGGTCATGTTATATGTCGATCCCCGTTTCCTATGGTCAAAAAGGAACGACTCTTCTTCATACTACTTTTTATTGACCCCAGCCTCTTAAGTACTATGTCCATTCGAAAATATATGACGTTTGCCTGCAGCAAACTTATTTGATTTTGACTAGTAATATATAGAAAAAGATAGACTGGCCAAGTAAAAATAGTATCCTGATTTTTCATGAATACTGCCATAATACCATAATTTTATAATCTCTTATGAATATATTCATATGAAAAGTAATGGTCAAAGTTGCATGCCAGAGACCATGCCCACGTGCATGTTGAAAACGCCATCTCTTTACAGAGGAAGGGAGTACTTATCATCTATAGATCACTGTAGGGCATTATCTCTTTTTCACCATTCTATTGGTTGGTAAGAGCAACTCCAATCCGGTACCTTTCCTACTCCCCATCCCAAAATTAGGGTATTTTTCTCCAAAACGTCGCTCCAACCCGCCTCCCAACAGACGCCCCAACACTGTCGCAGTGCCCACCTGACCCCGCCGAGTCCCCATCGCTGGGGAGCGAAGTCCGTTGCCCAAATCTCAACCGCCCCCGTTCACGCCGGCGCTCGGACTCTTCCTTCCCCGGGCATCCCCGAGCACGGCACGGCCTCTCCCTTCGTCGTCGTCGGCGGCCGGAGCATCCCCGAGCACGGCCTCTCCCTTCCTCGTCTTCGTCGGCCGGAGCATCCCCGAGCACTGGATCTGTCCCCTCTCGAGCAGGTCCGCCTCCCCGAGCAGGTCTGCCTCCCTGACCACGTCTGCGTCCCCGAGCATCGCCGCCTCCCCGAGCAGATCTACCGTCCGGAGCAACGCTGCCTCCCCGAGCACGTCTACGTCCCCTCCCCGAGCACGTCTGCGTCCCCGAGCACCGCCACCTCCCCGAGCAGATCTACCCTCCCGAGCACTGCCGCCTCCCCGAGCAGCTCTGCCTCCCCGGATCCGGCGACTTCCTCCGCAGTACTGGTGCGTGCTTTTCTGCAACCGTGATATAGATCGTTGTGTAGTTCAGTAGATTGTGATTCAAAACAATGTTGCTTGGCTTGTGTTGTTCTGGAACTGGTTGAGTGTGCTCTGGATTGGTGCGCATGTTGCTTTGATTTTGTTGGTCAGGACTCTGTTGATTGTGAATGGTAGAATTGATGCTTATAGTTTCAGTTGAACAAGGAATTGATGCTTATGCTTATAGTTTCAGTTGATTGCTTCTGTGAATGTGTGCTCATGTACGTAGTTAGGAATGGTAGAACTGATGCTGTTGTGATGCTTATGTGTGTGATTTTTGGTGTTTTGATTCTGCCAGAGATCGATTATAGCTCATGTGTGCGCTGTACAATGGTACAATGCTATAGAATGTTGTAGAATTGATATAGAGATCGATTGTGTGAATCGTTGTTATTTACAACACTTAAGAGTCAATGCTTGTGTGAAATTACGTCATCATATGACTAAGGAAGAAAAAGTTTTGATATGTTGCTTCTGGTGAATGTTGTGAAATTAATTAGCCTGCCTTTGCCTTGCCTCACATGAGATCAGATCACTAGAATATCTATGTGTGCACGCTTCTCTTTTTATAAAGTGCCTAGTGGGAGATGTCTGAATGTTTGATCAGCATGTGTGAGCTCATTGGAATAGATTAGATTAGGTGCTTATCTTTAGGATTATTCTGAGCAACTTGGCAAATGGAACAGCAGACTGGTTCTTGCTAAACAGCGCAAGTATATATGTTAGCTAGTGTGTGGCCGTTAGAATTTTACCGGTTAAAAATATATCCGTTAGAAATATAGCCGTTACAAATATAGCCGTTCGAAATATACCAGTTAAAATTTTACCCATTACAAATATAGTCATTACAAATATACCCGTTGAAATTTTACCCATTATAAATATAACATTTACAAATAATATGGTAGTTATAGGATATTAATTTAATATAGGAGAGTGGAATATAGGGAGTGAGATTTAGGAGGTGGGTTGAAGTAGGAAGAAATTTAGGGACGGAATCTTTTGGGATGACTTCCCAAATGAGGATTTGGGTAGTCAAATTTGGGAGGTAGGTTGGAGATGCTCCAATTACATACGTAGGAATGTAGGATCCTGTGATCTTGTGTGCCATGGCCATTCAACCAGAAAACTAAGGACAACTCCAGAAAACTGAATGCAAAGGCTCTAGCTATAGGTAATTCATGATCGTTTGAGGAACAATTTTCAACTACTATGTTAATAAGGGAAACATAAGAGAAGAGAACTTAAAAGATACATGAAATTTGCCAAAAACTTGCAATCAAATTTTAATTATTATTTTTATTTCATCCATAAAAGAACATGGTCTTTCGTATTTCTCACTTTATCACCATCTCAATTCTTTACATCTGATATTTATGGCTGCTCTCCTTGTAGTTGGAGGATGGATTTTGTAGACTATCTGTAGCAAACAAAATAGTAGCTATTAACCCAACCAATAAAGGGTAAAACAGATAGGTGTCCCAAACAAGTAGTAGCTACCACAGTATACCCTTCCTTGTCTAGGATGGTACTTTCCATCAAAGTTGTACCTTTCAGCAACATTTCTCTTGTTCTAGAAGGACAGCAAAAGATAATCACACCCATTGTAGAGTATTCACCTTCTATTGCATACACATGCTCCTCATGCCAACACCGATATTCGATACTATAAAATTTACATGGCTAGCTCTTACAAATAAAATACATTAATTTGATCTAAATTCTTACAAAAGTACATGTAGCAAAGGTAAATTGCCATCTAGGTTCTATTGCCCCTCCTCGCAATATTGAATGTTGTTGCGTAGGTGCTTCCGTGTTAAGAGCTTGCTCAATTTATATTTTCAATGTTGTCAATGTCTTTGACAAAAATAAGATAAATGGCTCTGACATAGGTCTTTGCACAAAATACATCCTATAGTGAATAACACAAGTTTTCTTAAAATATGTTCCTCCGGCTTCGTGTCCTCTGAAATTGCATCCCGCAAGCTGGTGAGAGAAATATTTGTACTTTTAGGGTCTTTGTACATGGCAAAATATTTGTTGCCCTCTTCTTTTGTGACTAGGGCATATTCTGGAGAACGCTGATTTCCTCTTCTTCAGATGGTATACGCATTATACACTTAACATCCCACGTTGTTAAGGAAAGAATCCCAATAACATTGTGGGATGTTTAAGTGTATCATGGGTATACCGAATAGGAAATCGGTCTCCCTGGGAACCAGCCCTAGTCACAAAAGAAGAAAAAAGGAGGACAACGAATATTTTGCCATGTACAAGATCCTAAAACTACAAATATCTCTCACCACCTTATGAGATGCAATTTTAGAAGACAGGGGACGGACAAATATTTTAAGAAAATTTGTGTTATTCAATATAGGGCGAATTTTATGCCCTACAAGGAAAACCTATTTAAGAGCAATTTGTCTTACTCTCACCAAAAGCATCGACACCATTCAAAATATCAATTGTGCAAACTTAATACCAGAGCACTATGCAGCAACCTTTAGGGGGTGTTTGGTTGGGCTTTTCAACAGCTTTCCACTGAAAAAAGCTGCAGCCCAACTAAACGGCCAGCTTTTCAGCAGCTTTTGCTAACGGTAGCTGTGGGCTTTGCAGTGCAAATTCAACTGTTTGGAAAAGCTGTCTTCTGCTAGCTTTTTGTAATGTGCTGATGCTTTTGTACTCATGTTCCAAAATGCTGTAGATTGTTTGGATAAACTAAAAACTACATATTTACTTTCCCACAGCCACAGCAGTTTTTCTAGACAGCCAGTCAACAGCAGCTTTGTCAATGGCCACAGCCCAACCAAACAGGCCCTTAGGCTTACAAGGAGCGGCACAAGAACATAGAGGGCAATTTGACTTTGCTATAGATACTTTGTTTATGAATTTAAATCAAATCAATGCAATGTAATTGTAAGAACTACCCATATATTTTATCGCATCGAATACTTGTGCTGGTACTGAGAGCATGTGCATTTAAGAGATGGTGATTACTACTCCATAAACTATAATGGGCGTGATTATCTTAGTTGCTTTTTTAGAACAAGAAAAATGTTGTTGAAAGGAACAAATTTGATGGTAAGTGACTACCTGGATAAGGAAAGATACAACATTTTTTTTTACCCTTTATTGGTTGGATTAGTACGTACTATTTTTTCGCTACAAATTGTCTACGAAACCCGACCAAGGAGAGCTGCCATAAATCTGAAAATGACGGTGCAAAACCATTTTCTAGAAATTCCAGCGATTACAACCATAGCTACACATTTGATGGCCCACAAAAATTTCAACAGCGGGAAAAAGAATATGACGATCAGTCCAATCATGCATACCAAGCCAAAGAGGTGTTTAGTCAATATACTGAATGGAAAATATTAATACTGCAAATGAAAGGAAAGTGAAATATTTACAAACAATATTTTTCTTTGAGTTACCTTTCTGGCCATTTCTGAGGTGGTGTGGGCTAGACTCTGAATTAGAACAGAGTATTCAAAATCTTGACAATGAAGTATACAACAAGATACAATCAATCAACAGGAATTGCACTAAGATTAGACAAGATATTCAGGTAATAAATGTTATGTTTTCTTTTATTGTATATTATGAATATATCTTTCAATAACAATACTAATACAGGATATAAAGAGCTTCTTGGGCAAAACAACAACATAAAGCATTTTCAGCTCACCAAAAAAAGGTTTGCTTTACTGTCACTTAGCCACATATTTCTTACATACCACTAAGTTCTAGAAAACTAACGTGTAAACTCATATTTGTAGCGCAAGCAAACAAAAGTATCCAGTCCAGGTTATGATTTCTCCCCGAACCTGAATATGGGAATAGTACAAGATATGCGTTCAAATGGAATAACAGGGACTCAAGAAATGAAGCCAGCAACATGTATGGTGTGTACTGAAATTTAAGCTTCAAACCACTTAAGGCTCAAACCACTTAAGGCTTCAAACCAGCTTTCACGCAGGGAACATAACATTAACATATTAATACACTTATAGCATTTGAACAACCATGGAGATGTTAAGGCTCAAAAATATCACCACTTAGAAAACAATTTATTAAGGCTCAAAAATATCACCACTTAGAAAACAATTTTAACACACCGGACATTGCTGAAAGCTGGCAGAGAAAAAAGAAGGTAGAATCACAGATCCGGTATTGTGTTGACAATTTATCATTTTCAATCACCTGAACCGCTCGGAAGACTAAACTATATAAAACCGTTGCAGGACACGAGCAACCATGGAGATGCTCAATCAATGACATAGAATAAATCAGCAATTCATCATGAGAAATTTAATGATAAGAAACTCTCGATTTCCTGGTAGATAACCGCTCGAGTGTTTATGAAGTTGCTTCAATTGTCGAACACATTTTTCACCGTTTGAGTTTAGCCTCTGAGTTTGAAGTTAATTGCGGTTCTTGATTATAATAAGCTAACATGCTACCTATAAACTAATACAATACTGAGCATTTATTCTTAATGTCAAATAGGACTTATTTTTAACAGAGGTTCCTCACATGTCTTAGAAGTTACAACTCATTTCTTGGTACACTGAACTGTAAAATATGTGAAATTAGTGGTCACTCTGAACTTGGAGTTGTTCAATCACTTTAATTCAACAATCTTGTGATAGGAATATTATGCTTTGGCATCACATTAATTGGTCTCAGCAGATTTTAAGGGGTGAACACAGCAAAGATGTCATTGCAAGCATGAGTGCTATGGTTCTTCTGCATAGGTACAAGTTGGGTCCTTAGATCAACACAAGGTACACAATACTGAAGGAGCCTGACATGCATAGTTTGACCATAACGGAGTAAAGCATAACCATTCTGCCTGAGTTCTTCTATATCGTATGCACTTGGTGTCCTGATGTTTAGCAATCAAACATACAATAGAAAATGCTGCAAGATATAAAACTGTATTGTGTTTGAATTGAAACATGAATGCATTTTTTAGCTAAATGGCTTACAGTTGAGAGGTAGGGGAACATGTCGTCATCTTGTTGATCCTGGTCCTTCACTTGAATAGGACCCTGGTTCTTCATCACAGCACTTCTTCTTTTTCCCCTTCCTAAAAATGCAGATGTTCCAGTGCTATTTTATAGCTGATGGGTGTGGTCAGTTCGATTGACTAGAGTACAAGTGTAGGGCTGAAACTTGACCAGGATTAAATATTTATACACTCCAATGACACTTTTCATGTATTGCTTTTGTCTTCTATCTTTGTTTTCGTTCTTGCATCTTATATATATGCAACAAGCCATTCTTCCTTCAAAACAAAACAAAGGGGAAAAAACAGAGATCAGTCCCTTACAGTCATACATCCAAATAAAGACTGCTAAGATTTCTTCCATATGTTAAATACAACACCACTAAAACAGATAAAAAGAAAGAAAAAGATAGGACCAGGAAGTGAAAGGATTATTATCTCCCAGCCTCCGAGGCCATGAATGCAAGCGTTTCTTCTGTTATGTGAGGACATAGTATTTGTAAAATGACACATACTTAACTCTTTTTATCAAATTTAATTATTTTTATCACATGAAATCGAGCTCTTTTTATCAAATGATACAAAATATCCATCTGTATCAACAATTCAACATAAAAGGGAACTCCTTCATGGTCAATTGAAAGCAGCATCATGAAGACCGTCACATGTAGCATAATGCATAATATGCACATATCAAGTCACCCAAGCATATTACCTTAGGAATACTCTTGGTGCAATTCCCAGCCTCCAACTTGGACAGATTTTCATCTCCCAGCCTGTCAGGGAAAATTTGATGGCACTATTCTAAGGAAAACAACCAAAGAGGACAACTTCGTACTGTTCAGAGAGATTCAAAGTAGCTCTGACCAAAGAGCACCACTAGAAATTGCCCATTTGATGGTTCCTATGAAGGCATCACCCATATATCCTCCTTTAAAGAATCAAGAGTCTGCAATACATTAACCAATTCAGGGTGAGATTGGTCAGCCATTAGAAAGACATGAACTCCATCACGCAATTCAACCCAACTACACCCAGGCTCTTTCTTCACGCATTCTTTGTTCATGTTCTCCCTGATCATCCAGGTCTCGTGCCAATCGCTCTCCAATGCATGTATACTTGATAGAGCAACCCAGTTGCTGTCGTTCTCTGGATCAAGCTCAAGTAGACGGGACGCTGCAAGCTGACCCAACTTAGCATCCCCATATACTCGACATGAATTAAGTAATGCACTCCAAGCAGCAACACTCGAGTCAAAAGGCATACTCTCAATGAATTCAAGAGCTTCTTCTAGGTGACCTCTCCTGCAAATTAGATCTGCCATGCATCCGTAATGCTCAGGCTGCAGCTTAACCGAGCTTTGGCCATCAAACAGAAACTTGAAGTAGTGCCAACCTTCTCGGACAAGTCCACCATGGCTACAAGCTGACAACACGGCAAGATATGCTACTCCGTCTCGTTTAATGCCCAAATGTGCCATCTTATCAAACATACATACCGCATCTTGTACACGGCCAAACTTGCCGTAAGCTGAGATCATTGTAGTCCACAAAACAGCATCCAATGACAGTGAACTCTTAAAGACAAGCTCTGCAGAATCAACACAGCCACACTTTGCATACATATCCACCAAGGAATTCTTGATAACCACATCCGACTCAGATCCACCACCGATAACCCGTGCATGCACCTGCATCCCCTGCTTCAACAACGCCAGCTCCCCGCATGCATCCACGACTATGGCGTACGAGAAGCCATCCGCGCCAATCCCACAAGAAACCATCGACGCAAACAACCCCAGAGCCTCCTCAGCTTGCCCACTCCCGAGATACCCAGCCATCATCGAGTTCCATGCGACAATGTCCCTCACCAGCATCGCCCCAAACACTCTCCTCGCATAGTCCACATTCCCACACCTCGTGTACATGTCAAGAACACCGTTCTCCACAACCGAATCAACTGGGCCATACAAACTCATCCTGAAAACCCTGGCATGGATTTCCTTCCCTAGAGCAAGAGCGCCCTGACCAACTCCGCCGCACGCGAGCAGCCCACCGGACAGGGAGTACCCGTTGGGCGCAACGTCGGAGGCCACCATGCGCCGGAGCAGGGCGAGGGAGTCGCCGTACAGGCCCTGGTGGGCGTGGCCCGTGACGAGGGACGTCCAGGAGACGACGTCCCGACGGGGCATTTCGTCGAACAGCGCGCGGGCGTAGCACGGGAGCCCGCACCGGAGCGCGAGGTGCGCGAGGGAGGTGGAAAGGATCACGGACGCCGAGAGGCCGAGCTTGAGGAGGACCGCGTGGAGGGGCTTGACGTGGGGCGCGGAGCGGCGGGCCGTGGCGGATTTGAGGGCGCCGGCGAGGGTGGTGGCGTCCCACTCCCACGTCGGCGCCTGCCGCGAGGCGTGCGAGCGTGACATGCGGCAACGGCGAGGGAAGAGAAAGTGTTCTTTGCTGGGCCAAATTAGTGACGATTATTATGGGCCAAGCTAGTGACAATTATCGCTAGTCCTTTTAGTCTGCTCTTTCGCAATCTGAGCTCAAGAGGCCCAGTCCAATCCGCGAAAACTCATAAACCTATTTTTTCAACAACAAAAAAAGATCCGCTAAAATAAACCTATTTTTTGAAAGAAAAAAGTTATTTATTTTTTGAGATTGCAATGGTGTTTTCCTTTTTCTTTTAGAAATACATATACTGCGAAATTGATATCTCGACGTTTGATTCCGACATTGAGTTGTCGGAGCGGAGCTGAAGGCGCTGCCATCTGGCGAGGTCCCCAACAAGGCTAGAGTTTGGGATGATGCGGCAATGCCACCAGCGAACGGAGGTGGCAAAGGACGATGTGAGGTGCTGGTGGGGAGTAGACAGCCATGAGTGGTCATGGTTGCGAGGTGATTGCAGGAGAAGAGGGAGGAAGACGGGTTTTTATTTAGTGGTCAGAAATCATTGCACTGAGAACGGTCAATTAAATAGCCCCTCTCCATTCCACCCCTCACTATGCCCTCTATTTTCTTTATGACTAGCTGAAGCCGCGCGCGCAAGCGTGTCATGTTATGACTTGCATTATGTGTAGTGCATAAGACAAATGCACATCACTATAAAGAATAGATTCGTCGAGAGATTTTATAGCTGCAATACGTATATAACTTTTAGTAGATATGCATGTTCTTTTAAAGTAGCCACAATATATCTATAATTTTAAGCATGATAGTACCCAAAATACATCCAAATGTTTAAGCATCGTAATACCTAAAATACATTCAGAGCTTTTAGCACTGTTATAACAGAATATCAGCCTTATTGTATAGCCGTAGTTATAATATTTTTGTAAGCTAGATGTCCTCAATGACTGAAGAACGGAAAAGTAAGATGCTGCACTTGGTTTTTACATCCTTGTGACTAACAGAAATTATTTACAATTTATATAATTTGGTCATAGAAGGGCAATTATGGAAAAAGAAACACTAGAATGTTTCAACAGCACAAATTAATAATATTCAAAGAACTTTGTATGGAAAGAACCAGACTTAGAAGAGAACATCTAATGTCAAATATGTGTTAGCAAGTTTTGCATAGTTTTACCCAAAATACATCCAATTTTGATAGCAACAAAATGTAGGAAATATCAGGTTTGGTAACAGGTTACTAAGTTTGGATCAACCTGGAGATACTGGATATGCATTTGCGTGTACCTGACTGAATACCTGATCTTCGTCAAGTTACCACTATCAAGTTTGAGATACTTATACACTGCAATAAATGACGCACAGATTCTTCTTTTGTGCTCCAATTAAACATAACCTGAGAATTAGAGCTAAAGTTACTACTCGAGACAAACATCTTTGCTAAAACTGAACACATCTCCGGCAACATTGTGCCCTGTTTCTTCAACAATTGTCGTAAGTCCGACTGTCAACTTTCTTCTATGCATATACTTCAAACCGAGGTCCAATGTAACTGATGGAATTCCACTTTAGACTCAGATCGGGCTAGTCTACAAAGAATAATTAACGATGGATGCATGGGAATCGATTGAGTATTGAATGTAGAAAATCGATCGATCACCTTGTCAATTTTATCACGCATGCATAAATGTGTTTTCAGCTTTCTCCATGTGCTTTTGTACATGCGAAGGACATTCCGGCCTGCAGCTGGGTGGAGTTGTTCTGCTTTTCATAAATTTGTTTATTAGCTTAGCTTGCAGCAACATTCAAGCACCATATGCAAGGCTACGATGACACACTACCAAAGAAACAAACAGAAAGTCCTCCGTGCTAGATTTTTCAATGTGATGTGTGCATATGCATGCATGGTGTTGATCAACAGATCCATTGTACCTGAATGTAATAATCGTATCTAGGAATCCGCCGACGCGAGGCTGTCGCCCTTGTGGCTACTGCCACTGCCATGCACTTCGTGGCCCTCGCGCGGTGCACGAGCGCTTACAGCGTGAAGCCCACGAACAACGCGGCCACGAATGCCCCCGCTGTCGCGGCACCGATCACGGCTGTGTGCGCGGGTGGGCGTCGCGAGGCGGCATTCTTTCCCGCGCAGCTTCCGGTGACGGGGCGAGCTCGACGACGCCGGAGCCCTCGCCGTCAGTGTCCGGGCGCGACCGCGCGAGTCGGGGTCACGCTCCGCGACCGCCTTCACCTCTTCCTCTTTCTCCACCTCCCTGGGCTCCTCTACGGCAAGATGAATGCGGCATCATCAGGGCCAGGGAACCAGCCATGGCAGTGGGAGAGCCCATAAAATTGTAGACTCCCCTCCCCTTAAACAAAGCATTAGCTAGTCAATAACCTGATGCCCAATAAGCACAATTCTTTTTTCTTTGCCTAGGTCTAATCTCAAAATACAGATTGTTCTGGTTCTTGTTTCATTTATCGGGTTTTTAAAATGCACTGCAGATGTCATAACATCAACAAAAGACACCCCCTTTCCTTTCAATTTTTTTCCTTCTAAAAACAGGAAAGCAGAGCAACACTTTTATGTATACTCAGTTTTTTATTACACTGGAAGTTCTCTGAGACACAAAAAAGGAACTAACATAGTATGGAGAACATTTAAACACAAAATAAATATAACTCTATTCTTCATTGCGTAAACCACTTCGCAAAATATTTAACTATCGACTTATACTGAAATGTACATATTTTAATGAGCAAGAAATATCAAAACAAAAGTTAGATTTCTATTTATAGTCTTCTTTACGCAAGTGTCCCTTACACTACTTCAGTGATATACAAATAAAACCACATGCAATTCTCTGTGACTGAGTAGCCTACCTTGTAGAGAGTATTGACACATTGCTAGGCTTTGTGAGTGGAGAGAAACAAAAATGGCTTTGTGAGTAGCTTTGACGTTAAGCTAATAAAGCAGAGGATTTCACTTCTGTCATGGTGTGGTCGCAGGCATAATTTTCAATGAATGCAAGAGCAATGCATGCATTTGCAACCTAAATTGCATACACTGCTTTTCAGAAAATGATTGAATGAGAATATGTTCAATATGTTACTGAAAATAACAGGTATATTGGAAGGGCAACAATATGCCTTGTTGTCTCCGGTCATAAAAAATTTACATGTCAAGTTCAGTGGTGCAAGTAAGAAAGTACAGTGAGGGTAACATTAAATGTGTAAGAGATGCAGGGAAAAAGCTGAGAAAAGCACATTGTATCACACTCCAAACATATTTAGAGAGAGCACAATTGAAAAGAAAGTGATCGATGATTCATCCATATTGATGGCACGGTTTCTATTATCACTACATTCTTATGTACAACTGAAAGCTTGTACAGTAAAAGTAGATATTACTTCGAACATGCTTTTAGAATGCTAGATATACAAATAGCAAACTAAATTTTAATTTCCTTACTTCTTCGGTGGTCCTCGAAAAGCTTGTATAGAAACAGTAGATAGTACTTCTAAGTTGTTGCACTCAAGACAAGTAATGAGATTTTTTGAACTCTCAAGCATTTCTAAATTGTTGTTCATGAAGATGCACCTCTGTAAGCCACATAAGCAATTTAGAAGTATTTTAACTTGATGAGGTCCCTAAGATAGTTTCAGCCCCCGCTAGTCCGGATTAATTTAATCAATACCTTATCCACAGGTCATGAACCTGTCTTCACCTTGCTACTGTGAACAACCTTGGGCATTCTGGATGTTTGACGGTCCTCCTGACTTCCCGAGCATTCTGTGCAATACCAAGAAGAAGAAACAGGCTGCCTCCGGCCACGCATCTAGCGGCCCTTCCAATCACTCCTAACTCTCATAGACGCACGTCGCGGCGCTGACCTCCTCGTAGGTGAACTCCCGCGGCGACCGTGCCATGGCCGCCGCTGACCCGAGGCTGTCGCGCTTCGTGGCCACCGCCACTACCGCGCGCTTCCCGGCCCTCGCGCGGCGCACGAGCGTCCACAGCGTGAAGCCCGCGAACGATATGGCCATGAATGCCCCCGCTATCGCGACGCCGGCTACGGCTGCATGCGTTGGCGGCGTGGCGAGGCGGCATTCTTCCTCACAACCGAATTGGCCAGGACGCTCGCGACCGCAACCGAGCCGGTCGGCGTGGAGACCGTCGCAGCAGGCGGCGAATGACATGATGCCTTGGAGCTGTGGAGAAGAGGGAAACGTCGGGTTGACGACACTCGCCGGAAGGGGAGCAGCCGAGGAAACCGGTGCTTCCAGCAGCGGGGGATGCCTTGCGTGGAGTGACGGTGGAAGGACCCGTGGCGGCAGGGGTGGTGGTGGCGTCTGTGGGAGGGCAGGCGCCCTCGCCCACCGCGACGGTCGGAATCACCTCAGCGGCGTCGGCTTCTTGAAAAACCGCCGATTTGCGTTCGAATTTGGGGAAGAGGCGATGCGAGCGGAGGAGGGGCTGCGGGGCATCTGGAGATTTTGGGGAAGAAAAGGAGGATTTGATTGTAAAGGAAGATTTTTGTACGACCTGAATGATATTTCTCGATGCTGAGATCTGACGGCTTGTGAGGACGGATGGGATAATCTAATGGCTGAAGCATTGCCACGCCGTTAAAAATAACGTGGCGTGATATTTTGCAAGAAACCCCAGCTGCTTTCTTATATATAGATTTGATATTAGTCCAATATCTTATTTTCTTTATGAGTTGATATTAGTCCAATATCTTGTCTTTATTTCAAACGATTTTTGCAAGATTATAAATTGAGTTACTACACCATAGAGTATGAAACCAAGGACATTGATGTGTTGGCAGCATTCTGAGTAACTCCTCCAACCGGGCTGATTTCGCCTGAAAAAACAGGCGATGCAATAGCTACCGAATCTTCTACTGATACATGGGATTGATCTGACTTACCAATCTTGATTGCTACACGTCACGTATGGTTTCAGAAGATCCGGATGCTGCCTAACCCATCTTATCGATCTCCCTGCCCATATTGTAGCCACACCTGCTATAGGAAAAGGCATACTTCTGTAACACAAGGTATTTCTTTGTCAGGGCAGGTGAAGTTTCATTCATAAACGGTGGAAAGAATTATGCAATTACCGAAAATAAGTTTTCAAAGTTTTCTACAAAAGTTAGCCAAACACAGTACCGTAGACTTAATTGATACTACACACGCACGGGCAAAATTCGTGTGCTAGCCTTCACTTTGATGATCGATCAGCATCCGTATGCCTAGCTAGCTCCTTCATCATGGCTTTTGCATCACTCGCACAAGCGACGAAATACTCTGCTTTAACATTTCGTATAATAATTTAAGAGAATCATATAGTAACGTGCTACCATATATATCTATATAATTTGCAACCCCATGTTACTGTTTGTTACGATCCACATTAAATGACTAGTACGTAGTAAAATAGTACTACCCCTAGCAGTGCATAGTGGTAAAATAGTAGTGGATCGTGAATTGCACGTTACATTCTCAAGTGTAAGCTGGTGTGAGTTAGATCGTACACCTACGTGCTCGTTAATAATTATGCAAATTGCAGACCCATGCGGTATACGTACGTATAGCAAGATATGCGCGCATTATCGGGGGCGAACAGGATAGCGTGATCGATCGTATCCTACTGGCAACTCCACATCGATCATGCATTGCATCGATCGACCGAATCGTGGGTGCATGGATGACTCCGGCCGTTTCGTCTCGTCTTCCGTGAGTTCCTGCGGCAAGTGCTGCCTAGTGGCCGAGAGCACATGCATATGCTGAATATCATGCAGCGTCTCTAGATTAGCTACATGCAACACTGCACCCGTCACCCGATGATCTGTATGGAATATGTTTATATCCAATACCAAATCAAGAGCTTGTTCTAAGCAAACTAATTACCTCACCATAAAATTACCTTAGACCAACACCCAACAATAATTTAAAAGACAAATATGCAGAACGATGAATCAAACAAAACACATTTGCATGAAGAACAACTAACCAAAAGACATTACGCATCCTCATCAAACACCTGCAGAGGGTCCTGTCCAGCCGCTCTTGCACAAACCCCATGTCCCCGCGCACGCCATCATGGCTCCAAATGGCTGCACCTCCACATTGATCCCACCCGACCGTCTCCCTCCTCTCCAATGGATTTTGATGGTCACGGAAGCAGCAGCCGCAACGTCTCCAATGGTGGACCCGACATCATCCGCTGGAGCTGAGCCTCGAGGATGGCGTCGTAGGTGTAGGAGAAGTGCTCCATAGAATGAACCAAGAAAACATCAAAATGGGTGCAAGAACGAATCCAGAAAGATTGTGAGAGAAGCGGATAAGGAGGCACTCACCATAGCAGTGAGGCGGAAGACCGCGCAAGGCTTCAAGGCAAAGCCATACTCCTAAGTGGTAAAAGCGGCGGCGCTGCTCATCCTCGACCTCACGCGAGTTAGGGTCGGGACCCTAACAACTCAAAGCTCGATACCACCACCTCCTCCTCCTCCGCCATGGCGATAGCCTCCTCCTCATTGGTGCGCAGCCATCCCATATCCGCTTCCCACCACCCATCATCCCAACACGCTAGCCACCTGGATCCGGTCACGATGAGGGAGGCGGTGGCTGGATCTAGCCACGAGGACGGAGGTGGAGGTGGTCGTGCTCGCCGTCTTATCGCCCTCCACGACGGCGGAGAGAGAGGTAGGAGGCGGTGACGAAAGGGAAGCCTCGCCTAGATCTGAGATGTGAGGAGGAGGAAGAGAGCTAGGGGTGGGCGTGTTGATCTGTTTAGAATGGAGAAGCAATGATAAAGGGTGAGGAAAGTTAGGGTTTTTAGGGGAAGCGGTGGCAGTTGAGCCAATGGGCCTAGTTGGGGGTGGTTTAGAGGTAAATGGGTCAAATGGGCCAGTCTGGATCACATAAATTTTTTAAAATAAACCGCCTTGATAATATTGCAGAAGGTCTTTTTTTAAACCGTATGTGATTAGTAGGTTATTACAAACTATTTTTTATATAGGTTTTCGTAAAAATTGTCTATAAATAGCTTTATCGCATGTATTTTTAGTGAACCATCTATTATTAGGAGTCTTGTATGAATCTTTCTGCAGTGATAAGAGTACGTAGCTTAGCGCTTTTTGGTTTGTCTGGCTTTCTTTTCTTTTTGGCTTTTCTCGATTGTTCAATCACTCAAATCTCCTTTTTTAAAAGATGTTTTTAATCGTTTATCCTATTCGTGGTACATTTTCATGACTGTGTTTCTCATGACGAGATCTTTAAACTAATCCCACTTGGATATATTTTGGCAATATTTTCACGCATTATTTTTGTAGCAGGAATATATCTGATGTTACGCTAACTATGTATCTATTGCATTTTATTCCACATGTCTATTGCATTTAATATTACATATTTGCTGCAAGCTGTGACTAACTCATTTCGTACTACTTGTCCGTTGCAAGACGTAACTAACTCCTACTATATTTTTTATTGACCTACCACTTGTTATTCTACATGTCTATTGCATTTTATACTGCATGTTCATTGCATGCTGTAACCAACTTGCTTGCTATTGCACTTTTTAATTAGTCGTTTGATATATGTTATACTATATGTGTAGTGCATGTTATACCACATATCTATTGCATGTTGTTTAGTCATTAACTGCATTTTCTTATAGTTGTCTATTACATATTATTTAGTCATCTATTATATTTTTTGATAGTAGTCTATTATAATTTTCAATAATTATCTATTACATTTTTTGTCAGTCATCTAGTCTAATTTTTTATAGTTGCATAGTGCTTTTTTTATTGTGTTCTGATGTATTTTGTATCAGCCCTCTACTGCATATCCGTCTGCTCCTTGTTGTCTACCTTATATTTTTGATCTACTTTATTTTTTAGTTTCATCAATTACATTTTTCACTGCTAGTTATTTGTCTACTTTCTCACATTGCAAAAGATAACTAGTGGACAATGAAAACAGAGTAGTTAGACGGTGAAAAGCCATGTGAAAGAAAAAATTACGTTAGAAAAGGCGTCGAAGCCGTCTGCACAAAACAACAATAAAATCCCATAAAAGGGAAAGAAGAAGCACAACATTTGGTGGCGGGTAATATGTCATACAAAATGACAAGAAAAGGGTCTGCACGGGCTCAACGAAAAAAAGGCCCAGGAAATAAAAGAAAGGAACAGGAAAAAGGAACCCATGAAGAAAAAGAAAAGATAGCTGGGCCGCCAGGGCTAGTGCCCTTTCTTCTTAGAGGATGTTTATTCACTAACATATAATTAAACGTTTTCCAAAATATATTGACGAAACATCTGTGTAGAAAAAGATAGTGAAAGATGTCATAGAAATATATTCACTACTTATCTTATTTGGAAGATATCCTCACAACGAACGCAGGGGAAAAAACGAATCAGATTCTCGGTCCGAAAGGTGTCTACATCTCAGAAGTCGGAACTTGGATCAAATGACGCTGGTGTTGTCACTTGCTCCCGCTTGTTGGGGTCGCCATACGGCGCACGGAGATCGTTAGGATTTTCCGGGGACTCCCTGGGCGAGGTCGTCAAACAGGATTCATTGGCCCAATTTCTTCTCTTTCAAGCAAAATGGTTCAACATCTCAAAATAAGCAAAGCCACATGGATCGATCGAGCTTTTAACTGGCCCACAAACGCAGGACTTTAACTAGGCCGGCCCGTGGGTACTGAAGGGCTGGGCCATGATTAAGCCTTAACGAACCCTACCGAATCTAAAAATCTCAACCTTGTGTGCGATTTTCAATTTGTTTTCGCTTTTGCTAATTTTCAGTGACTAAATTTTTATATATTACTTAGTCTAAAATTATAGTCTTGAAATTGTACCATTTTAGTAAAGGTTTACTGTTAATTTTTAGTACGTAGGTTATATTAAAGTGAGGTGGGGATGAGGATGATTGTATGTCAATCCAAAGACTTAAAAAGATGTCTGAGATTTATGAAAAATTCAAGGAACCTAAAAACAGACAATCTTTTTATTTATTCACTACTGAGCATATGTCCATGACTATGAAGAACAAATCTGTGGTGGCCTTAGACCGTTCTAGCTTGTAGGTGATATTACCACAAAAATCTTCATCCAAGACGGTTCAAAAACATCATCCGAGATGATTTTTTGAACCGTCTGGGATTATGTGACTGGAATGTGCAGCTCATAACACAGATAGTTTTCAAACCGTCTGCGAGCTGAGTATTCCAAACGATTGAGTTCAAAGAACCGTGTGAGAATTTTTTTTCACATTAAAAAAAATGCACCGGTGACGCAAGTGAACCGCTGACGCACAAGCAGCAGTACAAATCCGACTGAGGTGGTGCTGGAGCTTCTACCGCCATCCTGGCACCGGCCGGAGCAGTAGGAGGCGCAGCTACCGCGAAGAAAGTAGGCACGGAAGGGAGAGGTGCAGTTGTCGTGGAGGATGTAGACGCAGAGTCATTGGATCTGAAGGAGACCCTCCCTCCCCTTTCATCAGATCTAGAGACACCTCCCCTCCCTCCCCCACCTCGAGAATACTTTGTAGGAGAGAGAGTGAGGCGACCACCGATGTGTCCCTTTAGTGACCGCTGCCACCCCTCTACCTCCCCTTCCCTGCATGGACACATTCACCAGCCTCCTTCCAGTGGTCACCTAGCCAGATTTGGTGGCAGCGGCGGCTCATGAGCCCAGATCCGACCGGACGAGGTTGCTTGGGTGCTTGATGACGGCCGGTTGGACCTCGACCAAGGCAGCGCCGTCGCTACTTTGGTGGATCTAGCCAGCGAGTTGGTGCTCCTCGGGGCAGACTTGTGGGACGGTGCCATGTATGCTTTGTGGGATGGTGCGCTCCCTTGTTGCTATGAGGGAGAGAAGCAAGGGGTGGGGGTAGAGAGCTAGGGATGAGGACGGAGAGGCGAAGGATAGAACAGCGCGTGACGCACAGGCCAAGAGGGGAGGCGAGGGTAGAATGGTGAGCAGGTGGAGAGACGGGTCAATGACTTAGGGTTAGGACAAAGAGTCAAGTAATAAATATATTCACTTGTTGGGCTGGGCAGGAGCGGTGAAAACGCATACGGTTAGAATTGTGAACCGTCTGAGATTTAAATTATAGATGGTCTTTAATCACAATTATGTGTGATGATCAACATAGTTTAGATGATTTTTAATGGAATGTGACTCTGAAATCGTCTCGAATAAATCTCGTAACAGACGATTTTTGATGAGCCTTCGGAGACAAGCGGTCTGATTTAAGCGTTATCTAAGAAATCGAGTTGTCCCGCTTCCGCTACAAGCATCCCAAGACGAATGGCCGAGCATCTATGCATCAACCCATGCATGCGAACCAATGATCAAGAATGCATATATGCGAGCCACGTCAAATTTTCTTATCTCCGTCCCCTGAAACTTTCTCATATCTCGATCGTCTCAATCAAATTGTACGATGCTAAGTGTAAAATTGCAGTTTCAAGTAGTCAGTAATGTTTGTAAAATTTTGCTATAATTTTTAGTATAATTTTTATCTTAGTTTTGTATTTGTAGAGGTTCAACAAACTTAAATTATTTTTGTCTATCTTAAAAGTTGCTAGATTTTAGCCGCTCGCTGAATGGACAACTCAAAAACTAATGGAGCTCGCGGTCAGTCTTCGTACATGTGAGAAGAACCAAATACATTATATTCAATGAGATATTGAACATAATTTGCGCAACAACTATTCCTAATTAATATTTCACTGGCCACTCGTTCGATCAGCTACTACCGACCCCATTAATTATATATACACACATATTTGTATGCAAATAAAATCAAAGACTGTACTCCATGTACTGTATTGGCCAATGGGCCAAGACGACAATGATACCTGGATACGAACAACCAAATTTGATTACTTCCAAATAGTAATGCTTTACGATTAGATAGCCGCACAGTTGTTTCTTAATTGCTAGATACATGCCCTAATGCTCATAACTGAAAATATAATTGTACTCTTTTTCTATACACAACTTCTTCCCTTTTAAAACGAAATTTTATTTCAGAATGTCTACATCTCTGATTATTCTGCACCACTACGATCAAGATCTATCAAAGTAAACAATGTGGATATTTTCTCTCCCCTCGATTATTGCGCGAATTTGTAGCTTCTCAGCGAAATATGGAAGTTTAAACTTACTGATAATATAATATATTGCGCTCATGTGAATCGTGAGATAGAGATGGCACCATGGAGTTAAACAAGATGATTTGCCGCAATAAGTCCTGATACGGGCTGGTTTCATATATATAAGTACGTGAGTACAGGATAGGTACAAGGGAGGGTGCGATCGCTACGGATACGCCCCAGATCTCTGCCATAGTTGCTATACATGGCGTGGCGTACAAGTTTAGGATTCTAACTATAATTAGCTAGATGCTACCGAATCAATCACACGGTTAACTACCATGTTTACATTCCCCCTCAATCGAACCGTCGATGGCAAGGTTCAGATTGTATCGGAGTCGGGCTAGCATTTGTCGCGTCAGCGGCTTGGTGAACGCATCGGCCACCTGGTCCTCTGATGTTATAAACCGGACTTCTAGAGCACATAGAGCAACTTTCTCCCTGACAAAGTGAAAGTCCACTTCGATGTGCTTTGTCCGTGCATGGAAGACCGGATTTGCTGTTAAGTACGTAGCTCCAAAATTATCACACCACAACACCGGTGGACGTGGCTGAGGCACTCCAAGTTCTCGCAATAGAGACTGGATCCATGTTACTTCGGCTGTGCCATTTGCCAATGCCTTGTACTCAGCTTCAGTGCTTGAGCGGGACACGGTGGGCTATTTGCGAGAGCTCCATGAGATCAAGTTAGGACCGAAGAAAACTACAAAACCGTCAGTCGACCGTCGATCATCAGCACACCCTGCCCAATCTGCATCTGTAAATACACTGAGGAGCATGGACTTGGCTTTTTGAAAGCTCAAGCCTGTAGACACGGTACCCTTAATATACCTCAAAATGCGCTTCACTGCCTCCCAGTGCACATCAGTTGGCTTAGATAAGAATTGGCACACCTTATTTACTGCAAAGGAAATATCTGGCCGGGTGAGAGTGAGATACTGAAGTCCTCCCACCACACTACGATATCGGAACGCATCATCCTCACCGAGGGGCTGTCCACAGTCACTAGCAAGTTTATCAGTGGCAGACATTGGTGTTGAGACAGCCTTACAATCCTCCATATGAGCACGGTGAAGAAGATCAAGTGCATACTTGCGCTGCAACAAACTCATTCCCCCTGGATTGTAGGCGACCTCAATACCAAGGAAGTACTCCAGCCGTCCAAGATCTTTGAGAGGAAACAAACCAGACAAGGCGTGCAACAGACGATCAACAGCTTGAGAAGAAGATCCCGCGATGATAATATCATCCACATACACGAACATATAGATGGTGACGCCATCATGCCAAAAAACAAAAAAAGAAGTATCGGCGGCGGACGACTGAAAACCAAGTTGGTGGAGTTTGTCACTGAGGCGAGAATACCAGGCTCGTGGCGACTGCTTTAGCCCATACAAAGCTTTCTGAAGCTTACAAACATGATTGGGGTAGCGGGGGTCTACAAAACCAGGAGGCTGCTGCATATAGACTTCTTCATCCAGAAATCCATGGAGGAAGGCATTGCTGACATCAGCCTGACGGAGGTGCCAACCGTGAGCGATAGCTAAGGCCAAAACAAGCTAGGACCGTCGCCGGTTTCACCACTGGACTGAAGGTGTCAAGATAATCAATCCCGTGCTGCTGAGTAAATCCACGAGCGACCAACCGTGCTTTATATTTATCAATGGAGCCGTCAGGGCGCTGCTTCAACTTAAAAATCCACTTAGAGCCAACAATGTTCGTGCCAGCCGGACGGGGCACAAGCCTCCAGGTGTGGTTGCGGAGAAGAGCAGCATGTTCAGATTCCATGGCGGCACGCCAAGCTGGATCGTCCAAAGCCACACGGTAAGAGGCCGGCTCGACCAGGAAGGCTCGTCGGCGGCGACGGTAGGGATCATAGCGGACGGTGCCATCCGTGAGCTTGCGCTCCTGCCGGATGTTGTTCTTCAGGCGAGTGCACATGGGGTGCTGGATCGGTGCAGGAGGAGCAGCAACAGGCGGAGTCACGGCTGGTGCCGAGGCAGAGACCGACGCGTCCGGCGCGACGGGTGACGCGGGAGAGGCCAAAGCCGGGGAAGCCGCATCGGACCCACAGGGCCCAGCAGACGGCGGCTCAGACGCAGGGGATGGAGTGCCATGGGCAGCCGGAGTCGCCCGTGACTCTTCACGGGTCGTGCTGGGGGGTGCCTCATCATGGACCAGAGCAGGCCGAGATGCAGCTGGAGCGGTGGGCAAGGCCGGTCCAGGGGCAGCCGACGCATCACGGGGCGCATGAGCCAATGGCCGAATGCATGAGCTAGGCGCGTCAACCACAGCCGAAGGTGCACGAGCAGAACCTGCATCACAGAGAGGCACAAGCAAAGACAGATCATAATTTCTCGCATGGTCAATCGTGACGTCTGGCTCCGATGATGGAAAGTTAGCCCGGGTTGGATGTGGAGTAGGCGTGGTCGAGACGGCCACAGGACCGGCAAAAGGGAACACATTTTCATCAAACACGACATCACGAGAAATATAAACTCGTCCCGAGCTGCGATCTAAACACTTGTAGCCTTTATGCATGTGACTATAGCCGAGAAAAACGCAAGATTTGGAGCGGAATTCTAATTTTCGGGAATTATATTTACGAAGACTAGGCCAACACGCACACCCAAAAGTGTGCAGGAAAGAATAGTCAGGTGTAATATGCAAGAGGCGAGTGATCGGTGTGGAATTTTGAAGAACACGGCTAGGCATGCGATTAATAAGGTAACATGCAGTGAGAAATGCCTCATCCCAAAAATGAACGGGAAGAGATGATTGAGCAAGAAGGGCAAGACCTGTCTCGACGATATGACGGTGTTTGCGTTCAGCGATGCCATTCTGCTGAGAGGTGTGTGGGCATGACACACGATGAGATATACCGATCTTCTGCAAATACCGATGGAGCTTGTGATACTCGCCACCCCAGTCTGACTGGACGACCCGGATTTTGGTGTTGAGAAGACGCTCGACATGAGTTTGGAAAGTGTAGAAGACCTGCTCAACATCAGACTTATGCTTAAGCAAATAAATCCAGGTGTAACGACTATAGTCATCCAAAAAACTGACATAATATTTAAAACCTCCCACAGATGGAAGCGTAGGTCCCCACACATTAGAATGAATAAGCTCTAAAGGAGCGGTTGTTACATGAGACAAAAGTTTATAAGGAAGCTGATGACTCTTAGCACGCTGACACGCATCACACACTGAGGACTCATGACTCAAAGTACTAGTGATTTTATTCGACCTAAGCATAGACTCAACAATAGTAGAGGCAGGATGACCGAGACGGCGATGCCACTGATCGTACGACACCCGAACTCCGGTGGAAGCGACATGGCGAGTCGGCCTGGATGAAGGGTGCCCAAATGGCACCGGATAGAGTCCCCCCTTACTTCTACCGTGTAGAAGAATTTTCTTCGTGACCTTGTCCTTGACACAGAAAAAATCAAGATGAATTTCAATAAAAATAGGATTATCAGAAACTAACTTGTGAGCGGAAAGCAGGTGTTTACTGATATGTGGAACACGAAGAATATTTCTCAGGGCTAAGGATCTATCGGAGCTAGAAATCGCAGAGTGACCAATATGAGAAATTCGCAAACCTGCTCCGTTGGCCACCTGGACTTGGTCCTTGCCGTGATACCTGTCGTGAATGGTGAGACGATCCAGATCGCTCGTCAAATGGTCCGTGGCACCGGTGTCAAGGTACCAATTTGGGTCGACGGTGTACCCTTCAGTCGATGCAGAATTGCTGGAGCGGTAGTCGTCGGGCTGGTACGCATGATTAAATCGGTTGCGACAGCGCAAAGCGCCATGCCCAACCTTGCCACACACTTGGCATTTTATTCCATTGGGGCGTCCACCACGACCATGGCCTCGCCCCTGGCCGCCGCTGTTGCCGCGCTGATTGCCTCCTCCTTTCCCGTATTGACGACTGCCACCGCCGCCACCTTGGTGTCTGCCCTGATTTCCGCTCCTGCTGCCACTGCCTTGGCTACGCGCAGCGTTGTTAGCTGAAGAAGTGAACTCCGGTCCGGTGCCAGGTACGTCCGCCCTGCCCTCGTAGCTGAGCATGTGGGAGTAGAGCTCGCTGAGGGTAATGGGCGTGCGATTGTTGAGGATGGTCAGCGCTGTCACCAGCGCGTTGTACTCTGGGCCAAGACCCGCAAGCATGTAACCAATCACCTCGTCGTCGGACAGGGGCTGCCCGATGTTGGCCATGGTGTCGGCGAGGCTGGTCACCTTGTGGTAGTATTCTGCCACCGGCATCTGCTCCTTCTTCATGTTGGAGAGTTGGCAGCGGATTTGGATGGCGTTGCCCCGATTCTGCGCCGAGAACATCTCGTGGAGCGCAGACCAGACTGCGGCCGAGGTCTCCTTGCGGATCACCTGGCCGAGGACATCCTCCAGCATGGAGGAGAGCAGCCCGCCGAGGATGGTTTGATCTTGCAAGAACCACCGGTGATAGGCGGGGTTGGGGACGCGTCGGGCGGCGTCGCCGGTTCCCTCCGTGAGCATGGAGGGCGGTGCGGCGATGGTACCATCAAGGTACCCGAAGAGCTGAAGACCCCTCAGGATCGGGACGACCTGCGCTTTCCAGAGAAGAAAATTCGTGCGTGAGAGTTTGATCGTAATCCCGGTGCTGAACGACGGCAAGGCCATCGCCGAAGAACTCGACGTCGAGATCAAGGCGCTAGCAGTGCCTGAGTTGAGATCGGACGAGGTGGTCATTGTGGGCGAGGATCTTGGCTCTGATACCAAGTTAAACAAGATGATTTGCCGCAATAAGCCCTGATACGGACTGGTTTCATATATATAAGTATGTGAGTACAGGATAGGTACAAGGGAGGGTGCGATCGCTACGGATACGCCCCAGATCTCTGCCATAGTTGCTATACATGGCATGGCGTATAAGTTTAGGATTCTAACTATAATTAGCTAGATGCTACCGAATCAATCACACGGTTAACTACCATGTTTACACACGGACGACACCATACGAAACAGTCTAGCGTAAGTACGACACCAGACGAAACCGCTAGTCCTAATTTACACACAGACAAAACACTTTCTAAAGCATGCATGTGTCAGCTTGGATCACGTATCTGACAAACGCAACAAACATCCTACAATTATTGCTTAATTGGTCTCTCTGACTTACCTAGAAGCAGGTTATAGTGATGACATGCTACTGAAATGCTCCCATAATATATAGTTGGTTAATCAAGATATGATCAATTAATTACTGGTGTCATTTGATCCATGTCTATCTACTTGTGCGAGGGTGGCACCCATAATATATAGTTGAGTTGGTTAATCAAGTATAATCAATTAATTACTGGTGCCGCTTGATCCGCGTCTATCTACTTGTGCGAGGGTGGCGGCTTTCCGTGTTTGTTCGAGAGTTTGTCTTCGGTGGTTGTTTTGGTGGGGTGTCAGCGTGTTCTAACATTGTCGGTTCGTGGGGCTAGTCTTGGTCTTTTGTATATGATATTTAGTCAATTTCTTCTAATAAGGGAGATCATTTTCTTTTTCTAATAGGATTGCAGTGCTTTTGCCCTTTCAAGCTCCCTTGAAATTTGTTTTGTTGTTTCATGCCCTCCTCTCTTATCCTTTTATACATCATACAAAACGATACATTTTTGGTCCAAAATTTGCATATTGATACTACGTCCCGTGATAATACGTATAGAGTTCTCCCATATTTTTCTGAAACTTTGAAGTGTGTTTTATGATCTCACTTTGCATTTTTCACCTTGAGGGCAATATGGCCCAATTGTCAGAATGGTACAATGACCTACTACAGTTGTTTCCAATGGTGTTCTCGCAATTACCATGTTGAATCTCACGACTGCCAACCTTTGCAATAGTATTCTCATAATTATCCCAACACAGAGAGGGTGC
Source organism: Stipa capillata (assembly GCA_019208055.1). Classification (NCBI taxonomy): domain Eukaryota; kingdom Viridiplantae; phylum Streptophyta; class Magnoliopsida; order Poales; family Poaceae; genus Stipa; species Stipa capillata. The sequence continues at coordinate 100,086 of JAGXJF010003301.1, read as the reverse complement.
ATGTACATTTAACGTACTTACTTAAAAGATGAACAAAAAATTCAGTTTGATGTGATATGATGTTGATAGCAACGAGGTATAAGCACCGTGATCTTTACTCATGAATCATGATCGACTTGAAATGAGGACATAATTAATACAAACTGAGATGAAGATGTGCATAGATGAAGCCCAAGCAGATGATTAACCATGAGTCCTAAAAATTTATCTAACCTTTCAATGGACCAACAAAATATGTAAGGACGTGATAACGTATGGAACCATGTATGCATACAAGTGGTAAGTTTATGTACAAAGAACGAGAGAACGGCAACATGGTATCTCTCTATTTTATGGTTAATATATAATCAATATTTGTGTGAGTGCGTACTTTTCACAATTCTTTCTATTTTATGGTTTTCCTTTTCGTGTTTTAGCGTTAATTTAAACAAGTATGAGTCATGTGTGTCCCTAATTCTTTCTTCTTTATGGTTCATTTTGTGTGTTTTAGTTCAAGAGTCACCTAACTATGTGTTAGGTCTATTATTCATTTATACATATGTAGATATGCATATGCACAGTACACATAACACACATATGCAAGTATATTACTATTTCCTCTGTTTCAAAATAGATTTCTTTTTTGGAGTTTGACACAAGAATTTAGGGAGAGTGAGATGTTAAAATTGCGCTTTAATTATTTTCATGTCCATCCCTTTTTCCTCCCCACGGCAATAAGCACTCGTGGAGTATGTACATGAGTAATTAGCTCTTTTTTTGATGATATTGATTAGACAACTATAAGAATAAAATGACTAAAATATTAAAAGTGTAGAACGGTAAGTATTTTGAGAAAAATTGGAGAAGCTAAAATAACGTCTATTTTGAATGGAGCGAGTATATATGTTAACAAGATCTTGAGTAGGAAGACACCAACATCATTTTTTTTTCATGTCTTCCAAGTGTTACTTCAGATTTTTTCCTTCCTTTTCTCATGACCAGGTCTGTTGTTATCCTAATCAACTAGCTTGTGACAGACAATTACGAGACTAGATTCGTTACATATTTTTCACATATTACGTGTTGATTTAGCTCTATTTGTTTATGTGCCTTTTTTTGAGTTCTTGTGATAGATATTTTCACGTGGTATCTTGGTTTTTAGGTATGGAAACGTACTACTCAAATATGATTTCAGTAAAACATTATTTTAAAGCCTATCATATCATTCAAAATCTTATATAAATCCAATTGCTATTTTTATTTAAAATTAATTCTCAATTTTAATTTAGAAAAGAAGGGTTCTTTATCCACCTAATAAGAATTCTATGTATTATGAATTTTTAAAATAAAGTTGTATTCTTTATTCACCTAATAAGAGTTGTATAAACTATAGATTTCTATAAACAATTTGATATCTATACAATTATAATTTGAACCCACCATGATCGAATGATGTAGATAATTGTCGAACCCCAGAATTCGTAACAGAGAGCTTTAAGTAAAACCACCCGCTAAGTCGAAACGTCAACCCCGACCTCAACCCCTGGGTATCAATCCCAAGAGGAGTGGAGTGATATGGCTCCGAATAGCCCGAGACGTCAACCCCGAGCTTTCTCCGGCAAACTAATGCACAGATCGAGTAGGGTGATATAGTCTCCTCACTCTTTCACTACCGAGCCGGAACTTCAACCCCGAACTCGTCCCGGCAAATTAATGCTCGGCTGGAGTAGGGTGATATAGTTCCCAATCTCTCAGTAGCAGAGTCGCTTCACAGGGGTGATCAAACCTAATAACTCTATGATAGGAACTCTGAAATCCTACCCACCACATGTGCTTCATCAATATACACGCATGGCACATGAGCAGGCGCAAACAACCAGATTTCACAACAGTAACTCTACGACCGAAACTGCAATATCATAAGTTTGAAACTTAACGAACATATATTCACACAGGGATCCAAAGATCCAAACACACACACAGCGGAAGAGTATTAGTGGCTACGAAGCCAAAACAGTAGAGCCAAAAGTGGCAGCGAAACAAACCAATTGCCAACCCCAGGGGCAGGATCACTGCCTGGGATTCCCAGCGTCTAGGCGTCGTCGGTGTCGAGCTCTACATAGAAACCACCCTCAGGAGGGGTAGTTTCCTCTGCAACAAAAATATTAACAACAGCGGGGTGAGTACAAAATTGTACTCAGCAAGACTTACGGTGCGGAAATTAATAATAATTGTGCCAGGTATCAATAAAGGGGTAATCGTGGACTAATTTGCGGAAAGCAAGTTTTACCTTTGTCAATAGCAATAAGTAGATGGAAAACCGACTACTAGAATACCTTTTCAAAGGGGACGAGTCGAACACTTCGCGCATTCCTTACTGCAGATCACCGCACCTGAAATACCTCGACCCATCCTCGACCACCCTGGGAGGAAGCTGTCGCTAACACCATCCTTAGAGTTGGCAAGTTTTAGAGTTGGTTATAGTTGTCTAATTCGACGCAGGTAATCACCAAGTTGTCCATAACCGTGGACACGGCTGTTCAAACAGTTCAAACCCTGCAGGGGGGTACATCTTTACCTACACGTATCGATCGACTCTTAATGCTATCAAGTACACACTTCACGAGGTGTGCTAGCAGAGGGTGATCGAACACGACCGTTACAATGCTGTCGACCTAGGTATGAGCCACCCGTACGGGCTAGTCCATGTGCATCAGTCCGGCCGCAACTACGACACGGTCTCATACGTTGTGAATCGAGGTACATCCCCGGTCTCCCAGACCGTGTGTCCACCCCACCCTTATATGAGACCTCACACCACATCCCTTTTTCACGCATACGGCAAATGGAAACGGCGAACTAATGCAGCTCATACACTAAGTCTAAGCAAATTAGTGAGTCGTGGGTGGTCCATTATCCCACCCGTGTAGAAGTACGCAAATCTTGGGTCAATGTACGTCGGGAACCGTTGCTTGCGGGAAAACGAGACAACCCACCATGCTCCCAGCCATGGCCTCTCGTCTAACCCAGATATGATTAAGCAAGTTATTAATTAATCCCGGTGAACACCCACCTACCACGTAGCCCATTCCCAGTGTTGATTCATCTGCTAACCCAGGAATTACGACTTCTACATGTCTAAGCATGTCTAAGCATTAAATACATAGCAACCATAGAGCAGTGAATACTATACTATGCTAGATCGGTTGGGTTGGTGGTGAGCTGTTTAAGCGACAAGGTGAGTTTTATTCATCGGACTAGGGTTTTGCTTAGCGGAAAAATAGCAGTTGAACGCATGTGATAATGAATTTAAAAACAACTAATACTTTGCAAATAGTAGGAGTTTTGCAATGTGACCAAAGGGGCTGCTTGCCTGGTTGCTCTGCAACGGAACCCTGCTCGTGATCGAGGTGGCTCTCTTCTGGATTCTCCGGTTCTAACGAGGAAGAATGAAAACACCGAAAACGAAAAGGGCATAACAGTAAATATCTAAATGCTGAACATCGGCATGAGATGACATGCATGCTATGACATAGAGAATGCAAAATAAGAACTAATGCAAGTGGAATCAATTTAATCGGAGTCCGGACGCATAAAATATCGCGATCCGAAAATCCTCCGGCTAATTGGAAACCCTAATTTGAGTTTTTAGCAAATTGTATTATTCCTAGCATGCAAACATGGATGGAAATGATGTTTTTGAATAGATCTTCTTTTTCTGAACATTTTGATATATTATTTGCATTTTTCTGATTAAAAATAGATTTTCTGTGAATTTTACAAGATTTAATCCATTTTGACCCCTTTGTTGTATTTTTCTCAGTAAAAATAATATTTACATTAATTTAAATTCATTAGAGATTGACATGTGGGCCCTACTGGTCAAAGTTGACCAAATTGACTAGGTCAATGACAGGTGGGGCCCACTGTCCTTGATTTTCCCTTTTCTTTTATTCTTTATTTTTAGTCCTTACATGTGGGGTCCACATGTCATTGAGATACAATTGAGAGCTCATTTATTCCACTGTTGGGTTATTAAACATGTTTATTAATGTGTCTGAGCATTAATAATGCTTACTAATAACACTGTTTAGACATTAACTCGAGTCATTAATTAATCGGTTAGCTTAATTGCTAATCATTAGACATTAATCATGTTCTTAACCGCAGTTCCACCATTAATCTGTCGGATCCTCATGCATAGCATTAAGCATGGTAATTAATATGCTACTCATTAATTAAGCAATAGCTTTGCCCTAACCCACCGGTTAACACGGCTTAACCGCTTAACCGACCCGGTCAGGGAGCTCGGCGTGCTGCGGGCTCAGTGCGGTCGGAGAGGCCGGCGGCGAGCGGGACCTACCGGCGGGGAGCGGCGGCGAACTGAGGGGCGGCGTCACCGGAGGCGCGGTGGAGCGGGGAAGGCTGGGGTGGCCCGGTTAGCTCCGGCGGGGTTGGAGGCGGAGGGCTGAGGACCCGGGGAAGCGGCGGTGGCGAGGGGGGGTGCTCCCGGCGGCGGCTCGGGAGGGAGCTTGGGAAGGCACCGGCGGGGCAAGGGGAGGGGCGAGCGGCGACTGGAGGAGGGCGGCGGCAAGCAAGGGGGGGGGGCGCCGGGTGGAGCTTCGGGGTGGGGATGGCGAGCGGCGGGAGGAGCTTGGGGAGGAGCGGGGAGAGGCGGCCGGGGCACAGTGGAGAGGGGCGGCGCGGCAAGGAGCTCCGGCGGCGGATGGGGCAAGGGAGCCGGCGGCAGGGCTTGGAAGAGGCGCACGGGAGCAAGAGGATGAGGACACCGGGTGGATGGATAAGGGAGAAGGCACCAGTGGCTTAGAGAAGAAGGAAGAGAGGCGGTGGCGGGCTGGGCCGGGGGAAAGAGAAATGGGCCGGTAGACAAGGCCCATGCGGGTAGAAGCTAGGGTTTTAGGGTTTTTCTATTCCCTTTTTAATTCCTGTTTGATTCTCAATTCAAATTCTAACCAAAGATCGAACCTCACTTTAAAACATTTGATACGCATTCATAAATTCCACCACTTTCGAATTCGATTTTTCCATGCCCTTACACTGTTTTGCTCCATTATCACCGAGGTAGCCCAATTAAAATTGGTTCAAGCATCCACAAAGCGAGATTAGGGTTTTTCGTGAAGATTCCAAGAATTCAAAAACTTACTCGATTCTCAGTTCAGGAATTCATGTTATGAGATGCATATGATGCACATTACACGGTTAATGAAATAGGGATGTTACAATAATTTAGTCTATATAGATAAATATTAATTACCATGCTTAATGCTATGCCGGCGCCGGCGACATGCGGCAGCTGCAGGTGGTCGACGTCTCCGGCGAGGCCGCTGACCTGGAGAGCAGCGAGTGCGCCGTGGCGGCGGCGGCGGCGGCGGCACCCCTCGTCGGGCAGCAGTACCTCACCCTTGAGATCACCGTCATGGCGGCCAAGATCGCCTACGAGAACGCCGCATACATCGAGAACGTCGTCAACAACATCTGGAAGGTAACGCATATGTACATAAAATGATCCAGAACGATTTGTATAAATCATTAATCAACGACGTAACCACGGACAATAATGAATGAATAATCGTTTCTGGAGAGACAACTGAATATATTACAAGTGGACGAATCGGATCGAACCGAACGAACGCATGGTGACAACAAGCTAGTGGACTATATATGTGTGAGGAGGACATCAATCATTGTACACATGCATGTTTTTTTCCATCTAATGCATGAATGCATGGATCGATCCATGAAGAATTGAAGACCAGTGCATGTACACACATATGCACTTCTACTGAGATCTGTATATATATATATATATATATATATATATACGGCAGCGCTAATATGCTCGTGAGCGCAGAATAGCTTATTCTGCGCTCCGGCCGAAACGCGCCAGACCGAGCCAGCACGCGGGACAGTAATTTTATGTCTATCGAGCAGTAATTTTCGGACAGGATTTTACTGCTGAGATTTTAGTGTGACTCAGAATTACTACATTTTGCGATAGATTTTACGATATCTTATACACAACTTTACTGCCTCACGTGCATCTCGACTGTGAAAACCTTCTGAGTTTAGCAACTTTCTACTACCTTTGTGATAGATTTTACGACATCCTATACAGAACTTTACTATCTCACGCACATCTCGACAGTAAAAAAATTCTAAGTCACGCGCAGTCCGTTTTATAATTGAATAATAAATAATGAGGTGGGGAGATTCGAACCGTGGACCTGATACATGTTATTCTTCTCTTCTAACCAACTAGACTATGCAAATGACTGTGAATAAACAGAAGAAATATTTCCATTATAGAAGAAATATTCCCCTAATCCGTTTTAGTTGAAAAAATAAGGACGAGGCGGGATTTGAACCCTGGACCTCACGCACGTTGCTCTTCTCTACTAACCAACTGGGCTACACAAGTGATTGTGAACAAATGGAAGAAATATTCCTTTCTAGTATAGAACGATCAGACATACAGTAAAATGATGGCCGCGAGATCGTAATATCGTGTACATATAATCATAATTTTGCGACACGCTTTATACAAAAATTACTACAGTCCTGAGTTTTACGCTGGCACATGTTGTTTTACTACTCAAAAGACATAAAATTACCGTATTTTACATGTGAAGTTACGTGACTATGAGGGATCTGTTCGACAGTAATATAGTTGGACGGATTTACTATATCTACTGAATAGTTTTACTGTCCGTACTAAAATGGACGTGAATCAAGGAGGGACGTGGTGGGTTTGGGCTGGCTGGCTCGGTCGGTGGTCCAGCGCGCAGAATAGTTATTCTACTCTCAGCTGTAGATTAGGGAATCTATATATATATATATATATATATATATATATATGTAGATCTCGTACGTACACAACTATTAGATAATTGTTGTAGTAACCGTACACTACCGGAATCTACTAATTTGCCGTGTGCAAAAGACACACGGCGAATGAGGAAAAGCCCTCGGCAAAGGGTTTGCCGAGTGCAACACTCGGCAAAGAGCACACGGCGTACAGGCTGCCGGCAAAGTAAGGTTTGCCGAGTGTATTCCTTCGGGCACTCGGCAAAGAGTTTGCCGACGGTCAGACTGAGCACTCGGCACAAAAAATTGACTAAACGGCCATGACGCCTGTTAGTAAGGTTTGCCGAGTGTCGACACTCGGCAAACAAGGTGATCAGGGCCCAAAAAAATGGCCGCCGGCGGGGCGCCGCTGTTGCCCGGAAGCTCATCACCACTACACACGCACCGCCGACGGGGTACATCTATTGAGTCTATGCACGGGGGACCCACGGGTCGGTTTCAAATGAGGTGGGCGCCGTGTATAAGCACCCGGTGACTGTGCAGATGGGTTCAGCCTGGGACGCGCAGCTGGGTATATAAACCAGTTAACCGCGCGGTCGACGGGCGAGGTGGGACTAAACCAGACAAAGCTATTTACCGAGTGTCAAAAAACGGACACTCGGCAAACTCACATTTGCCGAGTGTCCTAGCGCGGACACTCGGCAAATGCGCTGTTTGCCACGTGTCTCCGTGTTTGCCGAGTGTCATAAAAGAGACACTCGGCAAACAGACAACTTTGCCGAGTGTCCGATCTCGGCACTCGGCAATATTTTCTCTTTTGATTATTTCTTGTTTTTCCTTAACGATTTTTCAGTTTTTAGAAGACAACTTTTGCATAAACCTTCTCAGATACAATAAAGAACATGAATATGATTTTTCCACACATTTTATTGCATTATTTCATGATGCTGCAACTTAAATTTGATTTATACCAATTAAAAAGCTATAAATGCACATAATTACTTAAAATTACCAAATGCATCCAGAAAAATACCAATTTTTGACATGCAACATGTTATGTTGTATATTGAGTGTATAAAAAGTTTCAAAGTCAAACTGCGAATAAACCGTTACTTTGTGTAAAAAACCTGATCCGTTACTTTTCAAAACTAAGATTCTCCTTCGAAGGTGTTCCGGTTTCTAAGTATGTTACGTGATAACTACTGTGAAACCTTCTCAACTTTTTTCCACACCCTCCACGTGGCATATCATGACACCATGGCAAGTCTCATAATTTTCAGACTTCGTTTCCTTTTTTTAAATTAAAAAACCAATAAGCCACACGTTGGTGATCGTGTATCGGGACCTAGATGTTTGAAATTTCTTTTCATTTCTTGAGAAAGCCCAAAAACTAGACTCAAGAACATAAATATCATTTTTCTACCCATTTTATTCCATATTTTCAAACACTTACAGATCAATTTGACTTATATCAAAAAATTCCTAGAAATGCACTTAATGAATTAAATATAGCAAACAAATCTGAAAAAATGCCAAATTTTAAAATAGAATATCATATGATGTATGTTCAGAGGGAAAAAAATTTCAAGGTCAGTTGAAGAAGAAAAAAAAATATTTACCGAGTGTCCGTTAGACGACACTCGGCAAAGGAGGGACGCGCCGTCAGCCACCGTGCGGTGGGACACGTGGCGCCGTGTTTGCCGAGTGCCCTAATTTGCCAAGTGTTTTTTCCCACGTTTGCCGAGTGCCCTAATTTGCCGAGTGTTTTTTTCCGCGTTTGCCGAGTGTCTTTTATTTGCCGAGTGCTTTAGTGCGGCACTCGGCGTAGATGGTGCTTTGCCGAGTGCTCGATAAAATGCACTCGGTAAATAAGTAGACACTCGGCAAACACAAATATTCCGGTAGTGGTAATACTGTATACGTATAATAATTGTCCGAGAAGCACAAATTAATTTACGTTTAACTATTAACTAATACGTGTATTAATTTTGTATGCATCTTGGTTATTTTGCAGTTCAACTTCGTGGGGTACTACAACGGCTGGAACAGTAAGTGGCAAGCACGGGTCATTATATACACATTTCGTCAACGAGCTAATAAAAATGAGACTGAATTGGATGGATCAGCACTTAATGAATCCATGCAATTGCAGAGTTCCTGAAGCTGGAGACGACGCAGGCGTTCGTGATGACGGACCGGGCGGAGGACGCGAGCGTAGTGGTGCTGGCGTTCCGAGGCACGGAGCCGTTCAACATGCATGACTGGTCGACGGACGTGAACCTGTCGTGGCTGGGTATGGGCGCCATGGGCCACGTCCACGTCGGCTTCCTCAAGGCGCTCGGTCTCCAGGAGGAGGACGGCAACGACGCCCTCCGCGCCTTCCCCCGCGACGCCCCCAACGGCGCCGCCCCCGCCGGCAAGTCCCCCGCCTACTACGAGCTCCGCAAGGTGCTCCGCGAGCAGCTCAAGAAGCACCCCAGGGCGCGGGTCATCGTCACGGGCCACAGCCTCGGCGGCGCGCTCGCCGCCGTCTTCCCGGCGGTCCTGGCGCTGCACGGGGAGTCCGACATCCTCGGCAGGCTCGCCACCGTGCACACCTACGGGCAGCCGCGGGTCGGGGACGAGACGTTCGTCAAGTTCTTCCGCGCGACGGTCCTGCAGGCGGCGGCGGCCACCACCTACTTCCGCGTGGTGTACCGGTACGACGTCGTGCCGCGGGTGCCGTTCGACGTGCCGCCGGTGGCCGAGTTCAGCCACGGCGGGACGTGCGTGTACTACGACGGGTGGTACGACGGGAAGGTGCTACCCGGCGACGCGCCGAACCCGAACTACTTCGACCCGAGGTACCTGCTGTCCATGTACGGCAACGCGATGGGCGACCTGGTGAAGGCCATGTTCCTGCATGTGGACCAAGGCCGGCCGCGACTACCGTGAGGGCCCCGTGTCCCTGCTCTACCGCGCCTCCGGCCTGCTCATCCCCGGCGTCGCGTCGCACAGCCCCCGCGACTACGTCAACGCCATCCGCCTCGGCCGCATCTCCCCCAAGCAAGCCTAAAGCGACCCAAGAGCTAGACGAGAGAGAAGTGATGAGATCTCTAGAGAGAGATGCATAATTAAGTTGTTTCTGAGTGTCTTGTGTGCAAGGTTGTGTGTGCGTCCATATTAGGTCATCTAAACTTTTTTGATCAAATATTTGGTTTGACCGAGGGAGCGATCACAACTATTTTTACGGGCTTGCATGTTTTGCTTCGGGTGAACTATAGCTTTTGTTGCTGTATGTAAGATGCACAGTGGCCTTCATTGGAAATCGGTCATTGCATGCTTGTGATTCCATCGAGTCGACACAGCAGCGAGAACATAAATAAACGACAAATGGTACGTGTTGCAATCAAGTCGGTTACAACCATTTGCCCATGAGTATATTTCAGGTCTAATTTGTGCCAGAGCAATTTTAGGCACTAATTTATATTTTTTCCTACCACATGAATTATCATGCGTGTTCTGAAATTAATATCTCAAAGAGTCTGCAACTTAAATTTACTCCTATAGAACATAATATTATAGTTCTCTACGTACTCATTTAATACATTCTCTCACATATAAATATAAGCTATAATACAATTAATTAAGAGTACCTTAGATTTGTCATAAAAAATAATTTTACATCTTTTACTTACACATAAAATGTAATAGGCAATATTATATATTAGAGACCGCTAAAGTCAAGGTAATCTATTTAGGAAGGGCAAGTAGCATGTTAGCTTTTGCTTGGACCATTTAACTCTATTCATATTTTTGCAACAATCACAAAATTTTAATTTATTTTCTTTTCAATGGACAGGGAGATTCTTGTATTTTACAACTATGTTTGTTCTATGCTTGTCAAATACTCTCTCTGTCTAGGTATATAAGGTGTATTTATATTGTCTAATTGTAAGTTTTGACTAACAATTAATCTAATAATACGTGGATGACGTGACACATTCATATTCAAAAATATGAATGTGATTTTGTAACTATTAATAAATATTGTAAAAAATATATAATTTAAATTTAAATTTAGACAGTTAAAATATACATTATATAGAGGGAATAGAACATGGATCTCCTCGGAAAATTTGTTTGCCTCTCGAAACCAGCTCAAAGTACGAATGCTCCTACAGCTAGAAGACAAAGGTGCACAAGGTCAGTTTGGGGAGCTGTCCGTGAATAGCAACAAAACGAAGTCCAAAACTTGGTACTGCTGCTCACATTAATGGCTGGCAAAGTGCAACCCACACTGGACGCATCTCCGTGCAACTTTGAACGAACCGACGGCAGGATAGTAGGTATAGGTAAGCTCCAGCTTAGAAAATCCACGCTCGTGTGCAAAATGTATTGCCTATTCATATGTTCCCCTGTCTGTCACTCTATGTCGGCAATAACCCAAGCCTGTTCTAAATGCAACCAGAGGAGCTGTGTTAACTTTCAAGGATGGTAAAATTTATAATGATCCAACGATTAAAATGTTACAATAGTTAGTACAAAATATTTCACTAAGTCTCAAACATCGTTCTACTAATTCAGGAAAATTGTCCTGGAGTCAAAAAATGAGGGTGGCTGATTTATGTCATAGTTCTGTGTGAATCAATACGAAATGACTTACCGTTGGAACAAATCATAGCTATTGGTGAAACAGAAAAAACTTTTAACATTTGTAGAAAAATAATGTCAGAAAAATAGAAACATAGAATTAATCAAAAGTAAGAAAAAACAATGTCAGAAAAAATAGAAATATTCGGTGTGGAACAAATTGAAGATTTTTATAACAAATAAAAGGGGGATTTGATCTTTTTCTCCAAAGTTAAGGTGCCATTTGATGATTTGCCCCCTTTGTGTCAATGACGGGTGGCCCCGGACCTCACCCGTCATTCTCGCAAATGATCAAACGCCCCCCAACTTTGGGGCATATCATCAATTATCCCCAAATAAAAATAGGAGGTGCTTATGGAATAACAATTGAAGACATCTAGTGACTAAGAATAATGGAGAAAATAAAAATGAATGAACGGGAAAGGAAAGCAAATTTAAAACTTGTCTATTATAAAAAAGAAAGAATCATATCATCATACGCACACACTCTACACAGCTTACTAGAGGCTGGATTTGTGGAGCTTAATATTAACGAAGACATCTTAGATGTGTCGTTATCGATGGGTACATCACCTATTATTGAAAAAAAAATTATTTTAGTGAGACACATATAGAGCAACTTATGATCTGATCCTTGGTGAGTACGAGTACAATTACCTCCCCTAAGTATTCAAGCAATGCTTGATTCTCATTGCATGACTCTATTGCAAAAGTAGGATTCAGACAACATCAAGCCACCATTCCAAACCAAACCATACGGCAAGAATCTTTTTAATTTTTTTAAGTAACGACCTAACTTTATTCATTAAGTAAAGATGGTACAACAGATCAAAGAGACTGAATCAAAAATAAATAAGAAAGACCCTAATATTACATTAAAGTCCTCGAAGTCATTGTTTCCAACCCCATCTTTCGCATCTCGGCATGAGCCATCCACCCCAATAGGTGAAAATCTAAAACCACCGAACGCATTGTGGCTAGGACACAGCAATCGCAACGCAAGTTACCGAACCGTAAGGGAAGAAGACCAATAGCACGAAAGACAAAATTGGAGAACCATAAACTAAAATAAACTCGATGCCACCCTCGTCAAGTTAGCCCGAGGCGCCGGACGACAATCCACTAGATCAGGAGCCGTCGATTCGCGAGACCAAAGCACTACTGGCTCCCTAGCGTCGTCCACAACAGCCACATGTGGATGTGAATAGAATCGGGAGACCTTTATTCCGTACGATATCATGTCAACCCCCGGAACGCCGCCATCAAAGACACACAAATCTAACATAGGGAGAAATATAATTTAGACGCCAAATGTCTATCTAAAGTTCCCCTTGCCTCCTAATACTAAATCGGCTGCCGGAGACTAGGGGCGAAAGAAACAGGAACCAGCGGTGAGTAAGCTGGTAAGAGAGGGGATTTCTCACCCAACAACTATGGAGGCCCTTGCCTGCAATGAAGCAATCTCTCTGGCGCTGGACATGAATGCAAGACGGGTGATTATAGCCTCTGACTGCTTGGAAGTAGTTAAGCGACGCTGGCTGATGTTTGTTTCAAGCATGAAAGTAGGGACTTGAATCCTGAAGCTCACTACCTTGCGAAGGCGGCTACGGTGCTAGAAGAAGGTCGTCATGTATGGTTTAATACCCCACCTGTAATCGCTAATGTCGTAGATACAAGTCTAGACAGTAAACTTGTGGCACCCCCGAACGGCTACAACGACCGTCGATGGTGCACGAGGAGTACGAGCGAGTATGACCCTCCTAACGCCCGTCGAGCTGAAGAACGAAACATGTATGACATGGTGAAACACGAGCCGTGTACGAGGAGGCGAAACCCCTCTTGTATACGATGAGATGAAAGTCACTCTTCTATTGAAGTATTGAGCTAGGGTCACAAGATTTTTCCTCCCCCTCCTCTCTACCCCTAGGGGGGTATTTATAGAGTTGGAGGATGGAAAAGGTGAGATTACAATTTTGCCCTCACACGAGAGGGACTTTTACAAGGGCGTGGTCGTCATTTCCCATGCATAGAAGATTATTTGGAAGAATATTCAGGGCATCTTCGGTGGAATTCCTAAGCACGTCAACGCAGTCCCTGACAACGCCGACGCAGACCTTGATGACGACGGACCTCGGGACGATCGTCAGTGACGTCGGTGTAGTCCTCGTTTTGGTGTCATCGACGTCGACTTTGACAATGGCGGACGTCGAGGACGTCGAGGTTGCCCTTGGCGATATCGACGACGTAGACTTCGACGATGACGGACGTCGAGGCTGCCCTTGACGGTGTCAGAGTGCTTCTTGACGATGCATGCGGAAGACTTTGAAAGCGGGCTAGCACGGGGACCCCTACCCTAACAACTAATGTACCTTTTGTTGATTATGAATGAATAAATGACTCCCTCTTTTTCCTCAAAAAAGAAGAAAAAAATCAGGAGGAGCTCAGAACGATGTGTATAAGAAAAAGAAGCAAAATGTATACAACAATATTTAACTGGGGTCTAGGGTCGACTTGGACTAAACATTTCAGCTCCAGTACACCACATATACTCTTGATACATTCATATTTTACCTCCAATATACAGTCTCGGTTATGAACGCATGGAAAGCTTTCAATGTGTTTCCCCACCAACGATATAGGTCACAAATGGAGATAATGCTAGGACTTAATATAATCTTCTTCTTTTTCTGCAAGTGAGTTAATATAATCCTTCACATAGTCAAATGGAACTAATACTTAATAAGTTAACTAGCACCCCATAACACTAACAGTCTCAAAAGTTGAGAGGGTTTCATCAAGCACAACACAAGTTCAGCAGCTTGCCCAGCCATGGACAATGAACAACTACTGCCAAATTCACTTACTGCACACAGCAAAGTAAGCTCCACCAAAATGCACCAGGTGACCATTCCACCCCACTTCTATATAATCAGACATAAAAGGAGTACTGCATTAATCTAACTGCTAGGGTATCCGGTCAGCAGTAGAGGAGCCATTGTGTTGAGCAGCTCAGTTCTGTCCTTTGCCCGCCTTGAACCGCTTGATGACATGCTGGACCACTTGCTTGGTTTTCTCTTTCCGCCCCTCCGTGTGGTTCCATAACTCCGGCAAAGGGTCCCTGCTGCCGCTGCCGCTGCCGTTGTGCTCATTCAGCTCGATTAGCGCCTTTGTCACTGCAGCATAGGCTTCCTCACCATTCTCCTCTTTCAGTTCTTGAAGCTTCTTGTCATCCTCCCTGATTACTTCCTACACAAGAATATGCACCAGTGCAACACAAGTGATCCTAATGAATATTGAATATGCAAGACAATGGAGAAGCTTTTAATAGAAATTCTGCAGTATCGATCAGGCAAGTTTCTTGCAGGTGCAACAAAAAAGAGGCTAAGATGAGTAATGAGAAGCATTGGCAAGCAGATTGGGGTTATCATTGCTGTGTAAAGATTAGTATCCATTCTTATTATCATGTAACTCTGAAGTCAATATGTTCGATTGCAAATTTGCAATCCCTTTCTGATGCAAACTGTCTGCTCAGCCTCCTCTGATCTTGGAGCAGAAACTCAAGTCTTCATCAGTTAAACTTGTAGAAACATCTTCATACAGTAGCCTGCACCGTGATTGGGTAATCTCCATGTAGAAGAGGATGTACCGGACAGCGGCCATTTCAGTACATAAAGGTAGACTTGCTTTGCCAGCCATTTGTTTGCCAATAGAAAGAGCCATTGAGATGTGTAATGTGTTAGTTTGTTTCAACTAAATTTAATAAAATATCATATAAACAATTCCTGCCGTGTGTAAGTTGATCCATTGATAACTCCTGTATACTCCCTCCGTCCCATTTTATAGGGCACGCACGTTTTTTGAGATACAACTTTGACCATTAATTAGACCAATAATATATGAGTCATGTTACTTTAAAATTATACCATTTGAAACTTCTTTCAAATACGAATTTAATGGTATAATTTTCGTGACATATAAAGCATATTTTGTTGGTCTAATTAATGGTCAAACTTGTATCTCGAAAAGCGTGCGCGCCCTATAAAATGGGACGGAGGGAGTACAAGAGATCACAGAAGGTTGTCTCCTCTATTTAGTTTTTAAATTTCCAAGTCCTATATCTGTAAGTAATACCGTCCTGTGGCTATAGTTCAGTCATGATATAAGGCCCGCCAAACTGAGAGTCAGATGTTTTTCTTTTTGTGAGAATTTCTAGCCTATTTCTCTTTTTTTGCTTGGCAGATATAAAATACCTATCATTGACTTTTTTATATAACAGAAGCTTTATTTACATGAGTATAACGGTGCAAGGAGCAACCAATGAAAACATCTTGAGTAATTTCAATACTCTTCGAATTTGGCAATAGTAAGTATGCCACTACATATCCAAGTTCGGCAATAGTAAGTATGCTACTACATATTCAAGTCGACAGTAACAAACAAACAAAGATTCCTACCGACTCTTTTCCGTTGACCATAGCAACCATAAAAGGATGCTATTCTTGATTCTTAATTTCATTCTGCCACTTTGAACAAAGAATATTTGCCTGCACACATTTGAAAATGCTTTCAAGTCAAACTCACCAATCCTCCTGATGCCTATCTGTGCTCGGCCACTTGTTGGACCAGGCAAGCCCTGTTGATCCTGCAATTAAACAAAACATGAATACTCACAAACAACTACACTCATTGAAACTGTGCAGTACAGCATTAGAAGTAGCATACATCCACCACCACTTTCCGAGCTTCTTGCAACTCAAGAGCAGCCTTTTTTCCTTTCAAAATTAGATATTGGTTGTAGTTTTCTGTATTATTTCATTTCATCGATCTTTTCACCCAGCTACTCTGTCAGTTTACCTATTCTTTTTGCTGATTCTGAATCTTCATTACCTGTGCTTCATCACTTGCAATTTCCCCATCAGATGCTTTATTTCCAGTTGAAGTCCGTGCTTCACGTGCAACTGTTTGCTCAACTTCTTAATATTGTTTAAAGTAGTTTTGTTCTCTCTCTGCAGTTTACACACAGTAAGACATCCACAAAATCTGTGCCATTGAAACAAAACAGGGTGAAAACATATCAACGAAGAAGGTATTAACCTCATGTTGTTCGACAAGCTTCCGAACATTTTCATTAGCTTTCTGCTGCTCCCATGTTGCCAGCATGAGATGATTGGATCTCATCGCGTTCTGTACAGCAAAAGCCACAAGTAAGTCGAATGATATTTCACATAAAAGTGGTCTAATTTCATTCTGCATTCAGCTGCTATTATGTTGCCAACCTAAGATGGTTGATTTAACTACATTCTTTATCAAGCTCATGCATCATAGACTGGAGATCCTGACGTAGCTTCTTATTCTCGTCAACAATCTTTTGTGTATATTTAAGAGAAGGCTGGCGCATCTTTCGGATTCTAATACACATGAAATTTAAAATGTATGTCAGCCTTTCGTATTGTTTAAAGAAGACAGCATGATCTAAAGAGGGCAGAAACCAGTGCATGCAAAAAATTACTCGAACTTGACAATGTATCATACACAAATTACCAGAAGATTAGCACGCACCTTGATTGTATGACTGGAGCTGCTGTTCCCTCTGCTCCATCATTCTTTGAAGTGACACAGTTCTCTCCCCATACTCACATTTAAGTGCTTGTAAATGCATATCCTTTTCGTTAAGTGCTTGTAAATGCATATCCTTTTCGTTAACTTTACAATCTAAACTGGCCACAAGTTTGCCATTTTTAATTGTTTCTTTATTCTCAACGCTCCTTTTCCTTCCAGCCCTTTTTCCCATACCCTTTAATCTCAAATTGACTCTCAAATACTAGGGCATTCCTAAAACCACCGAAGTCCTTCCCAAACTCAACTATAGCATTACCTGTAGGGTAACCTTTACTGTACACATGATACACCTTCACTGGATGAAAACACGTGAAATGCTCCTTCAGCCGGTTTGCACTTTTTCCAACATCTTCAGAGGGCATATTGACTATGATACCCATCCAGGGCTGGACAAACAGCTCATCGCTGTTATGTTGAGGAGGCTGTGAATCCTTAAATATTGGCTGCAGCAGTAGGCTAGGCAATTTAGCAGGATCATCCTTCAAATGCTTCGCAAGGGCTCAATGGTCTACCTTCTCTTTCACTTGCCGGTCATGTGCAGTCCCCACACCCGAGGCATGCTGCAGTAGATCATGTACATTGTAGTCATCCTTTCCATCTGAACAGAAGGGGCATCGGTACAAACTCTCATCACTCATCACTTTTATATCTCCTGATAGTAGAAGTGCGTAAGTGTCAGCCCCATAAGCTTCAAGTTCAGAATCTCCATCCGAAGTACAGTCCATTGCAAAAGTGAATGAAAAGCACAAGGACCTTGGGGGAAATAAACAAGTACAAAAGCGGAAGTTAGTTTGTAATGGAAGAGTACATCTCCCAGCCTCTGCAAAAGCGGAAATTAAGTGAATTTATGAACTGGGGGTGCAGTAAATATTAAGAGCAATGGTCAATAGTAGAATGATACCTAACTAACATAAGAAACAAGAGAGTACAAGAGAAGCTGATCGAACACATGTTCAGTCAGTGAGTAAGTTCATCTCATGATCCACAAGCCTCTTGCAGAAATCAAACAAAGCATAAGACTCAGCAATCTATATGTTGTAATCCAGTGCGCAGCGCTGTGGTCGTAATAACTTTACCCAAACGGCCGATCATCCCACCCTAACATAGGTTTCTGTTCCAGCAATGTTTAACAAGTGTGAATCTGTGATACTGCAATTAATTAAGGTACAGACGTACAGTAAGCCACAGGACAAATTAAGCATGCATGAGGGTTTGTGTTCCATACTCTGCACAAGGCTCCTACCAAATTCTCTCGATCAGAGCAGCCAGCAAAAAGAAACATTCGCCTATTTCGGACAAAGGAGGGGCATTTGGCTCCAGATCCTCCTACATTTGTTTGTTTCTTGCAATCCCTCCTCTCAGGCATCAATCACGTAGCATAAAAGATTAAAAATTGTAACTTTTCAAGAATTCGAACTCCCTAGAAAGGGGCCGAGGAAGCTAAAACAATTAGGAATCGAGACACGGTAGAAAAGATATGAAATCCACGACGGCCAGGTCCAAGATCGCTGGCAAATGCGCACAAAAAAAGAAGCGATTTGAGGGGCACGCCGCCCTTCAGGCAGACTAAGAGCAAGCACGAACCCACAACGAAGTAACAGGAGAAGGAAACTAGGCATCACGCACAAAAGAAGTAAACTTTCTTGAGAGATAGGGAGAGAAAGAGAGCACCTCTCAGACTAAAGAGTAAAAGTAGGGATTTGAGCGTTTTGCATTTTTCTCTCGAGGGGATATCGAGGGAGGAACAAGGGTTTCGTCCAGACCCACTCACCTGGAGCGGCGCGGAACATTGGGCTTTTGGGCGTGCGTGTGTAGCTTCCTGCTGGTTGACGGGTTCTTGCCGACGATGGTTTTCTTGGCTTGGCTTGGCGTTTGGCGTGGTAGGAAGGAAAGAGGGCCACGTGGGCTCTGCGCTTAAAATTCTGTGCGCTGTAAGGGCATGAGCAAAAAGTCATATTTAACCCCATATCGTCGGTCAATTATAAAAGTAACTCCTTACTGAAAAAATCAAAAACGACCACCTGCCGCGGGCGGGATCGGTGGCACCCCACCTACCGCGGGTGGGAGACCTGCCACGGGTGGGATCCTTGACCTGCCGCAGATCCCACCTGCAGCAAGTGGGTGATAGGGTCCTAGGTGCGGCAAGTGGGAGTTTTTAGATTTGTTTCATTGAGAGGGCTATTTTTACCATTGCCCGATGATAGGGGGTTAAATATGGCTTTTTGCCAAGAGCATGAATAATGTAAAGTACTGGTGCTAGTTTAAAAGAGTGACACCTCATAGAGACACCAAGTTAGCAATTTGTTTATAGTGTGTTAGTATCTCTCTCAATTTTAAGTGGGTCCCACCTGAGAATAAACAATTAACTTTTCACTCCATCTCCGATTGAGCTCTTGTGTTGTGCAAAAATTTCAGTTTGCAACCACCAGCTACCAATATATTATTTTATTTATATGTGTCAGGGGTGGAAGACTTGTAACCGATTCTACGTGTGGTATCAATGCCAAAAAAACTGAACTTAGACCCACCACATGCAGTATTAAAATCAAGCTAGTACCGGTGCTATGCCAAGCTAGTACCGATTTTTGAGCATTGTTCATGTTCTAAAGAAGCGCTTGGATAGAAATTGGAAATTCACTTTGTTTTTCCTTTTTACATGGAAAATGAAAATCCGCTTTGTTATGCATAATAGTTATGATTAGAGAAATTTACACCATCAAACAGACATAATTGGATATTTAGTACAACCTGTTCGTGTTACAGCCTTGGATGGTTTTGAATAGGTGGTTTTGCTTACAGACTTACTCGTACCATTTTTCGCTATATGAGATATGAGACAGTAATACCAATCCAATTTATCTATTATGCTTCCATATATGTAACGGCACTATACATGAAAACGACAAACATAATCAAACTGCTGTTTGTCGCGTCCCTTAGATACAGAACGGCATAGGAAGTCTCCATTTATACGACTAGATATGGAACAGTTAGGAAGTACTCCTCCATCTAGAAATATAAGGTATATTTTGATTGGTTAAGAAATATAAGGTATATTTTGATTGGTTAAGATAAGATTTTAACCAATAGTTATATTATTAATATATGATTTATGTGACATACCATTGGTATCATTAAATTTATATTTTAAAAGTACTTACTTATTATTATAATTTTGTATCACATAGAACATATATTAATAGAATAATTATTAGTTAAAGTTTTATCTTAACTAATTAAAATATGTCTTACATTTCTAGATGTAGAAAGTATTCAACTAGATATGGAATGATATATGCAACTAGATACGAAACGGTATAGGAAGTCATTTATGCGACTCTATATGTTAGCTGTTCTGAACATGAAAATGACAAACTTCCTCGTAACAATGGTCCAGTACACTTCAAGATTGGGGCGTTGCTTTCCCGTTAGAAAACGATAAACTTCACTGTATTTTACTCTCCTAAATATGAAAGGACAAGTAACGATACTAGACACGAAAATGACAAACTTCCTATTGTCATGTCTCCTGGATTTGAAATAACATGACAATTATCCATTCACACTACTTAGATATGTTGACAGCTTTGAGCAGGAAAACGGCAAACTCCCTCATACCAACGTTTCCCTACACTTCTTCATTGATCTACTTGTTTTCCAACATATATTAAAACGCCAAACTCCTCATGGATAAAATCCATCGCCGTAGGTCACACTTTCGATCGCCTCCAACCGGTTAAAGATGCACCATGCATCTATTTCATATATTTTTGTTAACAATTCCTAAAGTGCATACGACTTCCGGTTACATAAACCTTAGAATCAACAAGCTGCGCCCTTAATCTCGACTTGATTTCTAGAGGAGCTAGCCTTGCATCCTGTGCTCTCTATGCCACTAACAAATGGAAAGGAGCAAGTGCCCCATGAAGGAAAAGTAAAGTTAGCTAGATGATTTATTGTGCTATTTACATACACATTCATATATATAGTGGTGGATCTAGGATTTGACTAATGTGAGGGCCAAACTTCACACACATAATTGTTGGTCTTACATGAACATCATAATTCAATACATAAGAACAAAAAAAGCATAAGCACAACAAAAATAGTTTAATAAAGTCATATAGCATCATAATCTAACATATATGTCTCAAAGTTACCATAAGTACAATACAAATAGTTATAACAAGGCCTTACATGAATATGAGATTACAAAATAGTTCACATTTGTTATGGAGCTTCAAACTTATTCTATTTTATGCACCTTCATGGCCATGAAAACATTGACTATCATCATCATCGCTCACTTTAAGAAGATATCACGCTCAATAAATGTCAATAAACAATCATTCAACAATTGACCATCCATATTATTTCTCAACTTGTTCTTCACTAGCTTCATCGCGGAAAATACTCTTTTCATCACTACCTGTCACCACCGGTAGAATCAATACCAATTTGAGAAGCAAGTACACCAACTTGTAGATGTGATCCTTTTTTGTTTCAACATGCTTAATAGAAAGCTCAACAAGATTCTTGAACCTATCATCTCTTCTCATGTCATCAATAAAGTTATCAAGTTGAAAAGAAAGTCTCATCAAATTCGCATTTGAAAAATTGTTGGGATAGAACTTGGCAAGTTTAAGTACTTTCTCTCTATCATAAGAAGCAAATGAATTGAGAGGATTCAAGGTGGACATGCAAACAAGAAACTCCATATTAACCTCATCAAACTGACTATCAAGCTCTTGCGAATACTATCAATGACATCAAGATATATTTCTCTTCTATAATGATCATCAATTGTTTGTTTTGGGTAAAAATGAAGTGATCTTTCATAAGGCACATACCTAGCATCCGGCATAGGAACTTTGATGCCATGCTCAATGCAAAATGATTTCACCTTTTCTTGATAAAATTAATCTCATCCATGGTCTCTCTTTTCCTTAGCCAAATCAACAAGTGTCATAGCATTAATAATCTCAGTCTCTCTTTGCAAAGATTGTCACACTCCAGTTTTTCAAACCCTGCAAAGCATGGCATTGCATTAAGCTGACCAAATCTAAATCATGCACGGCATCTCACATGAAATAATATTCGTAAAAATTCCAATGAATTTTTCAAGATTAATTGTAACTATACTAGACCAAATATGCAAAAATATGAGGACCTTCAATTCAAAAATATTAAAATAATTCAAATACTGTTTTGAGCTGTTTTTAAAAAATTAGCAAAACCTTAAGTCTGAGACTTAAGAGAAATCAGCAAAAATCATGAAGGGTATATTTTATCCCATATATCTCAAAATCAAGCCCAGGAATTTTTTTCTCTTTTCAATTTTTTTTAAAAATTAAAATTTTATTTAAGCCCATTTTGAATTTGGCCCAAGTTTCACTAATTTAAACACCCAAATTTTTTTTATAATTTTTGGAGGACCTCCTCTCCTTATATACAACCCATTTTTGCAAAGAAATACCTTATCTTCTACTCAAATTTTGACCACGAATATTCAGTCAAGGGGATCACATTTCATGCACTATTGTCTCTGTCTTTTCTCTGCGGATCCGTTCTCTTTTATTCTTTCTTTGATCATCTTCCTTCTTTAAGCACAGCAGCCTGCAGTTTTCTCTTGCCATAGCAGCAGTCAAGCCTCCCCTCTCTTTATTCTTATCGACGTTTGACCACACAAAACCATAGAAACCATTATTTGCTATGTAGCTGTTCTCCTGGATCAATAAATGTAAAATCCATATCACTTGTGGATTTCTACAACCATAAAATTCCAACCATGAACAGTTTACACAGTGGTATTGTACAACAAATGCTAATTATTAATTATTTTCCATCGATGCTAGATTTGACCCTTGTACAGGAAGTGCCAGAAATACATCTTAGAAAAATTCACAAAAATTCTTAGAGATACCCACTGATATAAAAAGCCCAGATATAAAATAAAATGGCTTGATACAATATAAAAATCTCCCGTTGTCATTATTTTTCCAATTAGGGATAAATAAGCCTTTGAACTACACCTACCCAAAATAACTCTCCAAAAAGTCCTAAAAAATCGTGCAACCTCCCTTATATGCCAGAACCTTAGATACCCAAAAATACAAGTCTCCATAGTATGAAAATTCTTAGATATCTCCTGTTTTCAAAAACTGACCAGATTTAGTTTTGAACTACAAGTACCTAAAATATTTTCCCTAAAAACCTGAGAAAATTCTTGGACAATCTACACTCTATCCAGAGCTTCAATACCTAAAAAAACCTCTTACCTTCTGTGCACAAAATTGGAGTAAAGGCTACAACTATTTCTTGCCCAAAACATGCAATCCAAGATTCCATCCAATCTATTCAATGGAAAACAACCAAATTCCTTTATGATGTTCCTCAGCACCCTAGGCACACTTCCCTACCAAGTCCAAGTCAAGGTACACCAACACACACAGCATCAGGACACCTTTTTCCCTTCAATAGTGAGCGGTGCCCAGCTTTGCTGCAACTTCACCTTCAATAGTAAGCGATGTCCAACTTTGCTGCAACTTCACAGCACGTGCGAGCTAATTAACTCCCATGCCTCCTTCTCCTCTACTTAAGCCAAGCAACTCCTCTCCCTCCTAATTCCTAACTAGCCCGAGCTCATTTTCTCTATCTGTTCTCCATCTACTAGCCTCCCTTTCTTCCCCATAAAATTAGCTTCCCTTTGTACATGTTTTCCCAAGGCCGAGCTCTACCTGTTTTCTTCTCCCAAGCTCCAAGTTGAAGCAAGTCGCTCTAAGCTCCCTCCTATTCCTTATCCCCTCCTTCACCCCTACTCGAGCTGCATTTTTCATCTCACCTAGTTTCCTCTCCTGGTAGAAACCTTAAAAGTCTATGTCTTCTCCGTTGTAACTTCGATCGAATCAATTCTTCCTTCGATGATCTCATAAATCCCAGAACTATCCATTAAGGTAACTTTAATAATTTTTAAAAGGTTTGAAATTTTAATTTTGAAAATATTTCAAATATGTATGCTATGTTGATACATCTTGCTCAAGATTAGCCCCGGACAAATCAATTTGTAAAGACCCTCTTATAACCTCTATATTATCATGAGATCAACGTAGATCGTCGTAAATAAAAATGATTTTGTTTCATCACATGCATGCATTTAAGCCAGTTAGAAATGACGCTGATTAAAAAACCTAAACATATGATCTGAACTCAATCTTAAACAAAAACCCTGAACCTAGCTTCACCTAATTCTTAGCTTACTAATTATTCACAAGTACCAGATATCTTAGAGGACTAACATCATCAACATTTTCAAGCTATTTGGACTATGTTTGAATACTTAATTAAAATGACTGTTCAAAGCTCTTCCCTTGAAACACGATTGCAATAAGTAACCAGATGAACATTCGCTTCTCCAAATCTTGTAAATTTTCATATTTAAGATTTATTTACCTGGTTAAGGCTAAAACAAAATTTCTGAAATATAGTTAACCATTTAACTCCTAAATTGAACCCTAGTATGATAATGCTATTTCGACAGCTTAAAGTTTAATTCGTTAAACTAATAAGGGTTGAGGAGTATCATTAGGACACGTTCAAACACTATATATTTTATAAGCTTTTACAGATTTTCCAAATGGTTTCTAGGCCTCTTTTCCTAACTTAACCTTAAAAACAGCAAAGAAAACAAAACAAAAGAAAAAGAAGAAATAACTTACCTGCCATGGGACCCGCCTACAGGCCCTTTTCTCCACTGGCAAGCAGCTCACCACCGCAATGCCCTTCTCTTCTCCACGTAGCATAGCAGCAAGCTCTATTTCTTCCCCAATTTCTTGCTCTGTCCGACCTCTCCAAGAAGCCGCCCACGCCCTTGGCCGCAGCTCCTTGAGCCACAACTCACCGCCGCCTTGGAGCCTGCCACCAGCGACGCCGCCTTCGGCGTCGGCCCCGAGCCGCACCACCCCATCCCTACTACGCAAATCCGCCCCCCACGTCCTTGGCGGCCTCGCACCGCCGCCTCCGGCACGTCGCGGCCATCGGGCCAGCCATCTCCTCCACCAAGGAGCCGCCATGCCGGCCTTGGCCCACCTCGCCTCCCCCTCCCACCGTTGGGCCTTGGTGCCACCGCCGCTGGATCCACCGCAGCAGCAAGCTATTGACTGTTGCTGCCACTGCCTCCGGCCTCCTCCCCTCCTGCCTTGCTACTGAAGACCACGCCGTCCTCGTCGGTCAACTCGGCTTCTTCCCCGAAGTGCCACGCCGCCTCTCGCCCCAACTCCATGGACGCCGCCGCTCCCCTTATGCCGCTGCCATCCCCGATTCCGGCTAGGGCCTCCCGACGCTCTGCCCCAACCAAGTCTTCCGCCTCCCCTCGGGTACACTACCGCCTCCTCGTCGCTCCAATTGGCCCACCTCCAGCCGCCGCCCCACTTATTGCCCCTTCGGCCACGCTGCCGGACGGCAGCGGAGTTGGCCACCGCTGTAACCACGGCGGTGGGCCGTTCCTCCTCTGGTAAGGTCCCCGTTTAAGCCCTTCTATTTCCTTCTTGATTCTAGATGTGTGTTAAATTGATGCCTCCTCTGATTCAATTCTTGGCCACATTATTGATTTGGGACTTAGCTATGGTGTTCCTACTGGTATATCAATTAAGCTAAAGCTTATGACTTATTGTTTGATTCGGATGGCATGAACTCATTAATACATGTATTGGTAAGAAATTGATGCCACACTTTGATCTTTGGCTAACTAAGGGTGAGGTTTGCATCCAAGGCATAAGTAGATATGTTCGCGTTCTAATATGCTATTATATGGTTAAATGCTTCTGGGTGGTTTGCTGATGTCTACTTGGTTGGTTTTGATAAGTGACCAACGGTTGTGCTTAACATATCTCATGATTTTGATTACTCAATAAAAGTGCTACTGTAATTAATTAAGTAGTTAATTGATAGCTAATTAACCAAGTTAGTTAAGTTAATGGAAGCTAGCCGTAACTAATATTCTTTAGGATGACTATGGAGCGGTTAGTATAACCAGGAACCGAGATGTTCGATTAAGAACATAGTTGACACACTGATCAGTAAAGCTAATGGCCATGAGCTGTAACTCAGATAGTAAGTAGAACTTAAAATGCTATATTGGTTAAGACAGGAAGCGATCACTAGTTGGTATAATCAATGCATTAGTTACGTCCGGATACAACCTAACTGAAGTACCAACAGGGGCAATGATTAGTAAGTTAACCCACTAATCTAGTGCAAAGTAAACTTGATTAGAGTACTGGGCAGTTAGAACAAGTTAATCTTTTTAGCACATTCACATAGTAACTATACTGATGTCCTTACACCAGCTAAGTTCAGATCAGGTGGCAAGTAGAGTTACCTATTAATCCATGTGATTACTGATCGATGACTAGTGCAATAACCACATTGCCATCTTTATGACCATGCTAGTAAAAATAGTGAATAGTTAGAGTAGAATAATGAGGTTAAATGAACTAGTTGGTAACCCTTTTTCATATGAACCCGACTAAGATGCAAAACAACCTGTACAGGATCGGATGGGGATGCCAACTTTTAACCGGCATTCAGGTTAACTAGCTAACTAAATATTGTGGTATCAACATTTGAGTAATCAGCCTCAAATCGTAGCTAATCGCTTAAGTAAGAATTTACCAAGTTAATAAACCACTCAACCCTACACACCACATAATCAATCCTGAACTAAACCACTGGAATTTTCTTAAGCGATTTACATCTTTGATGAGTAGGTCTCGTAGATAAGGCTGAAATCTTCCGGGCACAATTTAGTGACCCTTCATTGCTAACCATATATTGATACCAAAATAAGAATTTTAGCCTTTGTCAATAGCTCCGTTTAGAATATTCGTTTGCTGAATTCCGACGGACGATTTATAAGTTACATCCAGAATACTCCTGCTGTCCAAATTTCATTCAATTATAAATTGCATCTTAGGCTAATTGGAATGGCCATATTATTACAAGATTTAACCCATGAATCTTGTATATATAAAGATTGTTGCATACATGTTGTATAACCATGTCGATGGCCAGGGCATCCTAATATATAACTCATGTCATCTCTAAAAGAAGTTGAATCTAAAGTTCTACACTTAGCACCTTATACCAAACCACTAGAATTTAACCTGCACCTTTAAATTGCCATGTGTACATCATACATGTTATTACTATGATAATCCAGATTTTATTAAGATAAGCTAATATTAATCGATCAAACCTGCATGTTGTTTAATCTTGCTCATAACGTATTTACATCCATCTTGGTTACGTATCTCAAACGCTCGAGTGCATCCATGTTAATTGCATCCATGCATCTTCATCATTTTCAAATTAGCTTCTTAGGTTTGCTTTTCCCCTTTTTGGAGGTCATTTGCTTCTTACCGGTGTTTCGAGTATTATGGAGTCCGTGCGTATGATCACCATACTTCTCCAAGCAATGAGGCAAGCTCTGCAAAGCTCGATAAGATTCCTAATTACTTATGCTATGGTTTTGAATGAGATGTTTGCTTGGTTGCAAATTGGTTGCATTGTTATGTGATGGTGACTCAATAGCATGGTAGGGTTAATTGGTTGCAAGATCCGCGGTGATCGTTTAAATGGATGAACAAAATACGAAACCCTAATTATGAGTTGTGAGGGCCAGGGTACCGTCACCTACAGATGGATCGACAGGGCGCATCCTTGATCGATGCCGGTGTCGTAGGGCTTTACCCGTCACCCACGGTGGAGTTGAATTGAGATTGGTGGGAAGTCACGGTGAGCCAACCCTTAACTTGCACATATGAAGTTGTTAATCGTGATTGTTCCATATATAGTGCGTGTATGATTGAAGTATATGGAATTGATCATAAAAAAGTGATGCCTCTCTTAGTATTCACTCCGTAAAGTGTTTTCGGTTGAGTGACCCGCTAGCTGAGATGCAATGCCGGCTAGGCTTGTGGACAATCGTACCAGGCTTTCTAGCGACCCACTAGCCTACGGGCTAGGTTAGGGTGTGGGTGCGACTGTCGGGCTCCTCCGATCTCATTTTGCTTAGTGAGCTTAAGAGCAACGTCAAGTCTTTACCGGACTTTGATTTCATTATCAACCCCTCCTTGTGATAAGTGTGTCCTTGCCCGGTTTAACCAATCGTGAGTGCATACGACGCCTGGTAAGCGTATGATGGATTGGTTAGGTGTCGGACCGTCCAGCAGTGAAGGCATACAACATCTGGTGAGCGTATGGTGTGCTGGGTGATTTCTCGGGTATTCGGACCTCACATCGCGGTTGGAGTTGGTTATGAACTCGGGGTCCTGACACAATTTTTTTACCTAAAAATCTTCTAAAAATAATAAATCTAGCATGATGGGCTCAGTGGCACTTTAAAACTCTGATTCCTTTAGGTAAAGTTAACAAAAATCATGATGTGCTTCAAAACATTTATCTTGCTAGGGTGTATATATATATATATTATGCAATCTTTTCCATAACAGCTAATATCTCATGGTATCTGCATCCTCTTCTCTTACCATGTCATATCATTTGAATCTTATTTGGGTTTCTCTAGCTTGGTTGTTTATTCGACTCTCTCTCCCGTCGTGTAGTTGACGGAGTGAGGTACGTTCGCCAAGAGGATCCGGAATCACCCCCGTGTCAGGAACAAAACCAGGAACTGGCAGGCAAGCATTTCTCACCTTGACCATGTTGAAACCTATATGTGATAAATTTAAGTATTTTGTTTGCGAACTTGCATGCTATGTTTGTAACAACATTATGTTAAATAAGAGTAGTTATGACCTATAGATGCATTGCCAATGATCCGACTTGAAATACTTTTGTAACCCTAGTATTAGACGCTGGCGATTGTAGTTCTGGTGAGGTACTAGACATATAGGCTGTAAGCCAAGCTCAGTCCTGCTCTAGAATAAAACTCCAAAAATTTTACGGGGTTGGGAATTACTTTTGGTTCAGGAAAACAAAACCCTTGGGGTGATGTGAGTCGCCCAGGGCGGTTGTTGAAAATATGTTTACCAAAAATCCAAGATAAAAGGGGATATGATTTTAAGGATAAGAATCTTAAGGGGAGTTCGGGGATGTTGTTGTAGCATGTGGAATCAAAGTGGTCAGATGGTGATGTGGAGTCTTGCTCGAATCAACCAAAGACTGAGCCTAAGTGCCGCTAAACCAGGTTCACCCCATACGTCCACATAGCCTTTGTGGGAAGGACTTGGCTTATTATCCCGTCAAGTGCTAGTGTCTGGACCCGTGGGCAGTAGGAAGAGAGTGCTAGGTAGATTGGCATCCCTAGAGGACCTCCATGAGACTACGTAGGGAGTTGTTCAACACAAAGGTAAGTCCACTTCGGGTTGTGGGTAGTCCACTTCGGGTTGTGGGTCGGGAGTCACCGAGCACAAGCGAAGACTGGGTAGATCTTACCTAAGGAGTCCAGCTCTGGCACGAAAATGGGTGAAAACTCTCGTTGTAATAACCCTGCTGATACACCTCGTGAAGTGTATTCGTAGCGCTCGGCAACAAGGGGGATTTACATCTTGTGGGTAAAGCTATACAACCTCTACAGAGTGTTAAAATCTATTCGAATAGCCGCGTCCTCGGTTATGGACATGAATTGTCAAGGTCACACATTGGTTAGACTGAGTTTTGTTTGCAAAAACTTGGGAAAGGGGATTAAGGACGTGGGCATGATGTGTCCATAGATTCCAATTTACGCACAAGGCTGGTAGCAAGGAATTGCAAAAGAAGGGCCTAGTCGTACTACAAGGGGTAGTACAGACAGGTACTGGGAACTTTAGATGGTGATAGGCGAACCTATCGGGCTGATACAAGAAAAGGAGGTAGTGGAAACTAGCTCATGCGATGATATGATCATTTGAATTACTTTCAATTTCAAAACTGTCTTAGAATCTATTATTCTTGTATTTAATTGAAAACTTACTTTTCCGCACAATATGTGACCTAGAATAGAGATGCCTTCTTTGAATCACACCCTGCATAAAATATAGCCGTATTACTCTCCTGTGGGACTTGTTTGCGAGTACATTCAATGTACTCACCTAGCTTGTTGATGTGGCCAGGCGAAGAGGAGTACCATTCCGACGGCGACGACAGTGATTTTGAGGGTTAAGGCGTTATCCTAGTCAGTTGTCTGTGGTTGGCATATTGATGGGCGACCAATTATGTGTATCTCTTCCGCTGCAGTTTTTATTCGGCCAATCAACCTATTTGTATGAATAAGACCATAATGGTTATCGTGTAATAAACTCGGTAATGTATGACCTCGTTATCAAGTATCTTGTGTATATTGGCCACTGATCATGGGACCAATACCATAAACACGGTGGTTTATCCGGCCTTAAAACCACGTATACCACAAAGATTGAGACAAATCATCAGGATATCCAAGCATGAAAAACATCAAATGTGCTTGAAAAACAAATTCGTATGACTCAAAGGCTCCCACCACATCATGTATCTTTGACCAATCATTCTTCTTTTTAATCTTTATGAGTACTTACGGATTGTGGAATACATAATATAATGTGCACAATGGTTCTGTAATGAGAACCCCAACGAGTTTCTGCGGACCCTTCGAGTGCTTTTAAAACTTCTTGAGTTCTAACATTACAAAGTATTTCATGGCGCTTACAAGAAACCCCAATAATATTTAGCAAGTGAGAAACTTGATTAAAAAATCACACACAACCATCATTACCCTTGGCAACAGCAACAAGAACTAATTGAAGTTGATGTGCAAAACAATGGATCTAATAAGCAGCAGGAGACTCTGTTATAATCAATATTTTTAATCCCTTAATATCACCTTTCATGTTGCTAACCCCATCATATCCTTGCCCACGAATTTGAGTAAGAGTCAGCTGGTGATCAATAAGTAAAGACTCGATTGTTGCCTTGAGTGATAAAGAAATGGTATCAACCACATGAACTATTCCAAGAAAGCGCCTGCATACCCTTCCTTGTTTATCAACATGACGCAAGCAAAGAGCTAGTTATTTCTTCTGAGATACATCACTAGACTCATCAACTAGAATTGCAAAACGGTCATACCAATATCTTCAATTATGTGTCTACTAGTTTCCATGGCACAAGAATTGATAATTTCTGTTTATATGCTATGGCAAGTCAACATGCAATTCCCTGGAGCATTCTTCCATACAACCTTATTGACTTATTCATTACCTTTTGCAAGCCAGTTTCAAAAGTTCAAGAAAGCTCCCTTTATTACTAGATTGTTCACTTTTATCATGTCCATGAAATGCCAATC
Organism: Stipa capillata; assembly: GCA_019208055.1. Classification (NCBI taxonomy): domain Eukaryota; kingdom Viridiplantae; phylum Streptophyta; class Magnoliopsida; order Poales; family Poaceae; genus Stipa; species Stipa capillata. The sequence goes on along the minus strand of JAGXJF010003301.1, from coordinate 68,717 downwards.
CTCGACGCAAAATAAACCTTAAGCATCTAAGTGAATAAGTCAATCTAGCAATGTAAAGATGTTTATCCTCTTCAGATATCCTCTTAATAACATGAGCAATTGATGTTTTCAGTTTCACAAAGAAGTTGAATTTCTCTTGAGCTTGATTATGGATACTTTATACTACCCACATGTGTGTGAAGTCTGTCACATTTGTTCTGATTTCTCCAACGACCTCTCATAAGTTACCACCCCCCTTAGATTTCTTCTTGAACAAATAACAAATAAAGCAATATGCAGTATCCTTTTCCATACTATGTTCAATCCAAGGGTACTTATCAAACTAACTAAGAGTGAAGTGTCGATGTCTACGTCCTATTACTCTGATCGGGAAATCATGTGTACGAGGTTGGCATGGATCTTTCATAATGTATCCTCTCCCAACTGCATCTGATCATTGGTGGCATAGCTTACAATGGGCATCATTTTCCCTAGATCATGTGGAAGGAGCTCGATATTATAAACATTGTCATCACTCTTGCTTCTAGGCATTGAATTTGAAGCATTTGCGCTCTAGGGTTGGAGTTAGGGTGACGTGGGATTCATTGCAACCGCGGCCACAACACTCTCATCTTATGATGTTGGATTCGCAGCAACCACAGCCATAACACTCTCATCTTGCGCTTGAGTGTGCCCTTCAGCAGTGACGAAGAAGATGTGTGATCTTCTTCGCTTTTGCTTTATGATGCCAAAACAATAAAAAGATGTCGCTATTCCTCTTCATTCTTCACAGCCCCAATAATTCTACATAAGAAATCACACCATTTTGAATCACCTTAACACACTAGTACATTATCAATCATTCAACCAATGAATCAATCGTCCAATTAATCAATTGAATTAAGCAATCAATCAATCGGACCATCGCGCCACTGCACGAATGTCGTTGTGCGCCCTAGCCCTAGTAGCATGCGCTCTTCCTCAATGAGTTAGCGGCAGCATACACCCTGCCTTCCCCATGGACTAAGGGGGTGTTTGGTTGGGCTTTTCAGCAGCTTTTCACTGGAAAAAGCTACAGCCCAATCAAACGGCCAGCTTTTCAGCAGCTTTTGCCAATGGTAGCTGTGGGCTTTGCAGTGCAAATTCAGCTGTTTAGAAAAACTGCCTTCTGCTAGCTTTTTGCAATGTGCTGAAGTTTCAGTGCTCAATTTCTAAATTATTGTTGTCAACAGCCACAGCCCAACCAAACAGGCCCTAAGTTGGGCAATGCTGGGGAGTAGAGATTCCAAATTATTGTTGTCAATAGTCACAGCCCAACCAAACAGGACCTAAATTGGGCAATGCTGGGGAGTAGAGATGATTGAAATGGGCTATTGTTGGTCTATTGAGGATTGGGCCTTCGGATGTTGGTAGTGGGCTGCTGCTTGTTGGGAACTTGGGCTAGACAATATTGACAACACAATCATATAAATATATGGTAATGTGAACAACTAATTTTCTCTTTTTGCAAATTTTTTCTGGGGTCCATAGTCCCACAGACCCCTACCAAATCATATATACGTACATATACAGCCCCTTAGTTACATCATCAAGCACACGCCAAGCGTTCCCATCTCCCCCCAATTTTTGCGCATACGGCCAATACACGGGCACGAGTCACGCACATCTGTGTTATCCTTACTGACAGGTGGGACCGTCTCTTCACGCAAACTAACTAACATCTTCAGAGACCGGGTACGTACGCCCGGTGTACATGGGCCACGCCGAAAAACCTGTTAGAACGTACCTGGAACGTTATATTCCAGGACGGTTCCTGGCCGTCGGATGGGGACGCGGGCCCGGCAGACGGACGGCTGATGCGGCGCCTCTCGCCTCTATATTAGGCGCGCAGGACTCGGGTCTCCGTCGCGGTGAACCACACTGACTACTCCCCTCCTTGCTCGCTTCTCCCCCCTCCCTCTCGAGCTCTCGATCGGCGCCATTGCGAATTGCTCCCAACCTCGATCTTAGGTCGATGGCGGCGGGGAGCGGGTTCTTCGACCGGGAGATGGCGGCGCCGGCGGTGATGGCCGCGGACGGGAGGGTTGGGAGCTACTTCGCGAGCTCTGCTAGCCATGGCTTTGCCCAGTTCGTCCAGAACGCTGGTGGAGGAGGTCCCGCAGCCGGAGTAGTTGTCCCCGACGTGGGTTCACTCGCTGCCGGTGGCGTCGGCGTGGCTCCCGCGAGCTTCACCGGCTACGGCGCCGTCGCCGCGGGTGCCGTTCTTCCCGTAGCGATCGCGGCGCCTTCGCCACGGCGCGCCGGAGCTGCCGGCCAGGCGGCGGCGCCGTTCAAAGGAGCGTGGACCAAGGAAGAGGACGAGTATGTTGCACATCTGAATCTATCAGAATTCCTTTTTCTCCTCGATCCAGCAGCGTCAATTCTTGTGCCATGCATGAGCTTGTACTTGACCGATCGATCAGTGTGCGTTCTTGTCATTTGCAGAACTCTCAGGGAGATGGTGAGGGCGCACGGCGACCGGAAATGGGCGGCGATTGCGCGGTACCTCCCCGGACGGATCGGGAAGCAGTGCCGCGAGAGATGGATCAACCACCTGCTCCCCGGCATCAAGGTGATCTCGGCCGATCTTGGTTTCTTGCTGTGCCTAGCTATAGGAGGCAGCTTAATCTTCGGGGGAATTCTGATCATCTATCAGTATGATTTTTAGGAGGAATTTCTTCTGATCAATCTAGCATTTTACTTGCAAAAGTTTGCTCCGAATTTCGCCCCACCATTCGAAAGTGGGTATTAACTCCCGGGTAAATAGTTAGTCATGTTGCATGTCTTTATTCCGATCAGTAAGTGCGGCAATTAGTTTCTTCATCTAGGCCACTAATTGATCACTCAAGTAATTCTGTGCTGTTTATTTGTGAATTGCTGTAGTTATTTATTTGTGATGACTTAGCTGAATTTTTTGTTAACTAAGAGTCGATCCTTCCTGATCGATAGACTAGTTTTGAGATGCATATGTTGAATTTTTGATTCGATCCAATGATTCAAACATGTCGCTTGCACTTAAGGAAATACCAATCGACTCATAAACAGTGGTTTAGCTAATTCTTGGTCATCTCAGAATTAGTTAAATATCTATCGACTTAAGTTTGCACAGCACAAAGCCTATCATTGCACTTAAAAATTGTGTATAATTTTAATACAACTTTACTGTAATTTTTAATCTATATTAAAAATCTTTTTTTATATTTTGGTGCTTGTATTTTATAGGGGCTCATCGAGCTTAATTTTTTCATAGCATTGGAAACTTTTTATATAGCTTTACAAGTCTTTAGTCATCCGATCAAAATCTAACATCTGAGAGATATTAGTTAAATCTTAATCGATTGAGAAACAGACATACTTTACTTTTTTTTTATGAAAGAGCCCGGCTAGGAAGGACTGACACACTCTACTCTAAAATAAACAATCCTTCTAAAACTGTGACATACACATCTCCAAATCAATCTATCTATATCTATACTACCTTATAAAAGGGAGAGTTTTTCTTTTCTAACTCTACCCCACAAATCGTACTCAGATCTCTCACATCCGTCTGATCCAATACATCTAAAGGCTATTATGAGTTTGATGGTCTGCCAATCTAATGGCTAATATTACTTTGATGGTCTGCCACCTAAGAATTACCCACCATGCCATTCACTTAAAGTTGATAGTAATTACCCACCATTGCCCTTACTTAAAGTTGATAGTAATTACCTACCATTGCCACTGCTATACCCTCCAGCGTCCCTTTCTCCCGAATATGCGCCACGCGTGGCCGCCGCGCCCACGCCACGCTTTGGCCATGCCCGTGCGCCACTTCTGTTGTCTCCTTCGATGCGATGCAGTATAGATTGCATTGCACGTATATACTTTTAGGTTCTGACGTCATGGCGCTATCGAGGACCACGTCGCCCTCCCCTATTACCTGACGATCGCCGCTGCCTCCTCCTCCACACTAACCTCCCTGTGCGAGCCTCCATCTCGCGCACGCAGCCACGCCACAGAGGGCGTGATGCCGCCGCTACCGGTGATCTCCTCCTCCTCGCACGGCCCCACCACCACCACCAACCGAAAAAGCTCACGCCCTAGTGGAAGTTGTGCCACGTCAACGAAATTGACGCGTTGCTCACCGACCTCGGCACCAACGGCGTGTCCTCCTCGCTGCTGTAATCCAGGACAATCCGCAATCCAGAAGATAGATTGGGCGACAAGCATTTGTATTGTGTCATTGGTTATATTCGATGATTGGGCGACAAGCATTTGTATTGTGTCATTGGTTATATTCGATTTTGTTTGACAATATATATTGATCATTCTTTAGTATTCCAGAGGAACAATGATATCCATTTTCTTTTTGCACCATCTTCATTTGTATGTTATTTTAGCCATTTGAACATCATTGTTGGTAGAATGTATGTATGGATAGGAAATTATGTTTTATATTTTTTCACGTTTAATTTATGTTAGTCAAGACGTGCGTTGCACGTGCACAATTACTATATAGTCAAAGGTACCAATACTTTTAGTTTTCGGTATGTTTGTCCTAAAGTAGACTTGCTTTGATCTGCATCAGCCGAAACCGCCGATCATTTGGACGCATGATCTTATGATTAACTCACATTTAATTTGCAGAAGGATGTCTGGACCGAGGAGGAGGACAGGGCGCTGATCCAGGCGCACAGGTCATGCGGCAACCGGTGGTCGGTGATCGCCCAGCACCTCCCCGGCCGGTCGGAGAACTCCGTCAAGAACCACTGGAACGCCACCAAGCGCGGCCTCAAGTCGAAGCGCCGTCTCAAGAAGAAGAACGGCGAGCAGCAGGCGGCAGCGGTTCCCGCCGGCCAGCAGCTCTCCCTCCTCGCCGAGTACATCCGCAGCCTCTACCCGGCCACTGCTGGATCATCCACGGCGCCACCGCTGGCGGCGTCGTCCCCGCAGGTGTCTGATAACCATAGGTACGCTGCGGGGCTAGCCGGTGCAAACGTCGCCGCTGCCGCCGCCGCCGGGATGGGGATGTTCCACAGCGACCCGGCCAACATGGGGACCACGAACCTGATCAACGTGCCGCAGTCGGCGTTCCCGGACCTCGGCGCCACCTACAGCGGCGGTGGGCTGCCGGAAGGTCGATACTCGTACTACCTCCCGTCCTTCGCGCAGGTGAACCTGCACTACGCCGGGCTGCGCGTGCCGCCGCCGTTGCCGTTGCAGCCGCCGCAGATGATCAGCGCGCAGGACGTCCTCCATGCGGCGGCCTACGCCAACATGAACCTGTACCCGTTCGCTGATCACCAGAACCTCGTCGCGAGCAACGCGGATGTGGAGTTCGACCGCGAGTCCTCCACCAACCAGGGTAATGCAGGTGGTAGTGGTGGGTACTATTACGGCTACGGCGGGTATGCAGGCCCGAGCAGCGCCGGCGGCGGCGGCGATGCGGAGGAAATGGAGGTCGTGCAGATGGCCCCGAGGGAGTTCTCGGCGCGAGAGCAGGACGTGGTTACCCGTGACCTGACTGGATTCAGGTGAAAGTACAGTTTGCGGGATCGTGCATGCCTATCAGGAGAAGAACACTACCTGCATTGGGGCATGCATGTACTTTTTGGTTAATTTGCATATGTTTTGTAAGACTACTTTTCCGTGGTCCGTTTGTTGGAGAACCTTTGTTGTACTTGACTCTCTTTCGGAAATCGATCAGTTTATGCTTTCTTTGTTCTGATATTCTCCGCAGGGCTACGACGCACTTGACTCCGTTTTTCTTCTTCGAGAACATTCGATTTATGTCTTTCAAAAAACCTCTAAAGGCTAAGGAGTTCCTACAACTCATCACTATAGAAGAATAGAGTTGCTTAATTAGTTACAGAAAACCTGGTGAAAATATACACGAAAGATACCCTACCAGCGAACTAAGCGATGAACCCTACAGACAACGCACCACCGTGGCACAAACCCAGCAACGAAAACAGAAAAACATTGAGGCTTCCAAGCCACATACCTGTTGTGGACAAACTTGCGCTCACACATAGGCAAATGACACTTCACCCCTCCTGTAGAGGGAGCTAGATCCGACCTTGACCCCCGCCATAGGAGAAGAGAAGACATCGCCGGCCAGGAGAAGCATTCAAGCCACGCCACCAACAAGACATGGGACAAGAAGAACCCTGCTCAAAACCGCCGCCGAAGAAAGTTCCCACCACATCGTGGCCACTATGCAACCCCATTGAGCAGGCCATATCTGGTATTGTCTACCTAGGAAGGACCCGGGGCAACCCCGATAGGCTCCAAAAGGAGCACAGAAGACGCCTCGTCGGAAGCACAGGTAGGAAGATCCCTGTACTGCTACTCGGAGCTGCATCGCCACAGCGCAAACCCCGCCACCACTGCTAGGAGAAAGAATTCAAACCTGTTATGGGGAAGCGGGCATGGCCACCCAGCTTTGGTGGAGGTGAAAGCACATCTTCAAACTCCATGCCGCCCATAGTGCTCCGCACTCCATGGCCAGTCGCATCCCGAGACCGCTGTCCCAGCATCCGTCAGACTACTGCACCCTTCCCAACCCACTGTCACCACCTTTCAGGGCCAGCGCCCCGACATCCACCTCCTGGCATGCAAACTGCAATGTCCTGCAAGCCGGCCATCCTGCAATGCTCGCTACACTGGACCACTGGACACAACGTAGGGCCGTACCTCCTGGCACGCAGACATCCTTGCCTATTCAAGAAGAGGGGAACAACCGCCGACAATGCACAGGGCCTTTGCCACACACCGAGGTGCACGACGTCACCTCCATCGGCAAGGCTCTAAGCGCTCGTTGCCAGTCGATAGATAGTCCCACCGCATTCGTAATCTAGGACCAACACTCCCGCACCGTCACCACACCACTCTCCAGGACGGCCGCCCAAGCATCCGCTACTCGTCCGAGCTAGATCCGCTACCCTAATGAACACGACTATTAACCGGGACCACCGTCCCGCGTCCGCTACGTTGGCCTCGTTGGCGAGGGCTTGTGAGCCGAAGCCTCCCACATGCTACAGTAGGGAGGCGTGCCAGCCGCACCAAGATAGCCGCTAAAGGACGACTCCTAAGGCCCCAGCATGCACCATATGTAGTAGGACTTCCACCCCAGCTTGCGCACCAGCCGACCTGTAGCAGGATCACCACACGCTCAAACCATGGCCCACGGGCGCCGCCAAAGGCCCTTGGCACACCAGCATATCTGGACCGCCCATCCCAGCCATCACCGACCGCTCAAGGACCAGCCGAGCAGCGTCCGCAAGGGCTGGAATTGCGTGACCCTAACACCCAAGGGCCAGATCCCCCCTCCCCGCACTGTCACGCTCATGCCTGCGACTGCATGCCGGCACTCCCGTGCCGCCTGCCACTGCGTCACCCACCCGGAGCCGCCGTTCCAACGTTCTTCAAGCTCTCCCTCCCCCCTCCCACTGAACTTCGGGAGCAAGGGACCGTCGTAGGTGCAACAAGGCCAGTGGCAGCGACGACAAGGTGAGACAAGGGAGGGGCGGCCCTGTGGTGGCGTTAGGGTTTTCGTCCCTGGGTCACCTCACGCGGAGCGATAGGGGGTAGGGGAGGGTCTAAAATACACCATCGATTTAGTTGATGAGTTTTTAAACTAAAATTGCACATTTTATTTACTACATGTGCTTCTTCAATCATGTGCAATTTTGCATTCCCTATTTTTTTTTATGGTTTTATGTTCGTACATAAGTGTTCACAATTTCCAAAAGTTTGTATTTCATAGAACATTTTTTTCTGTTTTTGTTTTATTTGTGAGATGATGACACAATTTGGATGGTTGGATCTCCAACTATGGGCTGAAAACGTTGACTTTGTTTTAGCAAATTTGCAGGCGAATGTGTTGCAGGTGCTCTCATATTTTTTTACGATTCAGGTAAACTTCAGTAATCTCAGTCGACAAGATTACTCGTTGGATGTTGAACCTATAAAATTTCATCCACAAATATGACTCTTTTTGGCTTGCACAATTTTTTTCAGGTTCACATGTAATAACATACACTACATCTATAAAAAGTTTTCATAATTTTTTAAATTTCGGGTGCCTCAACCTGACATGAGAGGTATAAAATGTTTTTGATTTTTAGAGTTGAGTTGCCATGTGGCAACTACAGCTCTGGCTAGATGTTAAGAGTAGACAATGTTTTTGATCTTTAGCGTTGAGTTGCCACGTGGCAAGTAATAGGTCTGGCTATGTGCTACTGGGAAAACCGCGTGCAGAGCGTGAGCGCGGATGGTGAAGAGCAACGCACGGAGAGCGCGCGCCTTTGGTGGTGTCGCACACCTTCAATTTTCTCCAGGGACATTTAAAAAAAAAGGAAGTAAAAAGAAGAGTTAGTTGCAGACTTGCAGCAGCAGCAGGAGCTTAAATTCCTTTCCGGAGGCAGTCAAAACGTCTCGCTGTTTATCTTACCTGCATACATGCGATCGATGAGCCAACAGCCCCACATTATCCACGACTCCGACGTAGAGTTATACAGCCATATATGTTCGTATATACTCGGTGCAAAACTGAAATCCGTATTCTACTACTGTCCTCTACTCCCATGTTCGGTGAGCAAGCGTAGGATATAGCTATACGCGGTACATGGCCGGCGATCAGACCTCGGCGCTCACTGTACCACAGGCGATCATAGTAGTTTGGGTTCCCGCGAACGATTAGTAGAGTACAACCACTGGGCAGGACGGCAGCAGCTGCAGGTAGAAGAAGAAGAGCCCGTCGACGTACGCCAGCCATCGATCGCCTCCCGGAGCAGCGATCAGATTTGTTTCCTGACTTCTGCGCATGCAAATTTTGCTCATCTATTGCATATGCATGCATGCGTGCGTGCGCGTGCAATATAACCAGCAAAGCTAGAAATCTCGGTTGTGCATGGTACTACATGGTAATTGTTACTCCTTGTCCACGGCACTAACCAACCATGATCACCTCTTTCCAAAAATGGTGCCTCAAATTTCCAAAGGAACACCGGTTAAAGTTCGTTCTGCGATTGCTGTTTTACACTGTGTTATGGAATCTATTTAGTTATACAAATGTTTTATAGAGCCGGTTGGCACGCAGGAGCTCGCGGTTTTGGTGATGTCATAGCGCTCCAGTTTCTGCTCCGGGATAAAAAGCAAAGGGAAATAAAGAGCAAATTCTAATTTTTTACCTCCTATTTGTGCCAAAGCGTTAAAATTATTCGATTTAAAATCGTTTCTCTTTTTATCCCCTAGTTATGCATTATTCTGTATTTTCCCCATTTAGTCGCTTTTCTCCAATTCTACGACCACTTATCAAGCGGACGCATGGCACTCCAACTAGGCACTGAGATGCCATGTCATTCAACGGTCAAAAACCCTTGACTGCCACGTCATCTCACACCCACATGGCATACACAAATCCCTTCTTCCTCATCTCTCGTCTCTCTCTCTCTCTTCCTCTCTTATCTCTCGCACTCCACCTCATCCTCCTCCAGCATCCGGCGCCACCTCCACGCTCTACTCCTCGATCACGCGGAAGTAGGCGAACTCATGCGGCTTTGAGCCCTCGTCTCCGCTGTCGGTGAGGAATGCAGCGTTGGCCGGGTGGCTGGTTGCGATTGGGGGAAGGTTGAAGGCGATCGACAGGCGGCGGCGCAGGCCACGATGGGAGGATCTGTTGCAATCGCGTTGGTGCTAGACATCTCGCCAGGAGGCTTCACCCATTGATCTGCGAAGAAATTTTTTAATTAGATAATCTTTGACACTTTGACACAAATACAAAATAAAAAGTGGAATTTACTCGTGAAAAAAAAAGAAGGCTTGCAGCGGCAGCTGTTCCATTCTTCTCCCGAGTCAGTCAACGTTAATGCATTTCTTTGTACTTGCGTAGGTCACCGTTCCTGGAAGTAATTAGTAACATCAATGATTTTGGTCTTAATTTCATAATGCGATCTTTCATACGTGCGTAACATGCCCAATTATCAACTCTCTGCTGTGAGTATTTTTGTCAGAAAGTGTCTTATACGTGATGGCGTGAGCGTGATGTGTGTGAATTGTGTGCATTTAGCTTATATTTTTTAAAAAAATTATATATTTACAATTCATTTTTTTAAGTGTATTGGCATATATCTATCTTTATCTATATCTCTATATACCACTCTATAATATGGAAGTTAGTGAGTGGTGTCATAATTTTACTTTCCATTTTTACCCTCCTCTCCACTAACCACGTTCCTAAATAGTCTCTAAGAAAAACCAACAAACTAACTACCTTAGACATAATAAGGGCCTCCAAAATCTCTAAAAAAACCAAGAAAACAAACTATCTCAAACATAATAAAGATTCCTCTCAATTGAGCTTGAGGCCAGCCACCTCTACACCGCGCGCTCTATCACCATCTAATCCCCGCCACTCCCCTTCATCCTGCTGCCTCCACCAGTCACCATCGTCCTGGCTGAGCCACCTCCCCTCCTAGCCGGGCTACCCTAGCCACCGGCCAAGGGGAGGAGGAAGATGAGCTCGGCTTGGAGGGAGGAGAAGAGAAGGGAAGGGAAGGAGGGGAAGGAGGAGGAGGAGAAAAGGAAGGAGAAGGAAGAAGAAGGAAGAAGAAGAGAAGGGAGGAAGAAGCCGTGGCCGCCTCTTTTTTAAAACTGCAACCAAACTGTGGTGAGTTTCGAATTGACACAATTGAGAAAGTTGTAGGCTTCGTCATAACATTTCCAACAGCACCGAGATTTCCCAAATTGAAGTTGTGGTTCAAAAATTACGGCCAAAATTATGTTATTCTTATGTTGTTTTTCTCGGGATGAGATCTGTTGAGCTTGATTAAATGGTCTTAATGGTATAACTAAAATCTGGACTCAACACAATAATTGTTAAAAAATTATGTAGATATTCGTAGAGTATTCGTTTACTTGATTTGGATGCACAGAACTAAAGATACAAAAATAACAGCGAGAGATCAGAAAAGGCAAGTGACCCAGATTTTGTCGAGAAGCTCGACTTAGGGTTTCGTTGAGACGCGTAGGTATAGCTACAGCTCCACCGGTGGCAGCACACGGTGATGGCTTGGAAGAAGAAGATGGGAAAATGCCACATTAACGGTCCATCGATTTTGCGAGGCAACGGATGGTTGTAGGAGCTTCCTGGTGACTTGGTGAAGATGATGACATGCGTGAACTTAGCGTGCGCATGCTAGACAGTGCCGACTAGACGATGCCGATGCCGACATTGGCATGACTTGTGAAGAGCGCGGCCAATGGCGACGAGGGGCTCTGGGACCTTGTCCAAGAGGTAGCGGAGGCCGAGAGGATATGGTCTACATATGGAAATAGGGTTTAGAGCTCACCTGTGGTGGGACGACTCAAAAGAAGAGGCGGTGAATATGGGGTGATGGCGGTTACTGTGGTGCGGCTAGGGCTATGGTTTCTTAGGGATTTAGAGGAGTTTGGGGTGGGGGAACTTATGATGCGCTCGGGGATTTTACAGGTGGCTGAGAGGGGAAGTCCGAGTAGGCAATGCCACCTTAGGTCGGTTCGGTTTAAAACGGCCAGATCTATGCGGGATTCGCCATTTAAACCACAGATAAGGGGGGAGTGGAGGCCACAGACTCCATTTTTTTTGGGCACGAAGAAACGAGGAGAAAAAGGCAATTTGGGCTCGGAACAAACCAAAACAAGTGAGGCGTGCGCGACCTAGAGATTGGCTGGAGGTAGGAAAAGGATATGACGCATGCGGCCCAGCTGGCATGAAACATAAGAGAGGAGAGAGAGAAACAAAAACGAACCGGTATGCAAATCCGGCCGTTGGATGCAAATCGGGTGGCCCGAATTGGATCACTACCAGTACGCACTGCTGCCATCGGATGAGGATCTTGTGGCCAGCTGAGCTGTGGCCCAAGTGGCCGGCGGGGGAGGCGGGAGGCCGAGCGGGCCTTAGCCTAGGTGGCCGGCGTGAGAGGCGGGAGACCAAGTGGGCTGGCCTAAGGGGGGAGCGGTGGGCCGTCGGGAGAAGGAAAGAAGAAAGGGGGAGGGAAGAGAAATGGGTTGCTACCATTTTGGCCCAGTGCCAATTTCCAGGATTTTTTAATTATTCAAAAAACACACATAGAGAGAGAGAGAGAGAGAGAGAGAGAGAGAGAGATAGTAAAAATAAAGCTCAAATGAATTGCAAAAATTATGGAAAAAATCACAAAAGCTAAATAAAATATAAGAAATCCATTAAAAATGGTTCCAGCCATAAACTCAAAAAGAATAAAAGCTGGAAACTCATGTCTCATCACAATAACCCATATTAATTCAAAAATATTTGAATTAATTTGGTCTAAAATCTAGATAAAATGTATAATTAAAATTTAACATGTTTTAACATCTTTGTCTTTTAGGAAAAACTTGAACCCTTAAAAACTCATGATTTTACAACTCTACCCCCCTTACAAAGAATCTCATCCTCGAGATTCGGAGCTAGGAGAATAGGTTTGGGAACTCCTCCTTTAGGTCGTCTTCTCGTTCTCAAGTTGCTTCTTATTCGGAGTGGTTACTCCACTTTACCTTGCAAAACTTGATCGCGTTTCATCTGGTGGTACACACTTTCTCATCAAGGATCTTGATGAGATACTCTTCATAGGTCAAGGTCATCCTGAACTTCTATGTTGTCTAGTGGAGTCTTCTGAGCTTCTTCCTTTTGCTTTTTAAAGTAGCATACATATTACAGGCTCTTGGGCGAAACCACCATAAAACCAAATATTTTTAAAAAATTCAATGTTCAAACGAAAAACAAAAATCAAGAAATTCCTATATTCTCTGTAGACACAAAAAGGGTAATCAGTAATCACTAATGTTGTAAATTATGTTACTATCGCTTGTATGTGGGTTCTTTTTGGTAAGCGATTGTAGTGCTAGTGTTTCTTAATAATAAGATTTATCATTTTGTACAAAAACGAACTCACTTTGTCATGGGAAAATTGCTTATCTTTTTATTAATTTAGTATCGGAATGAAAAATATATAGATGAACATAATATCTTCACATAAATATAATCTATGTAATAAGAAAAAATTATCTTCTTTGTAGATAATCGGTAACAGCTATCCATAGTGTGTTCTATATATGTGTCTGTGTCTCTTTTGCTACCAATTAAATTTAGCTGAGTTGGAAAAATAAAAAGGAAAAGAGAGAAGACTAAATTTTCACCCTTCACACCTAGATAGCTTTTTTCTCGTTGTACTACATGTAATCCTTTCATCACACATTCTTTAGTCTAATTTTAATTATATATTTATACACGCATTGATTGTTAGAAATTACATTAGGGATAAGTGAACACAAGAGAAGGCACTGCCACGATGCTCTTATATTCCTTGGTCCTACTCGTGGAAGCCGGTAACTCTGCCAATGGAGACGCATGCATCAGCACGTTTAAACCCCTTGTAGCCACCTCTTGGATTTTCTTGCCCGGTTCGCATGCCATATATATGTTGAGTTAGAGGTAGCCATATGTATGCATGCATGCATGCATGCATGAAGTTGTGTTTGTTGCGAACAGACGTCTCCACTGGGACGTGTCGGTTGATCAACATTCTCAGAACCGTCATTAGCAGTTGCTAATGACTCTACAAAGCAATAACTATCGTCGTTTAGAATTGTATATATATGTATAAACATCTGAAATCAATAATAGAATAACACAATTCTCAGTTCATTCTCTGTGATTACATTTCATTTCTCAACACGTTATCAGACACTTGCTCTACCAAAGCACCGGCCACAACAAGAATAGAACAGAAGCAAGAAAAAGAAAGGTGAGAAATGGCCGAGAGAATCATTCAAGAATTTCTCACCATTCTTGCAACCGTAGACGTCTCCATCACCACTCTTCTTCCACCCTCGGCTGCCCCACGTCGTCGGCGCCATCGCGGTGCACGCCAGAGTTGCCCAAACCGTCGCGTGCTTCATCCTCCAACCATGGCATCTCGCATCTCCGCGCCAAGCCGTCTCATGGAGAATGCCGCACCTTCAACGACGACGCCGGCAAGACGAGCTCGCCGCCTCGCCCTCATGGCGGCGGCGGACGCCGACAGCTCCTCGCACCCTCAACGCCGTCGCCTGTGGGGCCTTCAAACCGGTGCTCGAGACCTCCGAGATCGGCGCTGCCTCCCCACCTCGAGCTTCGTCGCCGTGGCGCCCATGGCCATGCCCAGCCACGCCCTCCTCCGCTTCCTCACCGACCAGCTTCATCGGCATCGTCCACCCGGAGCTCGCCGCCCCTCCGCCACCACCGCTCTCCAGCGGCGTCGCCGGCCTCCGCTCGGCAACCGCCGGTGGCGATAGTAGTCGGGCTCCGAACCCCGGAGCGGCAACAGCCTTCAACGGTCTTCCAAATGGCGGCGACGGTGGGTGGGCCCCCGCGCATGGCTCCAACGGCGGCCACCTCCCCAACGGCCTTCCGGCCGACGCCGGCTACTCCTCCCCATCGGGCAAGGAGTACACCCCGCTCTGACGAATGATGGCGCGGCGGCGAGGTGGCGTAGAGGAGCGGCGGCGATGACGGCACGCCGCAGCGGCGGCGCGGATCAGAGGACCGGGGCGGTTAGGGTTAGGGTTCCTAACCGCCGCCGCTGCTGCCCTCTTATATCCCACCCCCACCCGTGCGCAGCCCTGTCCTGGGCCGGCAGAAAGGCCTCCAAGGCCCAGGCCCAGGTTGCCGGCCTGCCAGGCCCCCCCCCCGCCTACCTGCCTCGCCGAATGGGCCGAAAGGCCGCCTAGGCTGCGGCCCAGGTTGTTTTCGGTCCACAGGCTGTGCAGGCTTTTTAGCGGAAAACCCCCTGCATTTTTGGGTTTTCACAATTAAGTCCAGCTGTCAGTGCTATTTAATTAGTTCTTATCATGTTTAGACCCCTGACTTTACATATATTTACGTTTCCGTACTGTTTTCTGTTAAGTTTTAAATTTTAGAAAATATGTAAATGTAAATATGTTCATGTTCAATGTGTTTGCTTTATAGCAATCCCTATAACATGCACTTTTATCTATGACTATTATAATTTTGCAATTGAGATCAATTTTCTCGCACAATTATATATTAATTCACCTTAATTAAGCCCAAAATGCTTTCTAGCCCAATTGGCTTAATTCAAGAAGAATTAATACACAAAATTAAGAAGTGATTATCTCATATTTATATTTGTGAATCACAAAGTAATGGATAAATGGGTCTACTGCTTAATTGCTGATTATCCACCATTACATTTCATGTGCTCTTCCAAATATTCTAATTATAGCATAACACAAGGTAATAGAAACTTGAGCATCTACTGACACTCGTCAGATTATGCTATCTATTACTACAAGATCTATACCATAATTGGTGATTATCTTCAAAAATGTTATGCTATATAACTTGAGGTCTACACTTCATATTTTTCAAGTATTCACTTGAATTTTTCAAAATTTTGCACAATTATTACAACATAACCATGACGATACTTTGATTTACTCCTAAGTAAATTAATCAAATCTCTGGTTTAAATCTATGCAGATCAAGATGGCCAAAGAATTTGAAGAGCTTGCGCTCGATGGTCACAACTATCCTACATGGGCAATGGATGTTAAAATCGGTCTTGCGTCCCGTGGGATTGCGGCGGCACTCAACCCTCCTGTTGAGGGCATACAACCGCTACCAGAACATCAACAATATTCTGCTTTATATATTATAAGGCACCATATCCATCCGGACCTCAAATCTGAATACCTGATGGAAGAAAATCCACGCACATTATGGCAAGCACTTAAAACCAGATACGAACAGCAAAAGGCGGTTATTCTTCCCGAAGCTACTCATGACTGGGTACAACTTCGACTTCAGGACTTTAAGTCCATTGAAGACTATAAACATGTTGTTCACAAGATCTGTTCTAAGTTGCGCTTCTGCAAGAAAGAACCCTTTGAGGCAGATAAGATTGAAAAAATCTTATCAACAATGCTTTCATCTGACCGGATCTTGCAGCACCAGTACCGCGTCAAAGAATTTCAACTTTACTCTGACCTTATACATGTACTCCTACAAGCGGAAAAACATGATGAACTCACTCTGAGGAACCATCATCAGCACAATGTCGGCGCAGCCCCGCTCCCAGAAGTACATTATAACGCTCAGAATAACAATAAGTTCGCTGGCTTTTCCAAACACCAACAGCAGAACTTTAAAAGAAAGCGCAAGCGAAACTGGAAGAAAAAGTCACGTGCCATGGATAAGGGGAAAGGCATTGAAAAACTAAAATTTGACAAATCTCAAGTATGTCAAAAGTGTGGATGCTATAACCATTCCACCAAAAAATGTCGCACCCCTTGACACCTTGTTGATATATACCTGCAATCTATGGGACGCAAGAAACAAGCTCAAGGATCCAAATTTGAAGCACACTTCAACCTTCAGACTGACAAGTCCAAGGAAATCAATTGTTCCACTGCAGTTCTTCCAGAATCCCAGAACAACAAGCATCTCCATCAATCCGACGATCCGCTGAACACAGAGAATATGATCATTGAATTTGCTTCAAATGACATGTTTGGTGACTTCGAATAAGTCACCCTACTCCACCAAAGTTATCATAACATCCCAATAATATTATTATGTTGTAATCATTAATTGTTATGTTGTCATCATATTGTTTACAGACAATATTGTAATATCATTATGTATATGCACATTATCTATGTATAATAAAGAATTAATCCCTTCTTTTTATATATAGAGTCTACGGGAGTCAATCCGATGGAAGAGGAAATGTGCCTTGTGGACAATGGTACCACAAACTCTATTCTTAGGGAATTAAAATATTTTCAGAATCTTACTAAGAGAAAATGATAAGGGGAAAGGCATTGAAAAGCCAAAATTTGACAAATCTCAAGTATGTCAAAAGTGTGGATGCTACAAGCATTCCACCAAAAAATGTCGCACCCCTCGACACCTTGTTGATCTATACCTGCAATCTGTGGGACGCAAGAAACAAGCTCAGGGATCCAAATTTGAAGCACACTTCAACCTTCAGATTGACAAGTCCAAGGAAATCGGTTGTTCCACTGCAGTTCTTCCAGAACCCCAGGATAACAAGCATCTCCATCAATCCGACGATCCGCTGAACACGGAGAACATGATCATTAAATTTGCTTCAAATGACATGTTTGGTGACTTCGAATAAGTCACCCTACTCCACCAAAATTATCATAACATCCCAATAATATTATTATATTGTAATCATTAATTGTTATGTTGTCATCATATTGTTTAAAGACAATATTGTAATATCATTATGTATATGCACATTATCTATGTATAATAAAGAATTAATCCCTTCTTTTTATATATAGAGTCTACGGGAGTCAATCCGATGGAAGAGGAAATGTGTCTTGTAGACAGTGGTACCACAAACTCTATTTTTAGGGAATTAAAATATTTTCAGAATCTTACTAAGAGAAAATGAGAAATTTTAACAATCGCCGGACGCGATGCTGTAATTGTAGGCTCAGGTCGGGCCATAATTACTCTCCCTATGGGTACTCAAGTAACAATCGAGGATGCTTTGCTATACCCCGACTCAACTCATACCCTACTCAGCTATAGAGATATCCGTCAGAATGGTTTCCATCTCGAAACCCATGACGACAACAAAGAGGAATATCTCCTCTTAACCAAAAACAACGGATATGGCAAGCAGGTACTTGAAAAAATCCCCTCTTTAACGTCTGGATTGTACTACACATACATCAAACCCGTAGTACATGTTGCGTACAAGGTAATTTTTTAGAATGTTGATGCATTTAAGACTTGGCATGATCGCCTTGGTCATCCCGGGATAGGGATGATGAGAAAAATTATCAGCAATTGCATTGGTCACAACTTGAATAATGCTAAACTTCCTCAACACTCGGATTTCATTTGCACCGCATGTGCAACTAGAAAATTAATATTAAGGCCTTCGTACCTTAAGATTAACGTGGAACCACTTAACTTCCTTGAACGCATTCAAGGAAACATCTATGGTCCCATACAACCATTATCTGGACCTTTTCGGTATTTCATGGTTTTAATTGACGCATCAACTCGACGGTCACATGTGTGCCTACTATCCACACGAAATCATGCTTTCGCAAAGATTATGAGTCAAATTATTAAATTAAAGGCTCATTATCCCGAGCACCGAATCCAATCCATTCGCATAGATAATGCTACGGAATTCTCCTCTAGAGTTTTCAACGATTGTTGCACGGCTCTGGGGATAGAAGACCAACATTCAGTACCATACGTCCATACACAAAATGGTTTAACCGAATCACTCATCAAGAGGATTAAGCTTATTGCAAGACCATTACTACACAATTGCAATCTACCAACTTCTTGTTGGGGTCATGCAGTCTTACACGCTGCTGACTTGATACAATTGCGCCCAACTGCTTATCACAGTACTTTCCCTCTGCAACTAATACGTGGAAATCCTCCAAGTATTTCCCATCTGCGAAAATTCGGATGCGCCACATATGTGCCCATCTCACCACCTCAGCGTACATCCATGGGACCACATAGAAAATTGGGAATATATGTGGGGTACAAATCACCGTCAATAATCAAGTACCTAGAACCTCTCACCGGGGATCTATTCACTGCCCATTATGCTGATTGCATCTTCAACGAGGACCATTTCCCGGCATTAGGGGGAGATATCAAGTACCAGAAAGAATGCCAGGAAATTGACTGGAATGCCAAAGGTATTTCCTACTCTGATCCACGTACTCAAGAAACTAAACTTCAAGTTCAGAAAATCATAAATTTGCAGCATCTTGCAAATAACTTGCCAGATTCATTTACAAATCACAAAGGAGTTACAAAATCCTACAATCCAGCTATAAATGCGCCCGAACGAGTGGAAATACCAAAAAGAAACCACTCAACTCCCCATCAACAATAAGAGCAGGAGAAGTACGGCCACAAAACAGGATTCAGCTTCACGCAAGCAACAAAGGAAACAGAAAAAGAAACCCTCTGAAACTGTAAATGAAATTCAAACTCCACAACCCATCTCAAGAGTGCACTCAAATTTAGAAGCTGGGACATCGAAAAATCCTGACTTGATCATATTGGGAAATCACGATCAGTCACCAAGGGATAATGAAATTTCCACCAATTACATTGATTCTGGAGAATCATATAATCGTAAGACTACGATTGTCGACAATTACTTCTCCACAAAGATTGCAAACAACCTCTAATCTAATCCAGATCCCAAGACCATGGCAAAGTGTCAAAAACACTCGGACTGGAATCAGTGGAAGGAAGCAATCCAAGCAGAGATAGCTTCGCTCAATAAAAGAGAGGTATTTACAAAAGCAATACCTACTCCTCCCAATGTTTTCACTGTGGGATTCAAATGGGTATTCGTCCAGAAACGGAATGAAAACAATGAAGTGGTGAGATACAAAATGAGGCTCGTAGCACAAGGGTTCACACAGAGACCCGGCGTTGATTTCAACGAAACATACTCTCCAGTAATGAGTGGAATAACCTTCCGATACCTAATATCATTGGCAATGCAAAATCATCTATCTATGTAGTTGTTGGATGTAGTGACTGCATATCTTTATGGGTCACTTGATTCGGATATATACATGAAGGTTCCCGATGGAATCCCACTTCCGAATCAAAGCGCTAAACGCAACATGTATTGTGTAAAACTTAACAAGTCATTATACGGCTTGAAGCAATCGGGTCGAATGTGGTACAATCGACTCAGCGAATTCCTTATTCAAAAGGGATACACAAATAACGATGATTGCCCATGCGTGTTCATAAAGAAATCCCTGAACGGATTTTGTATCATATCCGTGTATGTAGATGATTTGAACATCATTGGCAACACACAAGATATTGATGAGGCATGTAATCATCTAAAGACGGAATTTGAGATGAAGGACTTAGGCAAAACTAAATTTTGCTTAGGACTACAAATTGAGCACCTTCACTCTGGAATTTTGGTACACCAAGCTACTTATATCCAAAAGATCTTGGAGAAATTTAATATGGACAAATCTTATCCATCAAAGACTCCCATGATTGTTCGATCTCTAGACGTAGAGAAAGATCATTTCAGACCAAGGGAAGATGGAGAAGATATATTGGGATCTGAGTTCCCATATCTTAGTGCTGTTGGAGCTCTTATGTATCTTGCAAACTGCACCAGGCCTGACATCGCATTTGCAGTAAAATTGTTAGCAAGACACAGCGCTACTCCAACTAAACGTCATTGGACGGGAGTCAAGCAAGTCTTACGCTATCTCCAAGGTACTAAAAATTTAGGTCTATATTATCAATCTCACAAAAACAAAGATACAAATCTAATCGGATACACCGATGCTGGATACTTGTCTGATCCCCATAATGCTAGATCTCAGACTGGCTTTGTGTTCCTTCACGGTGGAACAGCCATCTCATGGAAGTCTTCCAAACAGACTTTAGTGGCTACGTCCACGAATCATTCTAAAATTATTGCCCTATATGAAGCATCACGTGAATGCGTGTGGCTTCGCAGAATGATAAACCACATACAACAGTCATGTGGTATTGGTTCCATTGAATCACCGACCATTATCTATGAAGATAATGCTGCTTGTATTGCTCAGATGCAAACAGGTTACATAAAGAGCAATATTACCAAACATATTGCCCCTAAGTTGTTTTATTCCCATGAATTACAACAAAGTGGGGAAATAAACATATTGCAAACCAAATCATGTGATAACCTCGCTAATTTGTTCACTAAGTCTTTACCAAATTCAACGTTCCAGAAATTAGTTCATGGAATTGGTATGCGACGACTTCAAGATTTGCAAGAATCAGGGGGAGTTACCATCTGATTATTAACCTGTTCATACATCATATTGCACTCTTTTCCTTCTATGAGTTTTCTCTCAAAGCTTTCTCATGAAAGGTTTTTAACGAGGCAATATCAACACAAGGTTATATGTCGTATCTTCTATTTTCCCTACCAGGATTTTTAAAGGAGAATATACAAGACATACCTATTGTTCTCTGAACTCACTTATGGGTTTTGCCTAAAAGGTTTTTCTCATGTGAGTTAACAAAGAGACAATGACCATTATATGTTGTATTATTTTCTCCTTATTTTCCCACTGGGTTTAAAGGAGTTTTTCACAACATATCAAATATCACTCCTCATATTTTTCCCACAGGGTTTTTAGAGGAGTTTTCCCATATGTTCTTTATATACAAAGACGAAATTGATCAAGGGAGAGTGTTGCGAACAGGCGTCTCCACTGGGGACGCGTCAGTTGATCAACATTCTCAGAACCATCATTAGCAGTTGCTAATGACTCTACAAAGCAACAACTGTCGTCGTTTGGAATTGTATATATATGTGTAAACATCTGAAATCAATAATAGAAGAACATAATTCTCAGTTCATTCTCTGTGATTACATTTCATTTCTCAACAGTGTTGTGGATCAAGTGGTTGCATGTCACACTTGACCGTGTGCATTGAGTGCTACCTGTATATGCAGAAACAATGCGAGTCTTCCTTGTTAATTCTTGGTGCGTGTGGTTGAGAAAGAGAACCGTGACCGAGCGCTACCAGAAAATAAGGCTTTATACACGATTTAAAATCATCTTCTCGGATGGACATATCGTCTCAGATGGTATTTTGAACCGTCTGTAGTTAGGATTTGTGATAACATTTTCATATCACAAGCATTAGGGTTGTGCAAAAACCATTTTTGATTGATTTTTTGTATTTAAAAGAAAAAACAGCAGATCGAAAGCTACGCCCCTGCCTTTTGACCACCTGTACTCGAATGGAGAAGCGTTATGATGCTCGGAGGTAGTCCATGACACCAGCACGTCGAAGGGAGGCCCTCGTCGTGCTTCTTCCACCGCTGCTCTTCCGCTCCTTGGCCACCACAGAGAGTCCCTGCCGCTGTGGCGCCGCTTGTCCGGGGCCACCGTAAGCATCAGGGCCACCAAATCCGGCTGCGAGGCCACTAGATTCGAGGGCGGCCGACACTGGGACCTCGGGCACGCACCTACACACAGAGAGACCGGGGAGAGGAGAAGCTGCACCTCTTCCTCGACGGCCGCTCATGGCGAACCAAGGTGGCTGCCACCGGATCCGGCTGTGCTTGGCGTTGCCATGGCCGAATCCGGTGATCCCCGGCCTTGCTGTGGCGGGCAGCCGAGATCTCACATCCGGGTGGGGATGAAGAGGCACACATGGTAGGCCTCCTCGCTCCCAGATTCGGTGGGAGAGTTCCTACAAATCTGCCCCTCATCCTGCAGCATGGTGTCAGGGACCTCACCCCTGACGACGATGACGACCCTGAAGCAAACACGGCGAATCGTGGGAAGGGCGATGCTGCTGGCGGGAACGAAGACCAGGTGGAGGCACGGCCCAAACACGCAAGGAAACCCAACCGAAGATACATGGGTGAAGAATGGGCCCAGAGCGGGGTTCCGAAGCTGTAATAAGTAGCGCACTGTAGCGTGGGGAAAAGGGCATCCAGAGTGATCACATTTTCGGCAATCTCCTCCCACCTCCGGCTCTATCTTCTCACCTCATTCTTGCTGGAAAGCGAATATTGTACGACTGGAGTTGTTGGATCTAAGTAGAGTTAACAAATTGATATCAGAGCCAATCCGCCGCTTCTTCACTCTGGATCCGAAACCAACCAAACCAATTCAATCCATCATCTGTACTCGTCGCCAATCTCGTGACATGGCCGAACTTCTCAAGGAACTCAAGTCGATGCGGGAACACCACACGCAGAGCCTCGCGGTGCTAAACGCGACGATCGATCAACGCCACGGGGAGTTGAACTCGAAAATCGACTCCCTCAACGCATGGGAGACGGATCTGGAGGCTCAAGTCACCGATCTACAATCCGTCATTCGCCGACCTCCAGACGCAGACTACCCCGCTCGCGGCGCATCGTTCCGAACTACGACCGGTGTCGTCCTCCGCACCAGACGGTGCCACACCGCCTTCTCTCGGTGGGTCGGCTTCTATTCTTGGTGCAGCGCATGTGGGAGCGTTCCCAGGGCCAGTCGGCCACGGCGTCGAACCGACTACACGGGGGCAGGTGGCGGGCTTCTCTCTAGCTCCGCCACCTCCTCCGGCCAACGGTAAGCGATTCCCGCCTTACTCCGATGCCATGAACTCGCCTTCTTTTGATTTCGCTTAGTTGTCTCAATTCTCCAATGCGTCGGGTATGTCTGGGTTGGGTTCGTCTCTGCCGTCTGTCGCTTTTCCTCGATTTAGTGGGGAGAACCCGCGATTATGGCAGTCACAATGTGAGGAATATTTTGAGTTGTTCGCCGTGCAGCCCCAGTTTTGGGTCCGGATGGCCACTCTTCACTTTGCTCCCTCGATAGGTGTCTGGTACCAGTCAGTCCGTAGGAGAATATCGCAATTAGATTGGCACGGATTTTGTGAGTTGCTTGCTGGCTGTTTTGGTTGGGACCAGCATCAACAGTTAATTCGCCAATTCTATCATCTTCGTCAAATAGGATCTGTGCAGGACTTTATCGATCGTTTTGAAGAGTTAATGAATCATTTAAATTTGTCGAGGGCCTGCGCGAGGACATCCGGGTGGTGGTTCTGGTCCAATGGCCTTCCGATCTGGACACTGCCTGTTCCTTGGCGCTTCTCCAAGAGGAGGTGCTTGCCGGTGGCCGCAGGGATCGTACGAGGCAATTCGACACCACTGTAGCGAATCTGGCACGCCAAGCACACCAGCCACCTCTTCTTCCACACCAAGGCCGGCAGGCTCCCATCCTGGGGACCGAAAATCACCGCGGAGTCGACGGGGCCAGGGCCAACAGCAAGCAAGATGGTGTGGCAGCGTTGCACGCCTATCGTCGAGCGCGCGGTCTGTGTTTCACATGTGGAGAACGCTGGGGCCGGGACCATAAGTGCCCAGCTGCTATTCAGCTTCACGTTGTGGAGGAATTGCTCCAAATACTTGAGCTGCAGCAGTCAGAACAGGACGATGGGGAAGTGACATCACCAGAACACTCCGTGGAGCTGATGGCTATATCTCGGCACGCAGTGGATAGTACAGTATCCTCTCGGACGATTCGTTTGCATGGCTGGGTGCAGGGAATGGAAGTTCTGTTGTTAGTGGACTCGGGCAGTTTATCCTCTTTCATCAGCTCGCAATTAGCACAGCATCTTCCTGGCATACACGCCCTGGCCCATATGGTTCGTGTTCAAGTCGCAGATGGAGGTGAACTCATCTGTTCTCAGCAGGTTCAAGGCTGCTCCTGGTGGGTTCAGGGCCACTGTTTCATTTCAGCACTGCGTATTATTCCCTTGGGCAGCTATGATATCATATTGGGCATGGACTGGTTGGAGGACCACAGCCCCATGACGGTCGACTGGATCAATAAGACTCTTCAATTTCAATTGGCTGGGCAGACAATTGTTCTTCAGGGAATTAAGCACAACAGTACCACATGTATTCCCATCACTCCCCATCAGCTTGCTGGTGTCAGCAAGCGCCAAGCATCGATACATTATATCCAACTGGTGGCAGTACTTGATACAGTGGAAGTTCCCGTTCCGACTGAAGTAGAGTTTTTGCTGAAGGAATTCGATGACGTGTTTGCCGAACCACAGGGGCTGCCACCACAGCGGTATTGCGACCATCATATTCCGTTGTTGCCAGGCACTCAACCATTCGCCCAACGACCGTATCATCTGGCCCCTGCACTGAAATCTGAACTGGAACAGCAAGTGGAAGAAATGCTAAAGAGTGGAGTCATTCAGCATAGCAGTAGCCCATTTTCATCCCCGGCCATACTTGTTAAGAAGAAAGACGGCAGCTGGAGGTTATGCATCGATTACTGTCATCTCAACGCAGTCACTTGCAAAACCAAATACCCAGTACCGGTGATTGATGAATTGCTGGACGAATTGTCAGGCGCAGCATGCTTCTCCAAACTGGATCTCCGCGCAGGCTATCACCAGATTTGTATGGCAGAGGGCGAGGAATACAAAACGGCGTTTCAAACACACTCTGGTCACTACAAATATAAAGTCATGCGCTTCGGGTTGGCCGGGGCACCGGCCACGTTTCAGCGAGCCATGAATGATACTCTAGCGCCAGTTTTGAGGAAGTCAGCTCTGGTTTTCTTCGATGACATCCTGGTCTACAGCCCGTCGATCGGTACTCATGTTGAACATCTTCGGGTAGTGCTCCAGCTGTTGCGTAATGCTCATTGGAAGGTCAAACACTCCAAATGTTCCTTTGCTCAACGACAGTTATCCTATTTGGGCCATGTGATCAGTGCAAATGGAGTGGCAACAGAGGAGTCAAAAATTCATGATGTGCAACAGTGGCCTGTGCCGAACTCAGCCAAGCAACTTCACAGTTTTTTGGGTCTGGCTGGTTACTACCGCAAGTTTGTACGGCACTTCGGATTACTCAGTAAGCCTCTCACCAAGCTCCTCAGGAAACATTGCTTATTTGTATGGACAACCGAATGCGAGGAAGCATTTCATCAGCTCAAACAAGCTCTAATCACTGCGCCGGTGTTAGCTCTACCCGATTTCTCGAAACCATTCGTGATTGAGACGGACGCTTGTGATAAAGGAGTAGGGGCTGTGCTCCAGCAGGATGGTCACCCCATCGCTTTTATGAGCAAAGCTCTCGGCCCTCGCACCCAAGGTCTCTCTATTTATGAGAAGGAATGCCTGGCGGTGCTCATGGCGGTGGAACGCTGGCGATCGTACTTGCAAATGAATGAGTTCGTTATCCGCACAGATCAAAAGAGCCTCATCCACTTCGAAGATCAGCGCTTGTCCACTCCGTGGCAACAGAAAGCATTTACGAAGCTGTTGGGACTGCAGTATCGCATCTGCTACAAGAAAGGCGCTGAGAATCGCGCAGCGGATGCTCTGTCCCTCAAGGAGCATCAGTCTTCAGCGGAGTGCGCCGCGTTTACTGAATGTTTACCATCTTGGCTTGAGGAAGTCACCAACAGCTATAGCACTCACGATCATGCGTGTGATCTGCTTGCTCAACTCACCATCTCGTCGCCCCAGGACAAGTTTTCGTTGCATCAAGGCATCATTCGCTATGATAACCGAATTTGGTTGGGGACTAGTCCCGCATTACAAGCACGCGTCATCGCCGCTCTCCACGACAGCGCCATGGGCGGTCACTCGGGTTTTCCGGTCACATATCGCCGAGTCAAACAACTCTTCGCGTGGCCCCATATGAAACAAGCCATCGAAGAGTATGTCAGCAGCTGCACAATATGCCAGCAGGCCAAACCTGATAGAAGCAAGTACTCGGGGCTACTGCAACCCCTCCCGATTCCGGACGCAGCTTGGAGGTCGCCACGATGGACTTTATAGAAGGTTTGCCTACTTCCTCCCGCTTCAATTATATTTTGGTGGTGGTCGACAAGTTTTCCAAATACGCACACTTCCTGCCGCTCAGCCACCCCTTTACCGCTCCTCAAGTGGCCCAAGTATTCCTCGATAATGTGTACAAACTGCATGGTCTGCCTCGGATCCTGGTGTCCGATCGTGACAAAATCTTCACCAGCAACTTCTGGCAATCGTTGTTCACCCGCACGGGCATGCGGCTGCACCTCAGCACGGCCTATCACCCTCAATCCGATGGGCAAACTGAGCGTGTGAACCAGTTTAGAAACATATTTGCGTTGCTTCGTGCACGCTTGTCCGCATCAGTGGTCCAAGTGGCTTTCCCTTGCCGAGTTTTGGTACAATTCGAGCTTTCATTCCGTGCTAGGTAAATCTCCGTTCATGCTATTGTATGGCCGCGAGCCTCATCACCTGGGCCTGTCTTCCGCTTCCATGGGCAACAATGGTGATGTCAAACAATGGCTGCAACATCGGGCGACAATGACAACGCTGGTGCATCAACATCTGAATCAGGCTCAGCAACGGATGAAACGCCAAGCGGACAAGACACGCTGTGAGCGAACATTTGAGGTGGGCGACATGGTCTTCTTGAAGCTCCAACCTTACATTCAATCCTCCATAGCAGCCAGAGCAAATCACAAACTGGCGTTCAAGTACTTTGGTCTGTTTCCCATTGTTGCTCGAGTTGGCACCGTGGCATACAAATTGCAATTACCGGCGTCTGCCACCGTTCACCCTGTTTTTCACGTGTCTCAACTCAAGCGCGCGTTGTCTCGCGAGGCCCAGGTATCGCCTCATCTCCCTTCTTCGCTAACATGGCACCAAGTCCCAGCTGCTATACTCGACACCAGGTGGGTGCGCAAGGCGAACAAATTGTGCCGGCAAGTCCTCGTCCGCTGGTCGTCAACTCCGACCGGCGAGGAGACATGGGAGGATGAAGCGGACCTCAAGCGGCGCTTTCCTCATTCCCCGGCTTGGGGTAAACCGGTCTTTCAAGGGGGGGGAGGGGTATTGTCAGGGACCTCACCCCTGACGACGATGACGACCCTAAAGCAGACACAGCGAATGGCAGGAAGGGCGATGCTGCTAGCAGGAACGAAGACCAGGTGGAGGCACGGCCCAAACGCGCAAGGAAACCCAACCGAAGATACATGGGCGAAGAATGGGCCCAGACCGGGGTTCCGAAGCTGTAATAAGTAGCGCACTATAGCGTGGGGAAAAGGGCATCCAGAGTGATCACATTTTCGGCAATCTCCTCCCACCTCCAACTCTATCTTCTCACCTCATTCTTGCTAGAAAGCGAATATTGTACGACCGAGGTTGTTGGATCTAAGTAGAGTTAACACATGGCAGCAGGCACGTCCACGATCTCGAGCGCGGCAGCACCAGCAGGTCCAGCACAGGAAGATCACCTCCCACACGACCATGTGCACCTCGAGCCCCTTCTTTGGGTCACCACAGAACGAGTGGGAGAGGAAGAGGGAGAGGAACCAAATCGAAGGTGGATGCAGGATGAGAAGGAAGAGGGAGGGAGAGAGGCTCCGTGTGGGAAAAGAGAGGGATTGATGGAGGCAGCACGAGAGATGGTGAGACGAGAGGGATTGAAGAGGGTGGCACGAGAGATGGTGGTGCGTTCAGTTAGGGTTTAGACTTTTGGTGGAGTGCGACAGAGTTACTAAGTTGGTTGGACCCGTCTGTGATGAATTTACATATGGTTTTTTTAGAAAATCATCCGTGATATCAAACCATCTATGATGAATTTATAGACGGCTTTTCTAGAAAATCATCCGTGATATCAAACCATGTGCGATGAATTTACAGATGGCCTTTTAGAAAACATATCTGTGATGTTTTACGTATCATG
The DNA here is from genome assembly GCA_019208055.1 of Stipa capillata. NCBI lineage: Eukaryota > Viridiplantae > Streptophyta > Magnoliopsida > Poales > Poaceae > Stipa > Stipa capillata. The sequence goes on along the minus strand of JAGXJF010003301.1, from coordinate 40,392 downwards.
TGAATTTTGCTAAAATACTGTCTGTGATTGGTGTTAGCACAGATAGTTTTAGCTGAACCATATATAATGAGACATCTAGGATGATCTTTTTTATAGCAATGGAGTTTTTCTCATGTTGTACGGGCATGTGAGGAGAGAGAGAAGAGGAGGGGAGAGGGAGAGGTGTGAAATGCAACTCGGGTAGCAGAACATGATGACCAACCACCGAAAGTTCTTGGAAGAAATCCTGCTTGAGGAAACGTCGTGTGGCGGAACTGGTCGTCGCGTACGTCCACCACGCGACTTTCCCTCCAATCTTGATTCACTGAACGTTCAGGTGGTTGGTTGGTCATCGCGTCTGCTACTCGGTTAATTCTTCTGCAGATTCACTGCAACTCGTCTTCTCCTCCGAGCTTGACTTCTTCGATGCGACGCGCCACAAATCCGGCCGGCGGACGGCGATCTCTACACGACGGTCATGCATGGCATACTTTGCTTTCGTATTTCTCTAATGCAAGGCTCTGACGGTCTGACTACTATTCGTTTCTTACGGCAAGCAAATCTCCATCAGCCTGGCAGCCACTGCTAATTAACATTCGCACGTTCAGTACTGATAAAATCTTCCTCAGGTTGAAGTTGCACCAGTGCTGCTCACCGTCGTCGAGCGGTACTCCCTGTGGCTGCAGTGGAGGGGACATTCGCGGCTGCCGCCGGCGAGTGCAGCGAGGGGAAGAGCCGTCGTGCCACTGCCCGTGTCGACGGTGATGGCGAGGAGGTGCAGCTCTTAGGAGACCAGGGCGGCGTTGCTGGTGACGGCGATAGTGCGGCGGCAGCTGGTGATTTCTCCCTAGCGAACGTCCCGGCAGCGGCAGAGCTGAACGCCCTCCGTGCTGCCGGCTGCTGCTGCTGCTCCGGTGTGATCGGCTCCGATGATGTCCCTGGCCTTCTCAACGACGATGACGACCTGCGCAACCTCCTATCCGGTGCCTGTCACAGCACCGAACCAGTCTCCAAATTATGACGATTATCTGATCAAGTAAAACCTGAATTTGACAAGCAACGAAACAAGTACAGAAAAGAAACTGCCTGCTATGTAATGCACATTCTTAGTCTTGAAGTGGAATTTTTTTGTTAGTATTTGGTGAGACAAGTTAATTAACTAACCTCAAGTTTTGGAGAAAGCCCTTTCAGCATTGCCAGCTTCCTCTCAAACGAGTTGCCCAGCATCTACATATAACACGTACAGAAGAGAAACCGGTCACTGGATTAATTGCTAGCAAATTCCATCAACTGGGCAGCCACTTTTGTGACGTTTACGAATCACAAAAAATTAATCCACCATGTCTGTGTACTTAATTGGCACTTACAGCTGTTTGCTTTGAGCTATCCCAGTTGAAGAAGCTGGTGAAAAATGCAGGCTCATCCCCTTCTGTGATCGCGTACTGGGTTGTGTCGATCGACCGTTGTCCATCCTGAACAATGCCTGCCTGAAGGAACATCTGCAGGTAATGTAAAAACAAATGGAGATTTGAGATTTCACCAGGGAATTTTTGGTGGTATCTATAATCACATTGGAATCATATGACCTTGCCAATATCGAGTGCATGCTGCTTGGATGTAACACCTGAGTGCAGTCCAACCCAAACGTAGATTTCGTCGTCACAGTCCAGTATCAAAGTCTCCTCAGTCGCCAGATCATCCTGAGAGAAGTTGAATACCTCCTTTGCCTGGAATATGGGAATCAAAACCAAAGACTATTCAACCTTTGCAATTTTTCCGACAAGCTATGGTTGGCTGTGTCCTTGTGTCATAACCAAGTGTTCGTCGTAAGGTAGCACTAACCTTGAACAGACCTGAAAATAATCATATCTTATGATTAGAAATGCTTTTAGGCATAGATGATATTGAAAGCACAACTGAAAAACATGCCCGTACATTGTTCAAAAGTACAAGTATACAGATGTGGATCTGCTGGCCAACCCTTGATGCGCTTTTCTTGGGAGTATTCCGATCTTCCTCCTATTGTTTTCCAGAAGTGGTCAGGTTCAGAACCTTCTCTTACTAACAAGGATTGCTTCAGTGGCTGCAAAAATAGCACTGCATACAGTCCACAAGGGGAACTCTTTCCAATTTTCTAGAAACATGATAGCAAGAACACAAAGGGGTTTGCTTGTAGTCTTATCCTTACACACAACTTGTCCATCATCCTATCAAGTAGATCATGGTCACTTGGTGAAGAAAGGCTTCCTATCCAGGTAAAGAAAGAAGCACCATCTTGCAATATGTAACAGTGGGAGGAATTAAGTGAACTTGCGGCCTGCATTTCAGTTAAGTAATCCAGTCACGAGAGGATGATTTAGAACAGCAGAAGACCAAAAGAAACAGAAGTGTGATTTGCCTATTTGGCCTAAGAGGCAATTGTGTATTTGCACTTTTTTTTGGTTTTGCCCAAACTCACCAGATCAACCTGAATGGCTTGTATGCAATCACGTCGCAGCCCTTGAACCCGGAATAATGCAGCCCCGTCTTTCTGGTACCATTCAGTTCTGTCGCTTTTCTGTAGAATGGAGTTCTTATATGCAGCACTCCTGCCCCCCTGGAAAAGGAAGCAGATAACGAACTCCAGTATTCATATGCAAGAATATATTTCTTCCTTAATTAATATTCAAGTACATGAAGTGCACAACAAGTATCCATGTATACCTTGAATATGATCAATGACTTGAATACAAGGAAAAACAACTCTGGTTCTGTGCCCTCAAACACTTGCCCCTGCAATTACATTTAGCAAATACGTGATACTGTACATAGAGGTGTCCTAGCCAGTTACTGAGATTTGTAGGTGACTCTGGTTACCTGGCAAATCGGCCAAATAAATTTGTCTAAATTTGAACCTTTTGTGTTCTCTACAAGTTTAGCTTGAATTTGGTGTGTTTTCTATAGATTCTGTTTTAATTTGGTTTGTTTCCTATAAATCACATTAGAATTTGATATTTTACAAAATTCACTTCTAAAATTGTGTTTGAATATTTTGGCCAGTTATCAGTCCAAAATTTCCTGTTAGCATGGTAACATCGCTGCTATATAATATTATAGCAAACAAAATTGCATGTGTTGCTGCGTGGATTTTGTGGGATTTGCTCAAAGGAAAAGGAGTGAAGACATGAAATAGCTCACGACAACTGCATGCCCTTTCACTGAATCAGCCATGCTTGACATCAATGAAACTGTGGCAACTCTGTCTTCCTGCAGCCAAATGCACAAACTAAGTTAATCAACATGTAAAGTACTGACAAACACGCAGTACGCTTGTTTAAACAGAGCCAAGCTGAGCAATATCTCTGGAACATAGCTGCAGCGGACTGTGTTTTAACAGCATTTCCTTTTAGATGTTTTTAGCAGGGAAAATTTTACGAAATAGCAGACCTTTGCACTATCCTGTCCAGACCAATCAAAGAACAGATGATAGTCTCGTCCATCTTCAACATAGCTGTACTGTATGATGTAGCAGTCCCCATTGTATAGTTGCTCCTGCTCCTCAGTGCAAAGCAGGGTTACAGAACCATGGTCCACCAGCCAAACCTGCAGTATATGTTCTGTTACAAGATGGACTCATGAATGTCAAAACCTAGACAAAGAATTTTACCTTCAGATTACCATTACAACTGATGAGCTCTTGAGGTTTATCCTCTGGAATTTCTGCAACATCGTAACCTTGATGCTTGAAAATTGCTGCACCAGGATGCTGCATTAGAACTTCTCATGATATTACTAAGTTAACGGAACCAATAGGTTTGTAATCACTATGATCCTCACACCTGCCACTTTCTCTCGCCCTGCGTCATATAACTTCTGCACAACATTCTTGGGCCAATGCTGAAAATGCAGCTTAAAGTCGGCAATTTCATGACCTTCCGTCATTATAACCGTACAAACGTTTGATGACCTGCCTTGACAGTGCACATATTCCTATAAACATAGAAAATTGTTTCAAACATATGAAAAGATTTAAGTAGGCACCGATAATCAAGCATATTAACACCCTCATTTGCATCAGGTCTGCTTTTTTGTTCTGCCTGTCACTTAACTGTACTGTGCCTGTAACTTAATATCATGATCCACGAGGTAGGGACTAGAAAGCTTCCTTGCCAAGTTTGTCTATAAAAAACCAACTAGCACATATGCAGTAATAGTAAAAAGGAAAATTCTCAGGTTTCAACTGCTTACTTCTAAGGCAGTAACGGATGTCTTCCTCTCTGAAACCAGTGTTGTTGTCCCTATCCACAAGAATATTTCAGTGCCACAGTCCAGTATGTAACTTCTGTCGGAGTTCAGCATTTCTCTATCTAACAAATCTGTCTCCATGAGGACAAGGTTTCTCTTGTTAATCCTACATACAAGAAAGTGTACCGAACATGTTGTTATGTACTAAATCAAGGCTAATGGGGCTGAGTTAAGCTGGGGGTAGTCACCAAAAAAGTTTCTTGGATGAGTTGGTAATAGGCTCCCCATTGGCTGCGTCTGGTATATCACCGGGAATAGGTGCATAGCCTCCAAATAGGTTCCAGAACTCACCAGCATCAGAGTCACCGACAAGCTTTCCATCATCTACAGTCAGCAACAAGCAAAAAGGAAAACTAAGTATCTCTATCCTTGCTGATGGAAAATGTAATTTCACATAACACTACCTATTGTTGCAATCTCACATCTGCCGCAATGTCGGTTTTCTCTCAGGTGCTTAATGACATCTAATGCCTTAGCCCTTGTTTGCATACTAGAATTACAACCGCTGAAAAGGAAAATCTTCGACGGCGTGTCCACTATAAATGCCGCCTTATGATCCAGGGAGGACCGTGAAAACGGAACCTGCGACAGCATCAGGCACACCGCTGGTTAGTTGTCTTACATCGACAGACAATGAGATGTGCTGGAAGATCTTTGAGATAGCACTTCTTACTTCTCTGATGCGAGGTACATGCTCTCCTTCGCACCGGAACATCGTGGTCCTGTCGGATTCCTCCCCAGATCTTCTCCAGTGCGAAGAGAAGCTACCTTGTACCGGGATGATGCATGGTCTGAAGTATGACAAGAATTTGTCAGATTCTTCGCCTTGTGTTTCCCTGTACTGGACCGTGTGGGAGCCCAGCGCCGCATCCAGCTCGATGGCCTTGTCTGAGGCCATCACACAATCTTCCTAGGTCACCACAATGCAGGATCGATAGCAGGAAACAAACATATCCATAAGCAAAAGGCACTGCCAAGAAAGAATGACAAGATGGACCATTAATTGTTGCTATAGTAGCACACCTCTTTGGCTTCCTCCCCTACCCAGTAATGCACATTGTGCCGGCGAATTCCGCTCTTAAGCTCAGCTGTCTGAAACATTGTACAACATGCGAGAACTTACTCAGTGATGTAGATCAGTTAGAATAAAGTGTACAATTTTACAGCTGAAGCAGGCTACTGTGGAGAAACTTACATTCAGTATGATGTAGCTGTTCCTAGTGTAGAACTTGCCATGCAAGGATTTTGCAATTGGGATTAGATTGCTTCCCATAACGCACCAGATATCCAGCCCACTGGAAGAAGATTTTTAAAATTTTAAATTTAAATTTGAAAAAACAGCATAAGCTAGATTTATACATGACATTTACAGAACTTAGGTAAAATGAAGAATAATATAGCTAAAGGCATAGAACTTTTGCAGCCATGGAATTTATTTCCCCCATTTCTTCCCGGGTTTGAGACTTCCAACCAACTATCTTTCCTTACAAATCTTATGAACAGAGCAGTGTTTGTGCTGCTCCAGTATAAAACAAAATTACCAGCTGCATTTTCTAAAGTAAAAGGGTTTTTAAAAAAAGATAGAGAGAGAGAGAGAGAGAGAATAGGCGAGGCATATTCAAATGCTGATCCACGATTCCCTAGAATCGTCCAAGAGAACAACTAAAGACAATAAAAAAGAACAGCAAAGCAGGTGAGAGAGAGAGATGGAAAGGGTGAAGGAGCCGGGGAGGAAACGTACGGCTTGTCGCCGACGCCGAGGAACGCGTCGTCGACGCCCTTCATGGTCGCCATGGCAGCGGCGGAAATGGGAGGGAGGGAGCTCGCCAAGCTGAGGTGAGATGAAATGGACTAATGGAGTGAGCAGAGCAGAGAAAGAAAAAGAAGAAAGGGAAAGGTGAGCAGGCAGCTGGTGGTGGTAGCAGTAAAGTTTGGTAAGAGCAGCACGCCATTGAAAATGCACTGCAGAGAGATCAACAATTAACGCACTTCTCCCGCGGGCTCACCACCAACCTGACAAACTTTCTCAGTGCAGGAAGGAGAGAGGGGGAGAGAGAAAGAGAGAGGGGAAAGGCCATTGCTTTGCATTGAAGGTTGTGACGTGCAACTTTGCCGTGCTGATTGAGTTCTGTCAACGACTCTTCCCGAGGAGGTCCTAGCCCCCTTGATTAGAGCTAGAATTTTGTGTACAAGCCGGTCATAAGAATAAGTTTTTTTAAAAAAAAGAATTTTATTATTTTCAAGATCTGTATAATAAGATGTACATAATCAACAAACTGAGATTAAGTTTAAACAGTAACCAATATTACAAGGAAAACAAAAGAATCATAAAAGACACAATAATCATCTAAAGGACTCCTCCAAAATTTAACAAAATGACACCAGACTATAGGAATAAGTTCTAGGTAAGTCATAGTGGAGATAAGTTCTAGATAAGTCATAGTTGTGATAAACTCTTAGACAAATCAACTATTTGTTTGTAAAGTCTTATGTAGTAGAAGCTTATGGTATGAGAAGAAAGAAAAAATATCTAAAGTACTTTCATCCAGTCTAGTTCGATGCTGATATTGACATAATTTTGGATTGTATCATACGCCACTTATGCACTAGGCATAAAGTTTGAAATTAAAAATATTAACAAGCACAACATCAATAATTTTATAGTGCTACATCAAATTGGGGCAAGATTTTAACACGTTTTCTTGCCAACAAAAGAGGTTGCAACATAAGTTCTTTCACCATAAAATATAACATGGACGCACTCATCGTTCCGCCATCAAACTCTGGGCAATCTCATCACTTTTTGGACCATAGTACCATCATTGTTGCTAGATGGAGCATTGTGCACACCAACTATGTTGGCCACGTCATTTTGATAGTACTCTTCTGTCTCAAATCTCTCGAAGTGTTCATTATGTAGCGCACTATCACGAATAAAATTTTGTAAGATCACATGCAGCAATGATCATCTTTTGCTTGTTAACTGGCGAAGGGGAGAAGTTGGCAGGGGAGGCTAGCGCTGCACCTGCTCTGCTCTGTTGCTGCTGCTCCTGCTCTACTGCAGGGGAGAAGCTGGCGGGGGAGGCCGGCGCGGGGGAGGGGGCAGTGGGAGAGGTTGGCGCGGGGGAGGCCGACGGCGGGGGTAGCCGGCGTGAAGGGAGCACGGTGCTGCGCAGGGTGGAATTGGGGTAAAATAACCCTATGATGGTAATTTGTATGTAATTTCACACAAGTTCGAGGGTAAGTTGATAGCAGGGGGTTAGAGAAGCTCGGGAAACCGTTCCAGGACAGATTTTTTTTTCTAAGTATAACAACTGAGATGAGATTAAAACTTAAACTAAGTTTGAAAAATACTTTTGTTGGAACTTATGGCTTATTTAGAGGCATAAACTGTCTATAAGCTCCAATAAAAAGGGCTTAACCTTGACTTGTTAGAGCTGTGAGAGTAAATCTGATATGGTCACCGGTAGGGATATATATTTAAATTGCTTGTTTAGTTGGATAAATAATATGAGTCAATTTTATATTTAGTTAATAGAACCAACAGTTTGGACAAGATTAATTTACACAATTAAATTTATGTTAGTTATAGTTACTTATACATCATTCGACACCGAGCAACACTTATCAATATTAATATAGCTATAATAATTAGTAATTAAACACACTAATTTTTACTAATAATGTGCTAATGAACCAACTAATCATACACTAATTAAGACACTAACATTTATCAACACTAATGTTACAATAATTATTACTCACTAAAAATAAAATACACTAATTATCACTGACCATTTGTTAAAGATCGAGATTACATAAGGGGCCGAGCTCATCCAACCAAAATATTTGACTCACTCAATCCAGCATATTTGAAGAATATTTCTCAAAATTGGTTGCTCTATGTATGTCATCCCTCCAACTAAGAGGATTTTTACCGTCCATTTTACTAGTGAAGGAGGAGAGAGTAGTATAAGGGCCTGTTTGGTTAGGATGTAGCAGTTGAAGGATCAAAGATGTCGACTAGAGGGGGTGAATAGGCGACTACAAATTTTAGCCTTTTTCAATTGCTTTTAGAGAAGTGCGGAATTATAGATTCTCTAAATGTGCAACTAAATGAATCAACCTATATGACAAGACACAATTAACTCAAAGACAATCACAAGATAAACAAGTTATCAAAATCAAACACAAAATAGAGATTTGGGAACGAAATAACCACAAGTTGGAGACGAAGATATATCCCAAGTTCACACCCTTGGGAAGAGTGCTAATCTCCATTGAAGAGGCGGAGGCCAAACAAAGCACCTCACGACACCAAGTCTCACCTTCTTCTCCTTTGAGCCTCGGCAAACCAAGCCCGAGCTCAAATCACTAGTGGTAGACCTTGAGGCAGTCTCTAAACATTCACAAACAATTTCGGAGCACAAATCCACAACTTGGAGGCTTCCGGGAGACACCAACCGGCTAGAGATTCCCAAAATTCCAAGAGTAACAAGCAACGCAATAAACTCAAGGGGGATTCAACTTTGGCTTAGTGGAATTGTAGATCTAGGGCTCCTCTTTCTTTTCCCTCAAAAGCTTGATGGGATTTGAGCACTAGGGGAGGAGTTTCTTAAGTTTTGAGCTTCAAAAATGGTGGAGGAGAGAGAGTTTCAAAGAGCTCAAGTCGGGTACCCCTTGGGGAAGAAGGGGTGGGCCTTTTATAGGCCCATCGAAATCTGCCCGTTGAGGTATAGCGTGCACGGTCCGGAAGTCCATCCGGAACTTCCGGGCCGAACCTCCGGACCGTCCGGATTCTGGGCTGCCTTCCAGGCAGCCTTCTGGGCCAGTCCAGCTATTGGACTAGCCTGGAATTCCATCCGGAAGTCCATCCGGATTACGGGTAGCCCGGAGGTCTAGCCTAGAACCTCCGGACCGAGACTCCGGGTGCACTCAGAATTCCGGGCTGCCTTCCGGGCCAGTCCAGTAGCTACTGGACAGTCCAGAATTCCATCCGGAAGTCCATCCGGATTCTGGGTAGCCCGGAGGTCTGGTCCGAAACCTCCGGACCAAGACTCCAGGTGCATACAAAAAGTAAAAAGCAGGGTATAACATGAGGCTTCTCACTTGCTCTCTTTTTGGGTTTTTCTCGAATATGGGTTGTGAATGTAAGATCTCATAGGATATATGTTTCCACCCTCTTGTTCATCACATTGCCCCTCTTAATAGTCCGGCTTTCCTATGACTCAAGCATAAGAAAAAATGCATAATTTAAATACGCCGTCTTCTTCTCTCCTTTTTGCTTAGGGGTTTGGAACCATTGGACTAACACATGTTCATATACTTTGTAAACGTAGTTAGTCCTCTAATCATTTGTCATTTACACTAAAACCCACTTAGGGGCTTAGATGTCCTTTCAGTCTCCCCCTTTTTGGTGGTAGATGACAACCATGATTAGAGCTTACACAAAGGTTTTATAATATGAAGGTTTTGGTTTCTTTGGATATAGAGAGGACTCCCCCTAGATTTGTGCACTATTTGAATAGTTTTGCTTTTGCATGCAAAGTGCACAAATATAGAGTTTGACAAAACTCCCCCTACGTCTTTAGAAACCGTTACACCTTTGTACAAAGTTGGTGAGAGTGTGGCAATAAACATAAAGCACAAACTCACTAACACATGGTGTGTGTGACAAGATATAAGATATGCAATATCATTACTCAACAATAAGGCATGGTATGAGATATAAACATAATATCATGGATAAACTAAGGTAAAGAGAATACAACATAAGCAACCTTAGCCACAACCATGGTAATCTATTAAAGCATAGGTAAGTCTCATCCATACAATAACTTGAGCATATGAGTAGCTTGTCACACAATCACACAATGTAGAGTCTGGTACAATATGATAGCTGAAATAAAGAGTTTCACAAGCCCAAACAGAATCAAAGAGAAAAACGAGGGCTTGTGATCATGCAAAATAACCCATAAACAACCACGAGAAAACCTAATAGAACTCCACTTCTCCCCCTTTGGCATCTAAACACCAAAAAGGAGAGAAAGAGAGCGATGCTATCGCAGCCCAAAGAACTACTCATCATCGTCCGTCTCCTCGTCGTCGTTGTCGTCATCCTCCTCACTTGCATCTTCATCAACATGAGCTAGGGAAATCGTGCCTGACTTGGTCTTCATCACTGTCACTCTCAAAAGGATCATCAAGCACTTCCAAGTCACTCTCTTGCTCCTCGGATCCATGGCCAATGTCCTCTCCATTCTTGCGCCTCTCTTCATTGATCATACAAGTGTTCTTCTTGGCGCGCTTATTTAACTTGTGCATACGGACATGAATGGCTTTGACATACCCAAAGATAGACTTGAGAGCCCTCATAGCTTTGCTACTCTTCTTCTTGGGTTGGCTAAAAGAAACTCCATGCTCAACCTCTTTTCCTTTCCTAGAGGTAGTAGTGGTGCCCTTGGTAGGTGAGTGGCAAGCGGTAGACCTCAAGTATCCATGCTTTTGCTTCAAAGCAGTTTCGAGAATGGCGGGAGAGGTGGCTCCAATGATAAAAGCCTCAATATAAGGAGCATAAGTAGGTGACATTTTCTCAATCACCACAAGCCTCTTCTCTTGATAGAGAAAATCCATCACATCAATGCGAGTTTGCTTCTCCAGCCTAGTGTAGAGCATGAGGTTAATCAATGGCCCTCTCACAGCTGTAGTATCTCCAACCTTTGCACCAATGAATTGCCGAAAGAGCTTGTACATCACATCATCGAAAGACAGCATGTCATTGGTGAAACCAATCTTGTTCTTTCCCAGTCCATAGCAAAACTTAAGCTCATCCTTACTAGCAAAGTCTTCATTGTGAATACAGACACCACGGTTGTCTCTGTCCAATCTAAAATAATATCCAAGCACTTGAGCAAAGAGAGCAAACGGCTTCTTGTACAGGTGAGGCCCGGTCATCCAAGACAGGGATCTCTCCTCATCATGGTGAAAGTGCACGGTTGCATAAAATTGCCGAATGTGCTCCGGACAATATACTTGATTTATCTTCATTAGCCTCAATACATCCAACTTCTCACAAGCCTCGATGATGCATGGGAAATATTCTTTGTTGTCTTCTATGAATTCAAAATCAATGGTCTTTTGAATGATCACTTGAGTCTTGTGAGCTTCAAAGATTTCATTGAAAATCTTCTCTTGTTGATGATCCCAAAAATGATCATCTGTCTCATTGCTTCTTTCCTCAAGATATGGATTCTTCATCCTAAACTTGGTCCACTTCTTCCTTGTCATGGTTCTGAAATTTTCTTCCGGAAGAGTTGGTCCCTTTGGAGCACTAGAGGATGCACCTTTTGTTTTCTTGGCCGGAGCCTTGCCCTTCTCATTCTTTCCACCACGTTGAACAACGGTATTTCTTCTAGGATTAGTCCTCGAACCCTCGGGCCTAGGATTTATCATTTTCTTGGCGCTCAAGGTCTCACGAGCATTGACACGATCCTCACTTGAAGGGTCACTGCTACCTGTGAACAAGATAGGTACGCATAGAATAGAATAAGTGCACAAGCCATAAGGATAGAGGCCAAAGAAATTGCCTTTTATGGACATTATCGTCTTCTCAGCGTTCATCCGGAGGTTCCGTCCGGAGCCTCCGGGCTCAACCTCTAGGCTACCCGGATTCCAGATCGCTTCCGGGTTAGTTTTCGGGCGGGTCCAGTGGCTACTGGACTCGTCCGGAGCCTCACCCAGAAAGCTATCCGGATTCCAGACGGTCCAAAGGCTCGGTCCAGAGCTTCCGGGTGGAATCTCTGGGCTGTACAGAAACAGCCGGATGAACTTTAAGATTACAATGTATCCACAAAACACAAGGAGGGGAAAGGGGTATGGCCATAAATGAATGTGGAATAGCCATATGCCAAGGATCTAACCTAGAAACCACTTCACAAAAGCTAAATCTCACATATAATGGAGCAATGGAGGTGAGATCTAGAGGAGAGAGAATGCCAAGAAGATTTACCCGAATCCATGGATGCTCTTGCCCTAACTCAGTGGGGAGCACCTTCTATGAGGGAGGTCGGTGGGTAGAAGCCCGAATCCCTCCAAATCAGCGAGAAGAAAACCGTCCAAATCCACTGTGGGGAACCGCCAAGATGAGGACCTTAAGAAGCTCGGAGCCCGATCCGGAGTTCCGGGCAGCCAAAGTGCCTTCCGGAGGTCCAAAGTGCCTTCCGGAGGTGGTAGAGGTGGGTGGCGCCGCTAGGGTTGGAGTATGGGGTCGGGGGGAAAGGAATTGAATGAAAATCTTCCCCCGACTCGGCCGTTCATAGGCAAAAAATGCGCCATTCGGAGGTTCGGTCCGGAACCTCTGGGCTGAACCTCCGGGCTGTCCGGATTCCGGGCTGCTTCCGTGTTACTTTCCGGATGGGTCCAGTGGCTACTGGACTCATCCGGAGCCTCCCCCGGAATTCTATCCGGATTCCGAATGGTCTGGAGTTTCAATCCATCCGGGATAGAAAACCTCTACACAGCTATCCTATAGATCAAGATGACTTGTGCAAAGATAGAATAGATGGCATAAGATAAGAACAGACATCACTAGGAAGTTCCTTAGGTATTCTAGGCACATCCAATAGATAAGATACAACTCGAATAGCTTCATTGGACATGATTCGAATCAACACAAATGCCAAAAGTCAAAAAAAAATAAACAATTGGCATAAGAGGCATTGGTGAGGTATTTCTACCATATGTTTGAGCATGTTGATCTAGGACCGCGAGTTCTACTAAAAGAAATGGATCCTAAGAATCAAACTCATCTTAGTATGTCAATCACACAAGTAATCATCATACAAGTTTTTCAATATTTGCATCCTTTACAGATGTGATAGCCCATGACTTGAGCTACACTCCTAATTCCATGCACACACCTAGATTGCAAGATACAATGTAACGCACATGTTTGTATGCAAGAGGTCAAAACAAGTTTCGAGAATCAATGATATTAAACTCATTCCTTAACTCGCAAAACCTAGCTTCATCTAGGGGCTTGGTGAAGATGTTCGCTGATTGTTTATCCGTCCTCACATGAGATATTTCTATTTCACCTCGAGCAACATAATCCCTAATGAAGTGATGACAGATATCTATGTGTTTGGTTCGAGAGTGTTGGACGGGATTGTTGGCTATCTTGATTGCGCTTTCGTTACCGCATAAAAGAGGCACTTTACCAACAACGATACCATAATCTTTTAATGTTTGCCTCATCCACAACAATTAAGCGCAACAACTACCGGCAGCAATATATTCGGCTTCGGCGGTGGATAGGGAAACGGAGTTCTGTTTCTTGGATGTCCAACTAACTAACGATCTACCAAGGAGTTGGCATGTTCCGGAAATGGACTTTCTATCAACATTATCACCGACATAATCCAAATCTGAAAAACCAACAAGATCGAAGGTTGAACCCTTATGATACTAAAGCCCTAAGTTTGGGGTATGAACAAGATATCGAATGATTCTCTTTACCGCCACCAAGTGGCACTCTTTTGGAGCAGCTTGAAATCTTGCACACATACACACACTCAACATAATATCTGGCCTAGATGCACAAAGGTAAAGTAAGAATCCAATCATAGAGCGATATAACTTTTGATCTACCGCTATACCTTCTTGGTTGAGGTCGAGGTGCCCATTGGTAGGCATTGGCGTCTTGCACCCCTTGGCCTTGTCCATCTCGAACTTCTTGATGATGTCGGCGGTGTACTTGGTTTGGGAGATGAATGTTCCTTCCTTGAGTTGCTTGACTTGAAATCCGAGGAAGAATTTCAACTCTCCTATCATCGATAGCTCAAGCTTGCTAGCCATTAGTTCACCAAATTCTTCACTAAATGCTTTGTTAGTGGAACCAAAGATAATGTCATCAACATATATTTGGTATATGAACAAGTCACCTTTAACCCTCTTTGTGAAGAGAGTGGTGTCGATTTTCCCAATCACGAAATCATTCAAGACTAAAAAATCCCTAAGACACTCATACCAAGCTCGCGGAGCTTGCTTTAATCCATAGAGCGCCTTATGGAGTTTATAGACATGGTTGATGTGATTAGGGTCTTCGAAACCCGGTGGTTGTGCAACGTATACCTACTCATTAATTGGACCATTAAGAAATGCACTTTTAACATCCATTTGATATAATTTGAAGTTGTGATGATTAGCATATGCAAGTAAGATGTGAATGGCATCTACTTTAGCAACGGAGGCATAGGTTTCACCGAAATCTAAACCTTTGACTTGGGTGAAGCCTTGTGCCACCAATCTTGCTTTGTTCCTTATAACTTGGCTATTTTCATCTTGCTTGTTCTTGAATATCCACTTTGTCCCGATGACATTGTCGTTCTTGTCCTTTGGTCTCTCCACGAGAGACCACACTTTATTGCGGGTGAAATTATTTAGTTCTTCTTACATAGCCACCACCCACTCCGGATCTTCCATTGCTTCTCCTACCTTAAGGGGCTCAAGAGAGGAAACAAACGAGTGATGTTCACAAAAGTTTGCTAAACGTTTACGAGTGGTTACCCCTTTAGATATGCTTCCTAGAATGTTGTCAACTTTAAGTCCATTCATGTTGCATGGGATCCGTTGATGACATGGAGCTCGATTTTCTTCATTTGAAGTTTGAGCTCCATCTTGAGCTTGACCTTGATCTTGATCTTGATCTTGCTCACTTGGTTGATGGTCTTGAGGTTGTTCTTGTGTTTGGAGTTGATCTTGGTCATTGAGTTGATCTTGTGTTGAGGTGGATGCCTCAACTTGCTTCGAATTTGATTCTTCTCCTTCCTTTTCCTTAGCTTGTTCAATTGGCAAAATCTCACCAATTCCTATAGTCTTGATAGCTTGAGAAGGATCTTCGTCACCTAGCACACTTGTATCAACTTGCTCTATTTGAGAGCCATTATTTTCATCAAACTCCACATCACTAGATTCTTTAACGCATCCGGAGGATTTGTTGTAGACTCTATATGAGTGAGAGTTTGATCTATAACCAACAAATATGCCCTCTATAGATTTAGGTGCAAACTTAGCTAATCTATCTTTCTTATTGAGCATGAAACACTTATAACCGAATACTTAAAAGTATTTGACGTTGGGCTTCTTTCCGGTGAGTAGCTCGTACGGTGTCTTGTTCAAGATCTTGCGGAGGAATAGTCGGTTGGACGCATGACACGCGGTGTTGACGGCTTTGGCCCAAAAGTTGTATGGAGATTTGTACTCATCCAACATTGTCCTAGCCATCTCCACCAAAGTTCGGTTCTTCCTTTCCGCCACACCATTTTGTTGAGGGGTATATGAAGTAGATAGCTCATCTTGATCCCTTCTTCATCCAAATATTCATCAATCTTGGTGTTCTTGAACTCAGTTCCATTGTCGCTTCTAATTGCCAAGATCTTCTCATCAAGTTGTCGTTGAGCACGTTTGGCAAATGACTTGAAGGTTTCTTGAGTTTTATCCTTGGATCGAAGAAAATACGCCCAAGTAAATCTAGAAAAATCATCGACAATGACGAAACCATACTTACTTCCACCAATGCTATCATAGGATGGAGGTCCAAAGAGATCCATGTGAAGGAGCTCCAAAGGCCTCGAAGTTGTGATAATGCTCTTGGTAGGATGCTTCTTTCCAACAATCTTTTCGGTAATACATGAGCTACAAGCCCTATCTTTGTCAAAGGTGATATCGGTTAGTCCAACGATGTGCTCGCCCTTTAGAAGATTTTTTAAATTTCTCATACTAACATGGCCTAATCTACGATGCCATAGCCACCCCACGTCGGCCTTGGCCATTAGACATGCTTCAAGCGTAGTGTTCTCTTTCAAGAAATCAACAACATAAAGCTTGCCTTCCACATGTCCAACAAAGACCACTTTGAGATTATCTCTTCTAAAGATCGTCACTTTAGTTAAAGAAAATAAGCAATCGTAACCTACATTACACAATTGCCAAACGGAAAGTAAATTGTAATTGAGGGATTGGACAAGCATGACATTCTCAATGGATAAATCATTAGTGATTGCTACTTTTCCTAACACAAATACCTTTCCCTTGTTGTTGTCACCAAAGACGATGTTTGATGTAGAGGATATGTCTTCCACGAATTGCTCAAAGATCCCCTTCTCTCCGGTCATATGATTTGTGCAACCGCTATCGATTACCCACGCATTGCCATTGGAGATATAGTCCTACAAAGAGAATTATGCCTTGACTTTAGGTACCCATTTGTAAATGGGTCCTTTGATGTTAGTAACAAGGGTCTTAGGAATCCAAATAGACTTAATCTTAGCAACATTATGAATTTTAGCACTCACAAATTTAGCAAATACATGTACATCCTTGCCCTTACATAGCACATAGGATGGATCAAAGGTGCCTACAATATCATTGTGAGTGACATAGCTCCTAGTAGCTTTGTCATTCACAATGTCATCACCGACATTTCCCTTGTGCCCTCCATGCACAAATTTGGTCTTGGGATAATGATGTAGGAGCCAAGCTTTGCCCTTGTCATTGAACCTAGGGGTAGACCCAAGTCCTTCTCTAGGAACTCTTTCCTGTTGCTTGTTCATTAGCTCCTTGAGAGTGTTCTCACCTTGAATGCATGAAACCAAACCCCTCTCAAGTTGAGCTTTCAACTTCTTGTTCTCCTCAATGAGTGATGCTTTATCAAGTGAAGAGTTAGTAGCACAAGCATCAACATCAATAATAGCAGGAGTGCTAGGGGTGGCTAGGAGCTTCTTGCAGTAGCTTGAAATTCCTCATGTGACTCGGTAAGTTTGATGAGCTCACCCTTAACTAGCTTGTAGCCATAGTCAAGGTACTCAAAATTCTTAGGGAGTTTAGCATGAACAACTTCAATCTCTTCTTTCGAAGCCTTAAAGCCATTAGCCACCTCTAGAGCTCTCTCAAGAGTATTTTTAGTTTTAAAGATATCCATGTCAAGAGTTTCATTTTTAGCTTGCTCTTCGTGGAGTTTATGCTTGAGGAGTTTTATACTCTCCTTTTCCTTAATGATAAGGGTTTCCACTCTCTCAATGTACTCATTACGTTCCACAAGGGAATCCATGAGAAAGCGAAATCTATCAAGCACCTCACCATGAAGAGAAGTCATGAATTTTATGGTTGCAATATCATCCTCCTCATCATCATTATCACTATCTCCTTCCACATTAACATCACACAATATGTTTAGGAACATAGGGGATAGGGGTGTAAAGAATGGAGGATTGGATGAAGGAAGTACCTTCGACTCTCTAGCCATGAGGCATCTATGGCTGGTCTTGATTTGTTGGAGTAGTCGAACTTGAAGAGTGAGGTGGGCTTGGAGGGAGAGACAACGGCTATCCTGGCAATGCCCACATCCTCTCCTTCTTCTTCGGCATCGGAGTTGTCAGAGGTGTACTCTTGACCAATGAAGGTCTTTGCTTCCCTCTTCTTGTATGGTTTCCCATCCTTGAAGAAAAGCTTCTTCTTGTACGTCCTCTCGTCCTTGTCCTTGCCTTCTTTCTTGTCCGGCTTCTCCTTTAGACAATCCGCAATGAAATGGTTCAGACTATCACAATTGTAGCAAAGTCTCTTAGGCATGCTTGACTTGCCCTTAGAGAACTTGCTTCCTTCTTGCCCATAGTGCCCTTGTACTTTCTAACCAAGAGAGACATTTCTTCTTCAAAGTCATTTGGCGATGGACTCTCATGGCTTGCCTCTTCTTCTTCACTAGAATCTTGTGTTTGAACTTGCTTAGCCTTTAAAGCTAGGTTGGCCTTCTTCGACCCACGTGCAATAGCAAGAGTCTTCTTGGCGGTCTTGACAATGTTCTCACGAGTGACAAAGAGTGAGAGAACATCATTGGGAGTGAGGTTGAGGTAATCTGTCCTTTGTTGAATGTTGAAGATCATTGATGGTTGGTAAGGAAGGATAGCCCCAAGGAACTTGCTCACGATGTAAGCATCATCGGCCCATGAACACCTATGACCTTTCAAAGACACCACAATGGAGTTGAGTCTTCGAAATAGCGTTTGGGGTGTGTCATTTTCTTCCATCACAAACAAGTTCGCTTCATTCTTGACCATCTCATAACTTGATCTTCAGATACTTGTGTTGCCCTCATGCATGATCTTGAGCTCATCTCATACTTCTTGGCGGTCTTGCATAAGATGATGGAGTTGAAGAGCTCGGGTGTCAACGCTCTTTGAAGCATGTTGAGAGCGGTGGCATTTAATTGCACATCCCTCTCTTCATCGACAGTGAGGTTGTCGAAGTCCGAAGGCTTGAATCCGTGCACCACAATATTTCACAATTGATTCGAGGCACTGCGAAGATATGATTCCATAGAAACTTTCCAATGGGGATATTGAGTGCCATCTAAAATAGGTGCGGGGCTGGGATTGTGAATATGCACATGAGGTATAGGTTGGGAGGGATAGGAATAAGGCACCGCGTTGAATCCACTTGGATTACCGGTGTTAATGTGCTTCGCCGAGGCTTTATCATTCTCGTCATTTGAGGATTTACAGCCCTCGGTGGAGATGGCCTTAATAGCATCGGCTAACTCCTTTTTCATGGTGGCCTGGGCTCCTCACGAAGCTCGGCCATCATTTGGTTTACTTCCTCCTCACTATAAGTCGACATATTTACTCTTTAGGTGGTAAAGCCCTAACAAAGAGTCATGTGCTCTGATACCAATTGAAGGATCAAAGATGTCGACTAGAGAGGGGTGAATAGGCGACTATAAATTTTAACCTTTTTCAATTGCTTTTAGAGAAATGCGGAATTATAGATTCTCTAAATGTGCAACTAAATGAATCAACCTATATGACAAGACACAATTAACTCAAAGACAATCACAAGATAAACAAGTTATCAAAATCAAACACAAAGTAGAGATTTGGGAACGAAATAACCACAAGTTGGAGACGAAGATATATCCCAAGTTCACACCCTTGGGAAGGGTGCTAATCTCCGTTGAAGAGGCAGAGGCCAAACAAAGCACATCACGACACCAAGTCTCGCCTTCTTCTCCTTTGAGCCTCGGCAAACTAAGCCCAAGCTCAAATCACTAGTGGTAGACCTTGAGGCGGCCTTCAAACCTTCACAAACAATCCCGGAGCACAAATCCACAACTTGGAGGCTTTCGGGAGACACCAACCGGCTAGGGATTCCCAAAATCCCAAGAGTAACAAGCAACGCAATGAACTCAAGGGGGATTCAACTTTGGCTTGGTGGAATTGTAGATCTAGGGCTCCTCTTTCTTTTCCCTCAAAGGCTTGATGGGATTTGAGCACTAGGGGAGGAGCTCCTTAAGCTTTGAGCTTCAAAAATGGTGGAGGAGAGAGAGTTTCAAAGAGCTCAAGTCGGGTACCCCTTGGGGAAGAAGGGGTGGGCCTTTTATAGGCCCACCAAAATCTGCCCGTTGGGGTACAGCGCGCACGGTCCGGAAGTCCATCCGAAACTTCCGGGCCGAACCTTCGGACCGTCCAGATTCCGAGCTGCCTTCCAGGTAGCCTTCCGGGCCGGTCCCAGTAGCTACTGGACTGGTCTGGAATTCCATCCAGATTCCGGGTAGCCTGGAGGTCTAGTCCGGAACCTTTGGATCGAGACTCCGGGTGCATACAAAGAGCAAAAAGCAGGGTATAACATGAGGCTTCTCACTTGCTCTCTCTTGGGGTTTTTCTCGAACATGGGTTGTGGATGTAAAATCTCATAGGATATATGTTTCCACCCTCTTGTTCATCACATTGCCCCTCTTAATAGTTCAGCTTTTCTATGACTCAAGCATAAGAAAAAATACATAATTTAAATACGTCGTCTTCTTCTCTCCTTTTTGCTTAGGGGGTCTCCGACCACCTTTGTTTATCAACCATTAGACTAACACCTATTCATATACTTTGTAAACGTAGTTAGTCCCCTCATCATTTGTCATTTACACCAAAATCCACTTAGAGGCTTAGATGTCATTTCAGCAGTTGACAAAGCTGTTGTTGGCTGGCTGTCTGGAAAAGCTGTTGTGACTGTGGAAAAGTGAATATATGGCTTTGGGTTGATCCAAACGATCTATAGCATTTTGAGAAATGAGCTCTGAAACTTCAGCACATTATAAAATGTTGGGAGAAGGCAGCTTTTCCAAACAGCTGAATTTACACTACAAAGCCCACAACCACTATTGGCAAAAGCTGCTCAAAAGTTAGCCGTTTGGTTGGGCTGCAACTTTTTTCAGTGGAAAGCTGCTGAAAAGCCCAACCAAATAGGGCCTAAGTCTTATCTAACCATTGATTTTATTGGGCATATTATACTTTTTTATCCAAACTTTTTTTCGCATAAGGGTAATTGGTAACGTGTTTCATGGTTTGATCAAGGCCCAATGAGCCTAATAGTTCTTCGGCTCCCAACCTCATCTAGCCAAGGCTGCCATGCTCACTCGCCGCTACCGTGCTCTGCCACCGCCACCATGCTCGCTCATCGGCGTCGTGTTCATCCGTCCCTCTATGTTCCTCCCCACCATTGCGCTACTCCACTATGCTCGCCTATCGCTACCGTGCTGGCCCCCAATCTCTACTCTCCTCCATTGTCACACTCCTCCGTTGTGCTCGCCCACCGCCACCCCGCTCCCCGCCGCCGTGGTGCTCATCTGCCACACTCTACTCCTTTCTCGCCACTGCACTCCTCCGCCCCACCGCCACACTCCTCAGCCCCTTGTCCCTTGCGCAACTACCATCTACCATACTCCACCACCCTCCCTCTGGTATCTGTCAAATAGATCGTCCACATACAGTGCCGCGGACACATGTTCATCCGTCACTTCAGGTGAAGCTTCGTTCTTTTACTGGTCCACCGCGAGTACAACATGAGATAGCAAATGAAATCTACACATGGTCCTTGTAGCACTATTAGCTTATTATCTATTTTTCTTGTTTAATTAGTCCTTTCTTCGTTTGGCGTCGTCATTCTTGCGATTATATGGAAACAATTGTTTGACCTTAATATTACTTATTCCTCTTGTCTCGCTCAACTATTTTCATCCATGTGGCTCTATGGATATAATTTTCCATGGAATTTATAAAAGTAGATGAATTTGAAACTGTAGAGATGAAAACTTGAAAGCAATAAAGCTAGGTTTCCATTTTGTTCTATGAATATGAAATTGTAGGGATGAAAACTTTAAAGCAAGAAAGCTAGATTTCATTCTGTCCTTTAATGCCAACCGTGTAATACCATTCTTCTTGTTTGAACGGATGTACTTTTGCTAGTAAAAATTTAACACACGTCACAATATCAAGACATCACATTCGACCCCCTTTGAGTCAAGGATGTACTTCTGCTAAATAATGCTTTTCAGCAACAGTACCAATCCTTTTCACCCCTTTTGAGCTGCTAAGCGGCAACGCCGTCATCATCGCGCTTCTCCAGCGCATGTTCCTGCACTCACTACAACATGTTTGCCTTGACCGGGAACAGAGGAGCTGCGCACGATGTTGTGCCCTCCGCCGGATGGTGGGGACGGAGGAGCGCCGCAACGAGGGACGAGCAAAGTGGGGCGGAAGATCACGGCGCGACAGCTAGCTCGTCGACGAACGAGCGCTAGCTGCGGCTCGAGCAAAACACGTCGCCTCGATGCCGTAGACCTGGGGGTTAAAGTTGTCGTGGCTAAACCTAACTCGCGAGCACTTAGAACGAATAGAACACAAGACGATTTTGGTGCCGCGTAAGGTTGCGACGTTTTCTGTTTTCTCTTCTCTTATTTATAGCCTATTACATGCTAACAAACTTGGAAACAAACCGAGCGTAATCAACCGTGCCATCCCACGATCTACTCGGACTCTTTCCAAAACTTTAACAAACTTAACTAACTAAGTTAGCTTGCCGGTCAAGTCATGAACTTTCCTAACTAAGTCACGTTTCCTGACCGGACTCTACAACTCGGACCAACCCGAGCCGGACTCTAATAACCCGAGCAGCAGGGTTCTAATCTCAACACACCCCCTAAGCCTGTTGCTCGGAACTCACTTCAATGACGCCGAGTTTCTGCCTCATCTCGATGAACTTGACTCGACCCAGCGCCTTGGTGAGGATGTCGGCAAGCTGTCCGTCTGTACCGATGTGGTCGACTTCCACCTTGCCGTCTTCAATGCATTCACGGATGAAATGAAACCGAGTGTCGATGTGCTTACTTCGGTCTTGATGCACTGGATTCCGACTGAGTGCGATCGCCGACTTGTTGTCAACACGCAGTTTCACTGTCATTGGTGCGCTGCTGACTAACTCCCCGAGTAGCCGACTGAGCCAGACACCTTGGCAAGCCGCTGAGGCCGCAGCAATGTACTCGGCCTCGCAGGACGAGAGTGCGACTACCTTTTGCTTCTGCGATGTCCACGTGATGATGCTAGAGTTGAGGAAGAATGCGACTCCAGTCGTGCTCTTGCGATCATCGACATCGCCGGCGAGGTCGCTATCGCTGAAACCCTGCAATACGGGTTCCTTCAAGTCGCCTCTCTTGTAGCAGCAGCCATATGCAGTGGTGCCGCTGACGTAGCGCAAAATCTGCTTCACCGCCGCCCAGTGTGCCGTAGTCGGTGACTCCATGTACCGACTCGTGATCCCGACTGCATACGTGATGTCGGGTCTGGTGTTGCAGAGATAACGAAGACTCCCGACTACACTCCGATACCGAGTTGCGTCCACGGGTTCGCCGGAGGCCGACTTGCTTAGCTTCAGCCTATTCTCCATTGGAGTGTGAGTGGGATTGCAATTCTTCATCCCTGCCGCCTCGAGGATCTTCATGGCGTACGCACTCTGACAGAGCGTAATCGTGTCATCCTTCTGCGCCACCTCGATCCCCAGATAGTAGCTCAAGAGCCTGAGATCGCTCATGTCGAAGAGGCGATGCATCTGGTCCTTGAACTCGTTGATCTCGTCGTGGCTGGTGCCGGTGATGATCAGGTCGTCGACGTAGACGCCCACCACGAGGATTCCGTTGCCGTTGCTTCTGCGGTACACGGCGTGCTCGAGTGGACTGCGCGTGAAGCCGAGTGACACAAGAGATGTGTCGAGTTTGGCATACCACGCGCGAGGTGCCTGACGCAGCCCGTACAACGCCTTGCGTAGTCGGAGCACCTTGCCTTCGTTGTCGAGGTCGACGAAGCCGGGTGGCTGGTGCACGTAGACTTCCTCCTCGAGGTCACCGTTGAGGAATGCCGACTTGACGTCCATGTGGTGCACCTGCCAGCCTTTATGTGCAGCGAGTGCGAGTAGCAGGCGCACTGTCTCCATGCGGGCCACCGGAGCAAAGACTTCGTCGAAGTCCACCCCCTGTCGCTGAGCATACCCCTTAGCAACTAAGCGAGCTTTATGCTTCACAACGTTACCTGAGGGATCCTTCTTGACCTTAAACACCCACTTGAGCCCTATGGCACGGTGCCCAGTTGGGAGCGCCGCCAACTCCCATGTCTTGTTCCCGTGGATTGATGCGAGTTCGGCGTCCATCGCCGACTTCCAGCAGGCTTCATCCAGCGCGTCTTGCACACTTGCGGGCTCCTCAGCTGCGACGAGGCACAAGCCGACTTGTTCAGCACACAAGTCGACTTCCTCCTTCTCCTCGTCGAGTTGTGTGAGGATGTCCGACAAGGTACGGTAGCGACGTGGCGTGTGGTCGAGGTCGTGCCGAGCGAAGTCGAAACTCGGCGACTCGGTACTCGACGATGCTCGGCCAGCGGAGTCAGAAGTCGGGGCCGACTGCTCGGAACTCGGCGTGTCATGGCATTCGACCACCATCGGGGCCGACTTCTTGGTACTCGGCGATGCTCGGCCAGCGGAGTCAGAACTCGAGGCCGACTTATCCGAGTCGGAAGAAGTCGGGGCCGACTTATCCGAAGTCGGTGTGTCGTGGTACTCGACCACCAGCTTCTCGTTCAGAAATGGTGCGATGCCGTGTGCATCCGTCGACCAGTTCCACCTTCGTTGTTCTTCGAACGTGACGTCACGTGTCACGTGAAGTTTCTTCGTAGCCGGGTCATACACCTGGTAGGCCTTGGAGCCTTCCTCGTATCCGACGAAGATCATTGGCGTCGATCGATCTGTAAGTTTGTCGATGCCGGGGCCGAGTCGCTTGACGTGAGCGACACAGCCGAACGTGCGAAGATGGTGCACCGCAGGCTTGCGCTTGTGCCACGCCTCGTAAGGCGTTTTGCCGTTGACACTACGAGTCGGTGCATGGTTGAGCAGATACACCGCCGTCTTCACAGCTTCGCCCCAGAACTCGGACGGCACTGCCATGCCTTTCAGCAGACAACGTGCCATCTCGACCACCATTTGGTTGCGTCGTTCCACCACGCCGTTTTGCTGAGGCGTGTAAGGCGCGGTGGTCTGGTGCTTGATGCCTTCGTCCTCACAGAAGCGTTGGAACTCACCCGAGTTGAACTCGCCACCGCGGTCTGATCGGAATGCCAGAAGTCGGCACTCAGACTCGGCCTCGGCGAGTGCCTTGATCTTCTTGAAGCGTCGGAACGCCTCATCCTTCGACTTGATCACCTCGAGCCACATGTATCTGCTGTAGTCGTCGACGATGAGGAGGAAATAGCGATTACCTCCCGCCGTCGCAGGTGTGATCGGTCCACACAAGTCGCTGTGGACCAACTCGAGGGTGCGTTCCGCTCGGTACGCCGATGCTTGCGGGAACGGTAGTCGGTGCTGCTTGCCGAGTGCACAGCCGTCGCAGAACTTGGCGACTCGGTCGATGAGTGGTACTCCTTCAGCCATGCCGAGTCGTCCGAGATTGTGCAGCGCACGAAAGTTCAGATGACCGTAGCGTGCATGCCACAGCCATGCTATGTCATCCGACTCGGCTAGCATGCACACCGGCTTCGCGGGCGTCAGGGGCAGCACGTAAAGTCGACCGTGATTCCTCCTGACCCGCGCGAGTAGTCGGCCGGCCGGGTCCCGAAGTCGGAGCCAACCGTGACGTATATGAGTTTCGCAACCCAACTCGTCCATCTGGCCGATACTGATGATGTTGCTCCGTAGTCGAGGAATGAAGTATACCTCTGAGAGCCGCAGATGTTCGCCGTTGCTGCACTCGAAGAGGATGATCCCCTTGCCCTCGATCTGGACCTCCGTGGCGTCGCCGAGTTTGACAAAGCCCTTGACGCCGGTGTCCAACTCGGAGAAGATCTCGCGACGCCCGGTCATGTGGCTACTGGCACCCGTGTCCAAGTACCACGACGTGTCGCAGCGCTCACCGTCCTTGGCAACTCGAGCTTGCGAGCGTTCCTCGTTGAGCAGCACGTGTTGAGCTGGTTGCTCAATCAAGTCGGCGTGCGTGCACGTCGTGGCGAGGAGGAGCGCGGGTTCGTTGTCGTCGCCCTTCGCCAGGTTAGCTCGCTCCTTCCGTTCACGACGCGGCGCCTTGCAGTTCCTGGAGAAGTGGCCGTATTTGTTACAATTGTAACACTTGACCTGCGACATGTCGCGTTCGCCACCGGATCTGCCTTCCCGGTACCGCCGACTTGATCACCACCTTCCCGTACGCCGCGGCTGTCGTTGCCGCGTCTACGGTTTGGTGCCTTGCCGAGTTGACAACTCGGACTGCCGTTGGAGCCTTGCCCCTCGGCACGCTCCTTCCGTCGCGCGTTCCACTGCTCCTCCGTGAGCAGTAGTCGGCTGCCGTTGCCGACTTGGGTGTCGTCGGGGAAGTAGCGTTCTTCGGCCGAACGCAACCGTCCCATCAACTCGTCGACCGTCATGTCGTTCAGATCAAGCAAAGTCTCGATAGACAGTGCGATCTGATTGTACCGTGGAGGAAGAACTCGGAGAATTTTCCTCACGATGTTCACGTCCTCAACGATATCACCGAGTGAGCGCAGGTTGATGGCGATGTTCGTGATGCGCATCCCAAACGCATCCAGTGTCTCGCCGTCGCGGAACGTGAGGTGCTCGAACTCGGTGCGTAGTCGTTGCGCCGTAGCCTCACGCACACGGGTAACCCCCCATGCGCATGACCTTCACCGTGTCCCACGCCTCCTGCGCCGACTTCTTCACTGCGAGCGTGCCGATCATCTCGGTTGGCACGGCCCGCAGGATTGCCGCGAGCGCCGACTTGTCGTCGCGTACGCTCGCCGGGTTGCCTTCCACTGCATCCCACAACCCCTGAGACTCCATGGTGATCTGCATCACCAGAGCCCACTCGATGTAGTTCGTCGCGGTGAGGGTCGGGTAGACGGCACTGCTAGTCGGGATGTAGCGCTCCTGCACCACGCGCTCGTGGGACGACGATCTCGTTGCCGCCCCTTCGCGCCCGACTACGTCCGCGGCTTTCTGTTCGTGTCCGCGGAGGCGTCTTGGACGTCCCATCAGCGCCGTCCATGATCCCGAGGATCTCAACACGCTCTGATACCAAGTGTCGTGGCTAAACCTAACTCGCGAGCACTTAGAACGAATAGAACACAAGACGATTTTGGTGCCGCGTAAGGTTGCGACGTTTTCTGTTTTCTCTTCTCTTATTTATAGCCTATTACATGCTAACAAACTTGGAAACAAACCGAGCGTAATCAACCGTGCCATCCCACGATCTACTCGGACTCTTTCCAAAACTTTAACAAACTTAACTAACTAAGTTAGCTTGCCGGTCAAGTCATGAACTTTCCTAACTAAGTCACGTTTCCTGACCGGACTCTACAACTCGGACCAACCCGAGCCGGACTCTAATAACCCGAGCAGGAGGGTTCTAATCTCAACAAAAGTTAGAGAGGGTTAGCATATGTGTAGGCTCTAGCCTGACTCGTTGTACTAATTTTCATTTTCTGAAAGTACCCTTAGTTGCAGGATTTATTGTGAACTCTTTCAGTTTTGACCTAAAATTACTATTACCATCCTCTACTAAAATGCACGGTTATATTAATTTGGAGGTATGTAAAAGACCTCCCAACCAAAGGGATGGTAAGAGAACAATGCTATGACTCCATGTTCCTTTTTTTGTTGTGAGGAATACGAGAGCTTTATTACTCCATAACAGGGTTACCATCTACAACGATTATGTCTGCAATATAAGCTGGAGAATGGCGAAATAGAACACCCGACATCTGCACCCCTGTTTTGGTGTCTACTAATCTTCTTGAGTTCAAGCTCTCTGCTTCCTGAAACCAACTGCTTCGATTCTTTGATGATGTGGGATGCCCAGGACATGAGCATCTCCGTGGTCCTTATTGCTTTCAACGTGATGTCACAATCGGATTGTAGAATGATTGGCAAGTTTATATGTTGCAAAGCCAAGGAGACACCAAGGATAGAAGCTTGTAATTCAACCTTGAGTGCCTCTGAACAATGCGGCAACGCCACTAACACTGGTCGTTCTGCATTCCTGATTACTGCACCTGCTCCTCCCGATCAATTCATATATGATCCATCTATACTCACGGCAACCCAATCAAGATTAGGGGGAGGCCATGGGTCCAGCTTCTCCTTTCTTGTCGGATCAGAAAATCTACAATTGACTTCTTTTACTACATGCTTTCCTTTTAAGATATCTCTGCCATCGTTTTGTCAGATCTGCAGTAGTGTATCATGATAACTATACAGATACCTTCTTGTTGCCTCGGCTGGGTGGTTGGCCTTGTCATGAATTGTATCATTTCTGAGTTGCCACACCCTCCAAATTATCAGGATCACCCTTATGCGCTCTTCCAATGAGATATTGAGTTTAGTATAATAAATAAATAAGTAGAGGTTATTTTGAGAATTTGTTGGGTCAAGCAACCCATAGTAGACGCATGAAATCGCCGCTGCTATGATGTGCCCCACGCATTTCTCTGGCCTGCACCGTTGTGGATGGTGGCTGCTCCCGGCTATGGCCTATGTTTGGTGCTGGCTGTCAAACACCACGCGTACATGGCTGTATTAGGGAAGCAATTGGGTCGATCTACCGGTCCACTTTCACTTAGTTACCACCGTTCAACTTATGAGCTATACCTTTGTTATATTGCAGGTGGAGACGCAACATACTTCATACATTCATGTACTGGCATGTAAGATATCTTCTACACATTATAGATATTTTCTCTCATTGCTTCCTTCCATTCACTTCATAGCCCCATAGCTGGGGTATAACGTGAGGCACACTATGCTGTTTTGCTGCATGTTATCAAGATCATTATTTTGTGTATCCTAACCACCAATAATTTCTGGCTAAGCATTCCCATCTAGTTGGGCATATATATTTGTCTTTCTTCTTTATTCTACCAGTCCATTTCAGTTCTAGAGTCTCAGTTCTTGTTCCTGTGTTGTCCATCAACACTTGGCTAGCACTTGCTTTGACAATTGCAACCTTGTTCGTAGTTTTAATCTCTTGTGTGTCAAATATACCTTTGCTCTTTCCCAAGCAACTTATATTAGTACCCAGCAAGTATCAATTATTTTAACCGCGTTACTTACTCGTGTTCTTTGCATGCTTGTCTGTTTTTCAGGTGTTGAAGCTGCTGTACCATGCGCCCGTGACATCTAGCTACCACCAGAGTGCATGGGCAAAAATTGGGCGGACTGTCAACCCGTACATCCATCGCTATGCTCCGTTCCTCCAAACACCCATCTTCGCGGTACAACGATGGTGGCTCAGGTAGCAAGATCCTGGGAGCGAAATCAGTGTCTTGAGAAACATATGTACAACTGCTAGCATCGATCTTTCCCTGGTGATTTAAAGAATTACACTCTGAAACATAGCCGCCGGCTGCTGCTTCTGCGATGCGGCTGTGCAATCTATTTTCACGTTCGACTGGTAGACTTAACAGGAGATATATTGTCGACTTGTACAATGACTTTTGATACCTCTGCTGTGCTGAGCTTTGGAGGGTACATGCGTGCCATAACAAGAACGGGCCTTGAATCACGGTGCTAAAGTATTATTGGTTCCTGCCTAACTCGACTAATTTCTGTTCAGTGCTTTGCTTTTCAACTTGCAATGGTTTATGGCCCAGTTCTTTTTAGCTTCTACAGCAGCTTATAGGTCCAAAACAGCCCAAGCTAAAAAGAACTCAAAACTTCTAGAGTTTCTCTGGGCAGCCCATCTTCCATTTTCCATTGGTGGAAAAAAGCTCCCCGAGGGCAGCTTCCCGAGCTTCTCCTCCTCTCTCACTTACCCCTCCCTCCTCCTCGCGTGTCCCCGCTCTCTCTCCCCGCGCCTCCCCGCGCCGCTCTCCCTGCTCTCCCTCCCCGCGGCGCCCTCCCCCGTCTCGCCGCCCTCCTCCCTGCCTCGCCGCCCTCTTCCCCGCGCCTCCCCGCGCCGCCGCCCTCTTCCTCGCCGCCCTCCTCGCCGCCTCGCCGCCCTCTTCCCCGCGCCTCCCCGCGCCACCGGCGCGCTCCCTCCGCCGCCGAGCTCCCTCCACCCAACGCCGCCGCCGAGCTCCCTCCACAGGATGTCGCCGCCGCGCTTGTCCACCTCCGCCGCCTCCCCACCTCCGGTCACTTGGCGTCCACCCCGACCGACTCCGCCTCCGGCCCCCTCTACTCCGCTCCTCCACCTCCTCCGCTCCCCCGTCTCCGCCGCTCCCCCGTCTCCTCCACCGCTCCCCCGTGGAGCTCCTCCGCCGCTCCCCCGGCCACCGCCCGCCGGTCTCCTCCGCCCCGATGCCACCGCCACTCTCCCCCTCCCCCGGTCTCTCCCCCGCAGAGCTTTTCCGCCGCAAGCAACTCATCCCGCACAGTTTCTGGAGAAGCTCGAAAAGAACTCGAGGTGAGTTTGTGAGGGCCTCTCCCCACCGCAGCTCATTTGGGTAGAGAAGCTAGAAACGGTTTCTAGAGAAGCTCAAGCTCAAAAGAACTGGGCCTATGTCATTATCGAACCTGAGCTTCTTTGATAGCCCAAATCTATTCCACCATTTTCACCCTCTGACACTGCGTAGTAGCACCGAACATACACTACCTAGGGGCGCTTTTAATTCGTAGAGTTGAATTTGCACCTGCAGTTTATGTGAGCGCATGATGGCAAGAAAATTGACCATCACGTAGAAGAATATTTGTGACTATTCACATATTGGTCCCTGGAAATTTGATGCATAGCTCGAAGATAAATTTCCCCAAACTCATGAGGAATTCAAGATGTCTCTCAGGCCCGGAATTATATATGAGTTAAGAAAACACATGTCGTCAAAGACCAAGCAACTACCCAACCAGTGACACAGTACCTGCGCTGTATGCACCCGAATTGAGTAGTCTGACACTGACCAACACACCATACGATTACCAGAACCGTATGCCTTCACCGTTGGTCAAGCCGGCCAGAAGCGAACAAAGTTCCATAAACCACATATAATTTTAAAGTCCTGTGAAGAGTTAAAGTCATTCTCAAATCCACTGAGCATAACAAGATTGGAGGAGCCCGGCGATGATACCTTCACCCTAATCTGACCCTGAGATCAGTGGGTCACCCCAAGGCCTGATACCATCACCTACACCCTACCTGGCTTGCACAGCATCTCAACCAGCGGGTCACTAAACCAATACATGTCCCACTTAGTGAAAGAAAGAGCAACTATAATTCTTCACGGCTAACTAATACACTTAAAACCATACACGCATGGTGTATGAACAGTCAAGTAAACAACTTGTATATCACAACAAAACACTAAAGAGAAAGAGTATAATATACATATAACACATCCCATACTCGCGGCGGTATTTAACTTACATCCAATTCGACTCGAAGGTCGATTAACACGAAAATAACATCAAGGGCAGCAGCGGAAACACATTAAAATACCCGAGATGGTTACCACAACCATCTCCAAAAGTGTACCTATAACCCCTACTTGACCTAGAGTACAAACCCAAGCAAGCTAAGCATCAAAGTCAGCATTGGCGGCATCAAAGTAATCTCCTACCGAAGGGTCACCTACAACAGTTAGGAATCGAATTCCTTCAGTACTTTCGTACTGGCAAGATGCTTTGTAGGCTCATCCCAACACACTCAAGCATGGCAAAGAATAAGCTTTAGCATAACAAGTTAGCATGGCATCATTGACCAATTAAACATGGCATGAACATGAATGAGTAGAACAGTAACAAGTCATGAGCATGATAAACGAATCATCTTAGATTAGCGGTCATAAGTAAATCATCCATGTATCATCCATAACAATCACCACAAGTAAACAAGATTCAAAGCCAACATCTAGCTAGTCAACCGAGACCCAGCCAATTGACAGAACTATAGCCTGATTCGACTAGAGGGCGACTAGGGTAGGACCTTTACCTCGACCTTCGAACCAAGACATAACCATGACCATAGGTAGTGTCATGCCCGAAATCGATTGGGGGTACGACTAGGGTACATATGCCACCTCGTCTTCGACCCTGCAGGAATCGACTAGAGACGACTGGGGTGCATATTATCTCGACCCGGGAATCATCCATGACACACCATCCCAACTTCAACTCGAACATATGGATCAACCATCAACCCTACTCATGCTAGTATGACCAACATCACAATCATGGGCAGGAAGTAAACAATCAACACATCACTTATTCAAAACCAAAACTTAAACAGTTAGGAATCTTAGCGAGCTTTTGCAGAGCTTGCCTTGCTGGTCGAACTCTTGATTGTATTGAGGTTCACCCTCGTGATACTCCTCGTTGTCCGGTTCTACCGATAAGAACACCGAAAAGCAGGAAAACGACCAAAAGAAAGGTTCAATCAATACCAGCAAGAAGATATGAAATTATGGATGAAATGCATCTAAATGTTTAGTAAATGTTATTACGAAGCTAATGCAATTTGAATCGTTTGAATTAGGCGTATATATCTCAAGTTATGGTGATTTCAAGGTTCCAACGATCAACCTTGAGATTGGTTTATAATGTTTAGAAATATGCATAACAGGGGCATGCTAAAACATGATGGCGTGTTTACAAACTGTTTTAGGGGGATTATGATGCTACACATTTTTATCTAGACTGTTAAGTTAGATTCTCTAGTATTTATGTTTACTATTAAGCTTAAAGGGCAATTTGGTCATTTCTGAAGTTTGCAACTACAACATTAAGAATAACAGTAGCATCATAAAATTCTACAAGTAAAAAATATGAATTAGGAAAAAGAATCATTTCATTCGGGGATCGTACGAATTTTCTGTGATTTCTGAAAATTTAATCAAATTTTAGCATCTCCTGTCTTATTTCAGATATTGTTATTCTCAGATGAAGTCTACTTAGTGAATATGACATTTGTGGTTAAACTGATATATCTTTCTTTTTCTTTTTCTTTTTCCTCTTGCCTTAGAATTGTAAAGTGGTTCAGGCTGTCATTCACTCGAAGTTCAATTTGCAGTTTTTTTTTAAGGATTGGTATATGGTAAGGGTCTCACTGTCATAGGAGTATTTAAACAATAGTGCATTATTTACTGTTTTAAGGCTCAACATGCGGTAGCAAACCCAATTAGTACCAATTCTGTCATTAGGCCATTGTTAAGGCAATATATCAATGAGCATATTAGGTTGAAAACTAAACCAGACTTTTAATCGTTGGGTTTCTACCGGGTTTAACACATTTGATGATTGGTAACATGAAGGTCCGAGGTAATTGCTTCTCTTTACCACAGCTAACTGTTATAGAAGCATCTGATTTGAGTAGCCAATAATTAGTCAGTAGTTAGTTGCGGTCAAAATTGGATCATTCATTAATGGCAGCATGCAAGCATTGGGCATTACGTATGCAGATATATCACAAGTCAATGTAACATACGTTCGGTCAGGATGCAAGCTATTGAGGTATTAGTGGTGCTAAATATCGATTAAACATGTATTTCCCGAAGTAATCAGTTTACCAAATGAGAGACTGATTATGTCAGAAGTTTCAAACTGAATTAGTTCGCCGTTATTACAACCGGACAATATCTTTGCATTAAGTATTCTCAGTAATAATTAGATGGTATGAGCATTAATCAGCCGATCATTAGAGGTTAACTACGAGCATTAAATCTAACCGTATGCAACTGCTAATGGTAATCGGCCGGCTGTTTTATCCATTTGGTCTGACCGACTGACGCCGTTGCCGAAAGGGGAAAAAATGGGGAGGAGCTAGCGTGAGGAGTTGGTCGGAGATGAGCAGGGGCTCACCGTCTATGGCCGAGCTGACGTTGCGAGCGAAGCTCGGGAAAGCGATGTGTTCGCACACGAACACGTCTGCGTGTACCCCCGACGCCGAGCGTGATGCGCAGGACACGGAGCCGGGGGAGACTCGCCGGGAGCGCGATACGCAAGACACGCCGGCGAGTGCTTTTGGAAACTCGAAACCCCACACCCCCGGGAGGGACCCCGTCAGGGAGTGCGGCGGCTATGGGCTGCCCTAAGTCGGCCTGGCCGCCCTTAGAGCTTCGAGGTTCACTGCCGTTTGAACACGAAGAACAGCGAAGAACGAAAAGCATAAAACAAGGATGAGAAGAAAATAGTAGATGAAAAGATAATAGATTGATTGTTTCGATTGTGTGTTGTTTTCAATCGGCCACATACCCTTCATATTTATAGGGTACGCCCGGTCTTAGGGCTGAGATATAACTCGGTATCGTACATGATATGGCTTTCCATACAAATCGAACTGTTTCCTAAAGCTATGGTTACCCTGATTAATACGATCAGGATTCTGCCTTATGCACGAGATATCTTTCCTAATCTGATCAATTTAACCGTCGTGATCTGGACTCCGCCTTGTACACGAGACATCCTTCCATATCAACCAGGAGACTTTCCAGATCTCGTACTTTCCTTTAAACGCCATGATCAGCTACTGTTCCTTGTGCCCCAAGTTAGGGTTCCTGGTGCTAGAAAAGTCTTCACAATAAGCAACTCGGCGCCTTGACCCATCTGCGGGCCGACTCGGGGATATCACAACTCGGACACGCCGGCACTGCTGGACTCGGTCGTGCTGCATAGAACCCGCCTTAAGTCCACTCGGGACCGCGAACACTTAGACACGCGAGCACTCAGAGATACGAGTGCTCGGGGAAACAAGTACTCGGGGCACGAGTGCTCGGGAATACCAGTACTCAGAGACCCGAGTGCTCGGGGACGCCAGCACTCGGGGCACGAGCGCTCGGGGACGCCAGCACTCGGGG
The DNA here is from genome assembly GCA_019208055.1 of Stipa capillata. Taxonomy (NCBI): domain Eukaryota; kingdom Viridiplantae; phylum Streptophyta; class Magnoliopsida; order Poales; family Poaceae; genus Stipa; species Stipa capillata. The sequence continues at coordinate 6,001 of JAGXJF010003301.1, read as the reverse complement.
CACGAGCGCTCGGGGACGCCAGCACTCGGGGCACCAGCGCTCGGGATGCGAGTACTCGGGGATGCGAGTACTCGGAAGCTACTTTGGGGTTGCTGCAAGCCACTCGGTACGGGCCACAAGTTGATTACGTTGTAACCCTTACCCGATGCACTTGGGCCATTTGGGGGTACTGCCAAATTTGATCGTCAACACATGCCCCCGTGTTTTCAGTATAAAGATGCATTTTTACCGAAAATAACAAGACATGCCCTTAGGACGATGCAAATCATCTCATCGGCCACTTCTTTTTCTCAGGGCGATATGACATATCGGCCACAACACTTGTTACGCTTCTTGCCACACGCTCGGGTGGAACTTCTTCAGATATTTGCCATTGAGAGCCCGTGGTAACAAAGTACCATGTATGGACTCCACCAGGTACGAATTTCCAGGAACCACCCTTGCAACTCTAAAAGGGCCCTCCCAACTCGGCGACCATTTACCAAATTTGCTATCCTTTGAGCCGACTGGTAGGATTACCTTCCACACCAGATCGCCGACTTGAAAGCTCTTTGACTTAACCTTTTTGTTGTACGCCCTGGCTACCCTTAGCTTGTCCCTTTCTATAGCCCTTAAAGCAACCAAGCGCTTATCGGCGACTTCATCAAGACCATCCATCATCAGATCATAAAAGTCAACCACCGATAAGTCATTCTGTTTGGCCAACCTTAAAGCGTTCAGATTTACCTCTACGGGTAAAACGGCCTCTTGTCTATACACGAGTTCGTAGGGAGTCACCTTTGTAGCACTGTGTCTTGAAATTCTATGTGCCCACAATGCCTCCGACAACACTTCATGCCATCTCCTCGGGTTGTCCTCGATCTTTTTCTTGATAAGCTTGATCAACACTTTATTGCTGGACTCGGCTTGTCCGTTGGCTTGGGCATAATACGGAGAGGAATTGAGCAACTTTATTTTATAAGACTTGGCAAACTCTTTTACTTGTCCCGCCATAAACGAGGTGCCTTGATCCGTAGTCAAAGTTTGAGGGATGCCGAACCTATGTATAATATGCTCGGTTATAAATCGAATCACCTCCACATGTGTCATGTTCTTGAGAGGTACCGCTTCAGACCACTTGGTGAAATAATCAGTTGCCACCAATACGAACCGATGCCCCTTTGAGGAGGAAGGATAGATCTGTCCAATGAAATCCAGCCCCCAACCTCTAAATGGCCACGGCTTGATAATAGGATGTAGCATGGCAGCGGGAGCGAGTTGAATGTCACCAAACTTCTGGCAGGCTTCACACCCCTGTAATACCTGAAGCAATCATTGATCATAGTTGTAACGGACTCCGAAATCAGATATGGTTAGGGGAACGGATCGTCGCCAAGGACCGAAAGACCAGTCGACCTGGTGGCACGGTACCTGCGCCGTACTCACCGAGGCGGAGTGATCCGACACCTGCCCAACGCAAGCCGGCCGGAAGCGACAAAACTTCCCAAAGCCACATAAGATTTCAAAATCCTGTGAAGACTTAGAACCGTTCTCAAATCCACTAGACAGAATAGAAGCGGAGGAGCCCGGTGAGTCCACCCTCACCCTAACCTAGCCCGAAAGCTAGTGGGTCACCCGAAGGCCCGGTGGAATACACCCACACCCTGCCTAGCCGGCATCGCATCTCAGCCAGCGGGTCACTCAACCGACAGCTACTCGACTCAGTGAAAGAAAGAACCGCTGTAATTCTTCACGGCATACCCAAGCACTTCATCACATACATGCATTGTACCTGGGCAGCTTTAGAAACAACTCGAATACCATCACAAAACTCTACATAAGAGGATTTAAAAGCATATAAGTTATCCATACCAAGGAAACATCCTAACTTCATTATTACATGACCTAAGGGTCATTTCAGCACACTCAAACTTCAAAAACAGCAGCGGAACTCCAATATAAACATGGGAATGATTCACTAAAATCATTCCCCAAAAGCTATACAACCCTTCCGTAGACCAAGCTGGATAACCACGCAGTATTACTCAGTAGGAACGTCAGTTTCAGCATTGTAAAAGTCGTCGATACTAGGATCACCTGCAGGATTTGAATTCCCGAGTGAGTACTTTCGTACTCGCAAGTTGCATTTGCTTATTCCAAGTTAAACTTAAGCATATTGAACAATTAAATGACGGTAGAAGAAATATAATCCAATTTCAGCAAAAACAAACTAAGGACTACGATCCCTAGTCTTTGGTTCATGAACAACATAATAGTGAACTTCATAATCAAGCTCCAACTTGATTTCTCCATCAAAGTAAACACCGTTCCAGATCTGAAGCTACCCAATAGCATCATATCATAAGCATCAAATAGTTACCAACAAGCAACCCTCATCAAATTTGCATTAGAATTGAGCTACTACTCAATTTATGACTCCAATCACAGTAAATTACCACAACCAACTTCCTTTTATTCCCTCTAAGACCTGCTAGCCATTAGAGGGATTCCGGAACACCTATCCCGGATCAAGTTTAGTCGAGGGAGGTAACGACTATCACCTGCACCTCGAACGAAGGTACGTCGATACCGTCGAGGGTAATAGTTGGCCGACCATTACCCTTCTCTAACACGCATCGAATATACCTTCGCCGGCTCAAGGAGTTCTAGTTTACATTTCTAGGATCATGCGAGCTACTACCCGCCACATCCCCAATGTAAACCCACCCCCGTCTCTCATAACTCCCCAGAGTGTTCAAGTTCTGATTAAGGTGATTTAAATGACACACCCATGCCAAACACCCACATGAGCGACCTACTCATGCTAGTAATCAGATATCACAGCCAAACATTGGAAACATTTGAACTACACGACAAAAATTGAACAAGCACGCATAAGAGTAACTGGAATTAGTTCAACAAGCGTGCAAGCTTGCCTGACTGCTCGGGGAAGTCCTCCTGCTGTTGATCACACTCAATAGAACCCTCAGTAGTCGGCTCTAATCAAATGGAACACCGAAACACCAAGAACAGCATAAAAGGAAACAAATAAGAGATGTTGAAACAACTTTGAAAATAATGATATGCATGCCATGCATCCTACACTATATGAGATAAGAATGCAAATTTAATATTATCAATTTAGTTTGGATTAGAGTTGTGAGTATTTAGTTATGTATTTGAGAATGATTTAAATTCTCGAGATCATTCATTTTTAGAATTACAATGGTACTCATATACAAGTATATATATTTATATGCATATGTATGAAACTAGTAAAAGAAGCTAAGATTAGTGGGTGCTCTCCTCAATTGTATAATACCAGATCAAACTAATTAACCAATAGCATAACCCACTCTTATTGGAAAGTATCAATTAAGATTTGGCTAATCAAACCCTAGCAAAACATTCCTACAATCTGCATTAGCCATGAAAGAGCCGGCTATAACCAACTCTTATCTCAACCTTAAAATACTAAGCCAAGTAAGAATTTGTTCTTAACAGATTATGGACTGATATAATCAAATGTCTATAAAGGTAAAAACAGAAACAGCTAAGGCCAGGTCTAGCATCTGTTCTTGGAATCAATCTGAGATAAATATACATAAGTAGATGGAACATGGGAATGTACTAAGTGCAAGAATAGTAGCTGGTTTATCACCCTGAGTGAGCTGATACTCAAACAAACACTTGTTCTTTATTAATTCAGATTAGTAGGTGCAGCAGCCCACCAAAAGATTAATTCACAATCTCCTTTAAGAAGGAACAGCCCCCATCTAATCACAGCTACACTAATTCAGATTTAAATGTTCCTGAACACTTGAACTAATACTAAATGAATAAAGATAGAGTTAGGTCTGGGAATGAGTCTTATAGTGAAACTAGTGAGTTAGAACCATCAGACCATAGTTAATTCAAGTGTGCTAATATTAGTACATTCCAGAATCTGGAACAGAACCTATTTATGGCTTGGAATGTTTAAGAAACTGAATCAAGAATTCAGAACCTAGGCAATACTTTAGGTCACAAATACTTGTTTCTAAATCACCAAAAACTTGTTGCCGAAAATATGGATTCATTCAGCTACTGGACAGTGCCTCCTAGTAATCTAGGTCATACCCATTTTCTTGCAGTCTTGCTGAAATTACTTAGTTACTTCTTGAGTCTTAGGAGTGGCAATTAGCAGACCGAAAAGAATGAACTGAGAGATGATCAACTACTTAAGAGAAAGAGATTGAGTAATAACACTTGTTGAGAGTGCTTATGCGGAATTAGTAATACTCTAATTCACACATATTCTTACCTCTAGATTGCTAAGAGTAGCTACCCACAGAATTAATGTTTGAGAAACTAAATCAAAAATCAAAGGACATTGATAACACTCTCTAATTCACATATACTTATTTCCGATTGCCCAAAAACTTGCTGTCTGCAGTATGTGTAAAGGAGGGATTTAATTAAATCAGCTTGAGGTACAGGTTAACACTTAACCAATTGATGCACTAACTGAGATGACTGCCAAGGCTTGACCAAAGATATAAGTTCACAATGCAACTGGAAAATACCTCTTAATAACCAGTCTAATTTTCCACCCCTAATGCCCCAAACACTAGTGCATTCAAACCCCAATTAACCGACTAGGGAATTGATTAGAAAAAGTTGTTAACCTGCTGTTAAAGAACAGGGCACAATTGGGATGCCGGCTGTTGAGGTAACCTCAATCAACAGCACAAAACAACGATGAGTGAGGAATTAGGGCACTCACCCGCAAGGAAGAGAAGGTTAAGATGATTGGATGAACTTGGGGTGATCTCGCAGTTAGCTGTGCTGGATGAGTTCCCTGGCTTATACCGGAGTGCTGGTCTTGACGCCGGCGGGAATAGAGAGGAGCCGAGGTTGGAGGGGAGTCCCACCGTGCTAATAAATCCCAGGGCTAAGACCTGCGATGATCACAGCAGCCTGGTGAGGGGAGAAAAGAAACTACCAATACTCGGTAATGGGCACAAGGACTCGCCGGCGGCGTCCTGACGAGGACGGGACGGAGATGGCGCTACTCCCGGCGATGGCGGAGACCAACCAGGTGATGTTTTCGGGAGAGTGTAGCTAGCGGAGAAAGGGAGAGCAGAACCGGTGAGTACGAGGGAACGAATCCGTTTGCATGGAGCGAAGGGAAACCATTGCTCGCCGGTAGACGCGTGGCCACAAGGCGTGGCAACGCCCCCTGCAGTAGGGCCCCGCCCCTTAGCGGCAGAGCGGCCAACGGAGACCAACGCCGGCGGCGGTTGCACTGGATGGAAAACCGACGTACGTGAGAGAAAAGAAGGAACCGGCCGAGGCCTGCTAGGGAGAGAAAACAAGGGACCGACGGCCCAAGAAAAAATAGAACTTTCTCTTGTAGATTTTCCTTGAGTTTTGCATGAGATTCGTAAATCAGTTTTTATAACAGCAGTAGGGACTCAAGAACTTTGAAGATTTATAAGTTAGCTTCTGGATTTTGTTAGAGGAAGGCTTATCTACCCTTAGCTATAGTTTAATTGTTAGACAACTAGGCTAGAGAAAAATATGAGATTTAAGAGATGCAAGGAAACTCCTTCCATTATACCTTTGATTTCCTAGAGTTTCACATGGTGCAGGAATTTTTAAATACTGGAAAGGCAGGGTGTCAAACCCCTTGAAACATTTACATGGGTTCCGTTTAATGCATGCTCTCGGTTTCAACTTGATCTTGGAATAATGGGGTCAATGAACATGTTAGGGTTCACGGGGTGAAAAAGAAATTCTTAACTTATGCATAATCGCTAAGTAAGTCGAAAGTGAATTAAACCCGTTAGAACCCTTGGTTCTTGCTTTCCTATGTTCAGTTGACTTCAACCCTAGAGCGGCAGTTAAGATTACACTTAAGGGTTTTGATTCGTAATGCAAATGCATCGATGTATGCATGAGATGAAAATGGGTTTTATAAGGTGATCAAAGGTTAATTTCAAACGAAGCCAGTTATTTACAGCTGGATCTTTACAATAGT